>CM077203.1:30013650-30489925 GCA_039654625.1 Rhinogobio ventralis | reverse complement strand
AGAGAGAGAGAGAGGAGAGAGACAGAGAGAGAGAGAGAGACAGAGAGAGAGAGAGAGAGAGAGAGAGAGAGAGACACAGACAGAGAGAGAGAGAGAGAGAGAGAGACACAGACAGAGAGAGAGAGAGAGAGAGAGAGAGAGAGAGAGAGACACAGACAGAGAGAGAGAGAGAGAGAGACACAGACAGAGAGAGAGAGAGAGAGAGAGATGAGAGAGAGAGAGAGAGAGAGAGAGAGAGAGAGAGAGACACAGACAGAGAGAGAGAGAGAGAGAGAGAGAGACACAGACAGAGAGAGAGAGAGAGAGAGAGAGAAAGAGAGACACAGACAGAGACAGAGAGAGAGACAGAGAGAGAGATGTTCTCTCTTTTTTCCTTCCCCCATTCAATTTGAACACTGGATGCAACTGCCTTTCACATCACGGCATCTTTGATGAAGTAAATAAACCTGCATTTGATGTCTTGGTTATCCTCTGGTCCATTCAGCAGCTTTTGAAACATCCCATGTTACATTTGTACAGAACTTCACATGACCCATTTGAATGGCTTCACATTATCACATTATCTTCGCATATGAATTAGCAAAACTTTTCCTGTCATTCTTTCGGGAAAAGCTTCAGGTAAAATATTATTCGCCCTCGAGGAATCTGTTACTTATTTTACAGGTTTTACAACTTCTGCGGGGATGTACAACTATGAGCACAAGTGTATTTATTTACCTGGTTTGTGTTTGTGCGGTCGAGCTGCGGCTGTACAGGCCTCCCTGTGAGGAAACACTTCAGCTGTAGTTTCGGTTTCTGGACTGAACTACCTTATACGATTTATGGGCGGAGCCAGGCGCCGTGACGTCACATTCAGGTCAGAGGTTATGCTGTGAACATTTTTATAACTTATCTTGGCCTACATACATTATATATATTGCAGGTAATTTTCAACATACCAGATTTTTTTAAATTAATCTATGAATTTACCATTGTTAAAAACAATAACAAAAATAAGTGTTTTGTCCTCCAGGGGGCGCCTGAGCTGCATATGGAAATAATTGTTATATTGATATATTTTGTACATTTTGTGGTTTACGTGAGGAAACATGTCATCATTTATTTTGGAGTTATCCTCATTCAGTTTGTTTTTGGTCAGATTTATGTTCTTTTATTAAGGCTCACATCATGCCCAGCTTTCGAATGTTTTATTTGGGTTTTTTCCTCCTATGACAAATCTTACCATATTATTTAATTAATCTGCTACTTTTAGCAGAATGTAGTATTCATGAATGTAAATTTGGAAGAAATAAGCCTTTGTTCCAAATTGTAAAATCAGAAGTAATACAATACCTAAATAAGCAAATTTTAAATATATATATGATATAATATATACATTTTTATCTTTGTTGTTGTTTATTCAATGTACCCCTTGACTGTAGCTGTAACTCTTTAAAATCAATGAAAAAAAGCGAATTTATAAATCGTGCTTTGTCCAGTTTTCACACCCACTACCGTATTTCTTCCGAAATGTCAAACAACCGGGCATAAAGCAGACCAAACTACAAACATTTGAGCCAAAGAAAACAGCTGAGTCGTGGCTTGTGTCTGAACAGAATGGGTCTTTATTCAGGAAATGAAAGAAAAAGATTGTAATCAACACCCCATTTAAATACAAAACAAATCAAAATAAGGAACAACATGATATTCAGTTTGCATATCAAAGAGCCATTCAGTAATAATTACAGTCTGAACACTTCATAAACCACTTGTGTGAATCTATACACAAACTTGATTTAGAAACTAGAACATTAACATTATTACAAAGATTTTAGCTTTAAAAATAATTCAAATTGAAATAATATTTTAGCAGTTAGCATCATAAAATTATATATTCATATCTTTCCACATAAAAATACAAAATAATATTAATGACATATAATATGAAAAATTATCCCAAATATTTCGCTACTATTAGAGTAAAATAAAAAAACAAAACAAGAAAAAACAAAACAACAAACAAAAAAAGAAATAGAAATATGCATGAAAAAGTTTCTCCTTTTGTTAGCAAAACACTATCCAAAATAACTACAATCATTTACATCAGTACAAAGATATCTGGATTTAAAAATAGTTGCAATGAAAAAAGGGGTTTCATCTTTTCTGACAGTAAAAAATGACACTGTGAATCAGAAATTTGCAAAATATGCAATGAAAAAAATAAATCTGCATTAAAAGGTATACACTGCAATTCTCACTTTTTTTTATACAAACATTAGAAACAGTATTGCACGTCACAACACAGATTCGAGGTTAGTAAGCCTTTCAAAATGTGTTATATTCAAGTTTCTGAGTATCAGTGAGGGGAGGGCTGATACCCCTCCATCTAACCAGGGAGAGTCTCAAGTGTTTTCCATGAACAGTAGAACCCTCAATGCTTCCTTCCTTCAAATAAACTACACCACCAACTTAAATAGTAATCAAATCCATGTGTGCTAAGCAATAATACATAAATAGATTCATACACATACACACAACTGCACGAATGATGATGATGATGTCGATTCTAGAAACGGCCTTTTGCGTGTGAACGTAACCATAAATACGTGGGCAAATCAAGTGAGAGTCAGAGGTCTACGGAAATAGAAAAATACAATTTAAATCAAATAGTTATCTGTCTACAAAAATAGTCAAATAAATATGATTCTTCAAAACGACGACAACGGAAACCCACACATACACGTACGAAGCAACAGTGTTGAACACGGGAAAAGGACCGCGGGTACAAGTTCCCAGAAACACTTTCGCTACTTATTCAGAGCAGATGACCGTAATCTGGGTCCAGCGTCTTACACAATACATCAAATAAGTTACTATGCAAAAATAAAGATATTTAAATTATCCAATAGACTTAAAATAGGTCGCAATTCTTCTAGAATGAAATAGTACACACACACACACACACACACACACACAGAAAAAAAACGTGACGTGATACAAAATAAAATAAAAGAGACTGTTTTGCGTTCGACTCCAAACGTCAGGGAAAGAGGGATTGCTTCTCTCAGAGGAGAAAGGAGAGGAGAGAAATCGAAAAAGGTAGTGCATCACGTGTCCTCCAGAGTCTGGGACACGTCAACAAATAAATATACACATATATATGCAATAAATAAAACACACTGTTGACACTTGAAAGGTTAAATCACACATACAGGACAGTACAGTACGACGAGGGCACTGAATTCTTCACCAAACCCGCCAACACACGGATATATATAGAGTGCAAAAAAGAGACAGACAGACAGAAAGAACAGTACAGTACCAGACGGCCGGTCCAATGCTTCTGTAGAGATTGTCCATAAGACTGATCCGATCCAACGCAGAGAATCACCTGATCGCTCTAAAAGTGAAAACAGCTCCGCTACACAAATATGATCGCAGACAGTCTCTCTCCTCTCTTTTCTCCATGTCTGTTCTTACCGATAGCTATGGAAGCTTGTTTCCGCCACAGGATGAAAAATAAAAAAGGTAACTGCGACTTTTTATCTCACAATTATGACTTTTTTTCTCAGAACTGCGGCTTTATATCATGCAATTCTGAGAAAAGAAGTCATAATTGCGAGAAAAAGTGAGAATTGCGAGATATAAACTTGCAATTGCGAGAAAGTCAGAATTGCGAGTTTAAAGAGAAAAAAGGAATTGCAGGATTTAAACACGCATTTGCGAGAAAAATGTCAGAATTGCGAGATTTAAACTCGCAATTGCGAGAAAAGTTAACTTTAAGTTAAGCAATTGCGACTTTAGGCTATATCTTGCGTGTTTAAATCCTGCAATTCCTTTTTTCTCTTTAAACTCACAGTTCTGACTTCTTTTCTCAGAATTGCGAGACATAAAGTTGATATTGTGAATTACAAAATCAGAATCGCAATATAAATTCGATATAAATTGTGAATTACGTTTTTTTTCTCTATAAACTCGCAATTCTGACTTCTTTTCTCAGTATTGGGAGATATAAAGTTGCAATTGTGAATTATAAAGTCATTGCGACATAAATTGCAAATTCAGATTTTTTTCTCTATAAACTCGCTATTCTGATTTTTTCCTTGCAATTGCGAGTTTATCTAACGGAATTCTGAGGAAAAAAAGTCCGAATTGTGAGCTAAAAAGTTGCAATTATCTTTTTTATTTGTTATTCAGTGGTGGAAACAAGCTTCAATAGAATAGCTTTTGTCCAGAGAATAGACCAGGAAACGCGGAGCTAGGCTCCGCCCACACACAGACATCGACCACAGCTACGATTCCTTCGCCAATTTCTACCAACTAGAAACATCAGAGCTAGCACGTAAAAAAAGCTCTTGTCCTGCGCTCCAGCGACTATTGTAATACGAGGGGTGGCATTCAGGGGTGTTCAGGAAGGGCAAAGGTTAAATGTCGATCCTCTAGATCGTAGAGTTTAAATCGAACTGAAACCTCAATTCATAACTAGACTCACACTGCACGAAGACGAGACACGAAAACCACAGGACAGCACACCGTCTCTTGACTAATTATCGAGATACAAAATGGCAGAACTCACTACTCTAAAAACTAACGCCACTTCTCTCGTAATAAGTTCGTAAAGGAATCATCACAACAACGCATGCAAAGGTTTTTACGAAGAATTTTACACTGTTTTTTTTTTCCTTTCGTTATTAGTATTGATTATCTAAGAGTCTGACCTTTTTTTTTCGCCTCATGCTACATAAATTCCTCTGTTTATCGTAAATATGCATCATGTTTTGCTTGTTTTTTTCTTTCTTATATGTGCTGGTAACCTTTACACTGCATGCAAATGATGTACAGCCACAAACATGCACGAAAGATTTCACATTCTGTGTTTCCATGGCGACGATCGGCCATGTCGTGCGAGAGGGAACGGACTGCATTTCTGTGTATGACATTGCCAGTGACGTCACAATGGCATTCCATAGAACGCCGACACTATCTATTCGTTACACCCTATATAGCAGCAAAGCTTCTTCTATAGCTTGTGATTAAATTGCAAGAGTAGAGCAACAACAAGCCAGATTAATATTCTGAGGTATTGTCTTTTTTCTTTTTTTTGCCAGTGGAAAATGGAAAGTCTCAGTAATTCATTATTGAATCATTCCTATTCCTGCTAAGAGCACATTGGAGCGAAAACAATGGGAGGGAGGGGGAAGAATAATTACTCTCTTTTTTTAGTATTTGGCGGCAAACGTCTCGTTTTCAGGCCGCGCGTTTTGCTACCTTTGGTTCGAGATCCAGGGCAGGCATCAGAGATTACGTCATCAAGGGTTTTCCAGAGACAATTGCGCACTTTGCCCACTAGGGGGGGATTTAGCAGCAGACGGACACACAACGAATGAACAGAACGGACAGGCTGCCCCCCCAAGCGAAAACATTCTCGTTTCTACTTTTTAAATCTCACATATAAAAATAATTTGAAAAAACTACAAAAAATCAATCTCTTTTTTTTTTTTCTTAATCTCCTTTTTAAAAAACACGAAGGTACCACAAAAACTCTGTTCCGAGCCTGAGATGTGCAGGGAGGGAGGAGAAAGAAGTGGTTTGGTGAAATAAACTGAGGCTTGTAGTGTTTCTGGCTGCTACAAAAGATAAAGATATATTTATATATTTATAGTCATATATATATTCTCTATATACTGTATACAGTTAGGTACTCTATACTGACAGCTTGGGTTCGGGGGTCAAACTAAGCATCTTTCTTTTTTTTCTTTTTTTTCTTCCCGCAGCAGACGTGATGTTTCTGCTTCGTCTTGCATTCTGCCGTTCCCGGCGTTCCCGAAAATTCCCATCTTTAGTTCCAGCGGAAGTGGATCTGGCGGGGACGGTCGGCTCCCTCTTTGACCAGCGGCTTGTGGAACTCACGTCCGGCGCGGGAGTGGATGTTTGCCCAGCAGAACTCGCAGTAATACTGCAGACAGGTGACGTTGGCGCAAAAGAACGGGGCGAACTTTCCGCCACAACGCGCTCCCTGGCATTCGTCGCACAGCTGGTCGTCCAGCACGTACGGCTTCACCTCCACCTGTGTGTCACACAAATAAGCAAAGCACGGTTGATTTCTACTCTGATATAGTACAGCATCTGATATAGTGGACTATAATGCGATGGGTGAAATAATGATACATTTATAACCTTGAATTATTCAACATCATTATATCATTTAAATTGGTATGGTTACATGTAGTTATTGCTGTATACCACCATGCAATCCCCAAATGCGAAAATAAGTGCACTTAATTGTATTAAATATGCATTTGTAGTGTACTTCAAATATTAAATTATGACATTTTTTTTAAATATGTTTAAAAATTGTTGGCGCGTTGCTATTTTGAGGAACTGAAAACGACTGCGCCATTGACCAACAAAAACCTGGTCTAAAGTCAATAGCGCAGTATTTTTGTGTTATTTAAAGGGCGTGTTAGTAATATGTGCGTATAGGCGGGTGCACAACACACGTACACTCTAATTATTACACACACAGCAGCACACAAACATGTTTAAATATTAAAAATAAAAGGATTCCTCTCTGGAGAAGCATTCAGTCTTTCTGCTCGCATATTCCTCCATGAAAATTGCGAATCCGCCATGGTGCGAGCGCTGGCTTTTAAAGGGAATGGGAGATGAGACTCTGATTGGTTTATTGCACGTTACACCCAAAACACACCCATGACTCATTAAGAGACTAGGTACAACTCTTTTGGACCATGCGCCTGCCGTGCCAACCGTTTTTTCCGTTGTTAAACTAGCAAAAGTGGATTCAGACGTGCACTAAGTGCACCTACGCCATGAGCTTCAGACCCTGCACTCAGATTGTTAAAATAGGGCCCAAGCTCTCTAAAGTTGAACTAACTGCATTTAATATGAATTTAAATTATATTGCATTTTCATTTCTTATGTTAGAAAACATTACATTCAGTTCGCACTTAAGTATATTATTTCTGCAACAAGTACTGTTTTAAAAATAAGCTTAAGTGCACTTCTTTTTCACAAGGGATGCACTCAACTTGACTATTTTCAATGGAATGGATGACCTGGAATATCAGTGGCACTGTGGCATACAGTATTTGTTCTTTGTTATACTGCACCTTTTGCCAAATCTAGTACGTCACTTGGGTATTCTATGCATACAGAAAATAAACATTTACTATACACTACTGAAATTACAAGAGTAGCATGATAGTGTGCTATTCTGGATGTAGCTGTTAAGTGGCATCTGGTTACCCGTTTGTCGATGTCGCCATGCTGCAGCTGGACGAATCGGGCGCTGATGGCAGCGATGTAGCTCTGCTGATTGGAGAAGGCCACACGCCCCGCCCCCTTTGGGTACTTCAGCTCGGGATCCGTGTCAATGCCTGCGTAACACACTCCACCATACAAGCGGTCCATGATCATGGCCAGCTCCACTGCAGAGCACACAATAATAAGTATTTTAAAAACAATATATAGAGAGAACATGATCTGAACTTGTCACATTGTTTAAAATAAAAAAAAATTGAAAGTTAAAGACCATTTTATAAAAGCACATAATAGAACACACACATTAGTATACTCTTACACATTTTAATACTTTTTGAAGTAGTTAAGAAAACAACTAAGTTGATCTTTGTTGTGATTATTGGCATCTCCTCACAATACACTGTAATTTAAAAGCACAGGTTAGGCATACCAGCTCTCAGTGGACGCGGCACTCCTCCTACAAAGATGGTCTTGCGAGGGTCCAGTGGCTGAGATCCGTCCATCACAAAATCACTGTCACTCAGGTTCCACGGACGAATCTGGACCTGAAACAAACACCACACACCCTGCATATGAAACAAAGGTACCCTTGCGGAAAAGAAGTATGCTTAATTCTTTAAATCTTAAAAAGTATATATTTAATAAAAACAAACAGTACTTACAGATTATGTAATATTAATTAAGTAAAATAAGTGCACTTAAAAAGAGCACACTTAAAAAGTGCACTTCGCAAGTTTTACTTTAAATCATTGTAATAATCTTTTGTTGTGCTTTAACGAAGTACACTTGTTTTGATGTATTGACAAACATAATATTGACTAGTGTGTTATTCAGTATTACATTTAAAAATAACATATTTTAAATGTACTAAATTGCAACTTTATCATTAAAAATGTGTAATTACAAATATATTTAAATGCATGAAATACAATAGAAGTGACATAATAGTACGTTTTAGTTTGCCATAAATCAGCAGTAACTTTGACCATATTTTAAAGACAACAGAAGTAATTATGAAATTACTATAAAGATGTACTAAAATCCTACTTAAGTGGGTCAAAAATCACTTTATAATGAATCTACATGAATTTAATATACATTTAAACAATAATACATTTGTATTTAATTTTTAAATAACATGCAATTAAGTGCCTGGAGACATTACATTCAGTTGCACTTAAGTATATTATTTCTGTAACAAGTGCTGTTTTTAAAAGTATGCTAAAGTGCACTTATTTTTCACAGCATATTCAAGATTAGAGCTGTTCCAAAGCAACAAAAACCACTTCTTTAAAACCCAGCAGCATGTGTTTATTCTCTGTTCTGATGAACCGAAGGTCTCTTCACACAAAGGGATGTTTTGTTGTGTCACTTCTGGTTTAAATAGATCTTAAGGGTGTGTTCACACTTGAGTCCTCTTTAAAAGAACCAAACTCAGACTCCCTTAAGTGGACCAAGAAGTGAACCATGTTAAAAAGGACCCAGTTCTCTTTATGTTCACACTGTCACTGTCCCTGAAAGAGGACTCAAATCCTTTTTTGGTCCACTTAACTCTTTCCCCGCCAAACATGGAATTTTCCCGTTATTTGTGAGAAAACGCTTCCCAGCCAAACACAGAATTTTCCGTGTTTCTGTGTTTTCACTGTTATACGCTAGGGGGCGCTATTACGCATCTTCTGAATGAGTACTGAATCTCCTGAAGATGCAAAAAAAACAAGCGATCGTATGTAATCATATGCATATGTAAAATAACTCGATCATCAACGTTAAACATCATATAAATCAAAATTGCCTAATGTTACTGAATGAAATGTCGACCCAGGACGAGCTGTAGGACTGTGAAGCTTTAGGGGTGTTGATGTACTCGATCTACTCCATCTGTGTTTTGATCATCGCTCTGAATCTGATCTGGATGTAGTCTTTGACGAAAACGTGATTTTCTCAGCTTTTTGCTCAAAATGTTGCTTTTTTATGAAACTTACCCACATTCAAGTGTTGATAAAAAAGGAATGCATGAAGCTAGCATGTTTAAAAGCAGAGGGTCTGCTCTTTCTTTTGATATATTGCATGCTCAGATATTCATACAACAAAATATTCTATGGGCCATTACATTGTAAAAATGATCAAAAACCCTGGCGCTGGCTGGAAACTTTTTTAAAAAACGCTGGCGGGTAAAGAGTTAAAGGATTAGATCACTTCAAAATGAAAATTTCCTGATAATTTACTCACCCGCATCTCATCCAAGATGTTCATGTTTTTTGTTTCTTCAGTCGTAAAGAAATTACGTTTTTCCAGGATATTTCTCCATATAATGTATTTCAACGGCAACCAACGGTTGAAGGTCCAAATCAATGCCGCTTCAAAGGGCTTCAGAGGCTCTGCATGATCCCAGCCGAGGAACAGGGTCTTATCTAGCCAAACCATCGGCCATTTTCAAGAAAAAATTTTTACTTATATACTTTTTAACCACAAATGCTCGACTTCGGTGTTGTGATTCTTCACGGCGTATGACGTCATCACGTCGGAAAGGTCACGCATGATGTAGGTGGAAGTACTGACCCAGTGCCGAAACTTCAAAATCTTCCGACATCGTTGTTTTACCTCTATTTTTGTAAAGGGCATTTGATTTAGTCTTTACACGTTTGTCAGCAAATTTTGATTTAAGTTTTATTCATAGTCTTTTGACTAAAATGCCATTTAGTTTTACTCATATTTTAGTCACCTGAATTGGTTTTAGTTTTAGCCTAGTTTTAGTCGACTAAATCTACAGTAGATTAAGTCGACTAAAATCTAATAAATTTAGTTAAATTGTAATGCATTAATTGAGCATTTAAGCATTACATAATTACAAAACTGACATTTTGACATCATTGTGTTTTTGACATAAAAATACACGAAAGAGAGCTCAATTCACTTTTTTGTTTGTTTTTTAAAAACATCCATATAGTTTTTATAATTTTGTATTTCTGTTTTAGTTAGTATATCTGGTTAAGCTAAAGCTTCAAAGAAGTTTTTTTCAGTTAACATTTATTCAATTTTAGTTAACTATTATAACCCTGATACTTTATTGAATAATATGTGTCAAATACTGTTCTTAGTCTTTTCTCCTGACTAAGAATTAAATGGGAATGAAATTAAATAGGCCTACAGTTTATTGTCTAACCAAAAACATATATATAATGCATGACTTTTAATTATAAACAAGCTTGAAATACACATTGACTCTTATTTTGAAATGTCTGCGCCTTACTATTGCAGTTCAGATAAGAGAGACATTGTCATTATTCATCAGCATTAGTTCATAAACAATTACCTGGCATAAATGTGCGCTATTCATTGATTGAGCCGCTCTGAAGCGATGTTGCGTGAGCCTGTAGAATGCGCAACAGCGCTGCATTTTCCCGCGGTTAGTTCAGCACATTACAATTCATATGTCTATTACACAGGACATCAGTACTGACTGGATCTCTTCCCTAATCGTCCCTCTCTAACATTTTCGTCTTGTTTTTATTCGTTGACGAAAATGACAGTAGATTTTCGTCAAAGTTTTTATAGTATTTATCCAACACTAGTTTTTATTTAGTTGAAAATGGCCGATGGTTTGGCTAGATAAGACCCTATTCCTCGGCTGGGATCATGCAGAGCCTCTGAAGCCCTTTGAAGCTCCATTGATTTGGACCTTCAACCGTTGGTTGCCGTTGAAATACGTTATATGGAGAAATATCCTGGAATGTTTTCCTCAAAAACGTAATTTCTTTTCGACTGATGAAAGAAAAACATGGGGGTAAATTACATGAGTAATGAGTAATGAGTAAATTATCAGGAAATTTTCATTTTGAAGTGAACTAATCCTTTAAGTAGGAATGTGGTCTCAGACCCCTTTGTGTTCATACTGTTGCTTTTTGGATTTAGTCCAGTTCAGTGTTTGATGACTGACCCCTATTGTATCCCATTAACTTACATTGTATGTGCCTCATTAACCAAGATTTGCCAAAAGTTTTGGGACGCCTGCCTTTACACGAACATGAACTTTAATAACGTCCCATTCTTAATCCGTAGGGTTTAATATGGAGTTGGCCCACCCTTTGCAGCTAAAACAGCTTCAACTCTTCTGGAAAGGCTTCTAGAAGCGCATTTGTGAGGTCAGGAACTGATGTTGGTCGAGAAGGCTCGCAGTCTCCGCTCTAATACATCCCAAAGGTGTTCTATCGGGTTGAGGCCAGTCAAGTTACTCCACACCAAACTCACTCATCCATGTCTTTATAGACCTTGCTTTGTGCACTGGTGCGCAGTCATGTTGGAACAGGAAGGGGCCATCCCCAAACTGTTCCCACAAAGTTGGGAGCATGAAATTGTCCAAAATGTCTTGGTATGCTGAAGCATTAAGAGTTCCTTTCACTGGAACTAAGGCCAAGCCCAACCCCTGAAAAACAGCTCCACACCATAATCCCCCCTCCATCAAACTTTACACTTGGCACAATGCAGATAGTACCGTTCTCCTGGCAACGGCCAAACCCAGACTCGTCCATCGCATTGCCAGACAGAGAAGTGTGATTGGTCACTCCAGAGAACACGTCTCCACTGCTCTAGAGTCCAGCGGTGGCGTGCTTTACACCACTGCATCCCACGCTTTGCATTGCACTTGGTGATGTAAGGTTTGGATGCAGCTGCGCGGCCATGAAAACCCATTCCATAAAGCTCTTTACGCACTGTTCTTGAGCTGATCTGAAGGCCACATGAAGTTTGGAGGTCTGTAGCTATTGACTCTGCAGAAAGTTGGTGACTTCTGTGCACTGTGACCCTCAGCATGCACTGACCCTGCTCTGTGATTTCACGTGGCCTACCACTTCATGGCTGAGTTGCTGTTGTTCCCAATTGCTTCCACTTTGTTATAATACCACTAACAGTTGACCGTGGAATATTTAGTAGTGAGGAGATTTAGAAAGTGAGGACTTATTGCACAGGTGGCACCCTATCACGGTACCACGCTTGAATTCACTGAGCTCCTGAGAGCGACCCATTCTTTCTCAAATGTTTGTAGAAGCGTCTGCATGCCTAGTGCTTGATTTAATACACCTGTGGCCATGGAAGTGATTGGAACACCTGAATTCAATGATTTGGAGGGATGTCCCAATACTTTTGGCAATATAGTGTAGTTTTTGACAATAGACAATTTGTTTGTAAAGATTATTATTATTACTAATTATTATTATTTTGTAAAATGACATTGCTACAAATGCTGTTCAATGAGTTTAGCTCTAAGGGCCAAATTTACTAAACAATCTTTTGCACAAAAATTGACATTTTGTTGCAATACTAAATCCATATCCCATACCCCTGAAAAGGACCAAGTGTGAAAACACCCTAAGACTTCTGACTCATTCTCATTAGAATGGACGCTGGCGCTGTATGATCCAGTATGTGGACTCACAGGCTTGTCTTTGATGGTGGGGCTGGACACACACAGGTACAGTTTGCCATCCTCCTCCAGACAGGCTTCGATCAGGGCCTGCACTGAGCTCTCCTCTTGGAACAGGAGGAAGGCGTAACCTAGACAAAAGCCCACCACACACACAGTCAGTATCAGGAAGGTAGGCTTTGGGCAGCATACCATTACTGACTGAATGAAGAAAAACTAATGGTGCATCCCAATTCATGTACTTATGCAATATTCTATGCCGTTTTGTAGTGTAAATAGTGTTCACACTGAAAATTCCACATAGAAAAAGTGCACTTTTAATGCACCTTAGACACTACACATAACATACAACCAAAAAAAAAAAGTATAGGAGAGTATAGGGACTGAAAAGATGTGGGGGGAGGGTTATCTTATCTTATCTTATATTATCTTGTATTATTATCTTACTATCTGAAATTAATTGATCCATTGAAAGTGGTGACAATGGTAATCATTACATAGGAAAAAAAAACAAAAAAAAACTGACTAATACAATGATGGCGGTATGATGGTGATGAGGAGTGATGGTGGTGATGGTAATGAGGATGGTAATGATAATATAATAAATAATAAATGGTTACTATGCTCATGCATAAACACACACACACCCACACTCACACCCACCCGTAAACACACCTATACATTTACACACTTTTATTTCACTTCTGGAATTATGGAATTACTTGATTGTTGGTTACTGCACTATTATGGTCTGTATGTCTGTCTGTCAATAAAAAAAAAGAAAGAAAAAGTGCACTTGAAATACCCGGATGATGCACTTAATTAACTGAATAAACGAAGTGGTGAATGCTGGACACTTCACTCACTCAACTCGCCGCTTTAATTACATCGCGGAGGGGGAGGAGCTATTAGACTATGATGTTGAAGGACAAAATAACCTTATAAAGTTCATACACTACACGGTTGAGCACATAAGTGCATTGTGTATGGCAAGCCGTTCATTCCCAGGATATTTTATTCATTCTTGATATCAACAATTCAGTTTTCACTAGTTAATTATTGATATCAGAAATACAAATCTCACTAGTAAAAACCTTTACTTTTGATATCAATAATTGTGTGGTTACTAGTGCAAATGTCTGTTCCTGATATCAACAATTGAATTGCTACTAGTAACAATGTTCATTTTTTATATCAATAATTCGATTGTCACTAGTGCCAATGTTAATTTCTGATATCATGAATGTGATTGTTACTAGAAAGAAAGCCATTTTAAATATCTGAAATTACTCTCCTAATTACTGATATCAAAAATACATGTTGAAATACATTTACAGATATCAAGAATTAGCATTTCAACTAGTGACAGATGAATTCTTGATGTCAGGAATTTATATTTTTACTAGTAACAAAGTAATTATTGATATAAAAAAATATTCAAATTGTATTTCTGATATGTGAAACTGGAATTTCAACTATTAAGAAATCAATTATTGTTATAAACAATTGAATTTAGATGGCTATGGCAAGCCGTATAGACTTTTATTCATTCACAGGATATGAATTCTTGATATCAACAAGTTGCATTGCATCAAGAACTCAATTCCTGATATCAATATGATCTAAAATGGCTTTCTTACTAGTAACAATCACATTCATGATATCACAATTGAATTTGAATGGCAGCCTATGGTGACATTTCATTATTGAAAATACTGATATCAAGAATTGGCATTTTAACTAGTGAAAATTGAATTGTTGATATCAAGAATTCATATCCTGTGAATGAATAAAAGTCAAAAAGTCTTGCCATACATAGTGTGCAGTGTGTGATTTGGGACAGAGCTTAAGGATTTAGTGAATTGAACTGGGGGGTATTCCAGAAAGCAGGTTATGTGACATACCCGGGTATGTTTAAGAGTAAGTAAGCGGATAACCTCAACTTTCGGTTCCAAAAACTGAGGTAACTTTCAGGGTATGTAAGTAACCATGGCAACTCTCTCCCTGAACATAACCTGCTCCAGAGCCGCTCATGATCCAGGGTTAGTTTGCTTAAAAGGTATTCAGATGTGTTTTATATAATTAATATAGTTATCAATTTAACCTAATTTGTTTCAGTTATATAATATACAATACAATAAAAAATAAGTTTAAATGTTAATGCAATTTAAATATATTTATTTTATTGTCATCTCACACATGGATCTGCATTCAATTAATTGCATCAAATAAACAATATAATCCTTATGCTCAGTGAATAAAGATTACTTATTAAACGAAGACATTGAAAAAATGATTGCACAACCACCAAATAGGTGGCGATGTGCACTAAGTAGGTTATGTAAATCGGCATTAAACCAAAGAAGAAGAGGAAGTAGAATGGCGCGCTCTTTCTTTCTTCTCTTTCTTTAGCTGCGTCTGTTTCCATGGTGAATTATCGATTCGTCGCTCTGTTGAGAATGTCTTGTGTGTTCACGGTTAACACACTCTGAGTTGTCTGAACTTACTCCTGGACGCGTTTTTGGAACCAGCATACCTCGAGTAAGCAAGGTTTGGGTTAATCAACCGAGAGTTCAAGGTATATGTGACGGTAAGTTAACCTTGCTTTCTGGAATACCCCCCTGGATAATGAAGAAAATGTACATGTGTACAAGTGTCTAGTGTACATGTGTGTCCTTCGATAGTGTTGAATGAGCTTTCGTCCACTTGCACACATAATGTGCAAAACTAGAATTTAATCAAAGGATGGTGAATTTGATGAAGATAAAGTATTGAAGGGTTTTGGTTTATTGAACATGTATATGATTACATCACTCCCATACTCCATTTGTGTTATGTCTCAGAGTTTACTGTTATTTTACAATGTGCAAAATAGTAATAATCACAGTGCAGTATGTACATGCAGATCCTAGATTTCTATGATTGTTGTGATTTTTCTGGAAGTACCTTTAGGAGGGAAGTAAGACTTGCTTTCTGCTTTGTGTGGCCAATCAACAACCAGGTGACCAAAGCGCCGGAAACTGCTTGTGATTTCATCTGTGTGAAAGACAAGACACTAAGAATCAGAGAGAGCTGCAAGAACGGTTGCAGATCCTTTTGCATAATGAAACACAATCATTTTAATCTGCATGAGTAGAAGAAAATCAAACATTAGGAAAAAGTGGAAAAATTTTTTGCACCGTGCTTCAGTGTGGCCCTGATCAATATATATCTGCAAGGTGAAGGATCAGAATCTCTTCAGACTGACAGCAAATCAACATCTCTCATCAGCGGCAGCCATTTTGTTTGCAGATCTGTTTTGGGTTTTATGTGTCACAGTGCTGTTATTAAATAATCTGCTACCAGAGAGACGGCAGAAAGATTTCAGTGGCTTCAGGGCAACACCGAAACAGTTTTGCAAAACATAAATATGTACATCTGCAAGACTGGATCAGAGCTTGATAATAAAGATGAAAGAAGAGAATGTGAGAACAGGTGATGAGGAGTGAAGAGGTTCCTGCTTTCTGAAACATCTAAAGAGTTTAATATAATATAATATAAAATATAAAAAATTTTTTTTTTTATTAATCCAATTAATTGGACTGCCAAACAGAGAGGATGTGTACAAACAAAAACTGCTTTCAAAAACATCTTGACGAAGTGAAATACAATATTACATTAAAAAATCAAATACAATTTTTAGAATCCATTTTTATAAATTCTATAATAATTTAATATAATACAATATAACATAATATAATATAATAATAAATTCTATAATAATATAATTAATATTATATTATATTATAAAATAAAATAACATAACATGTTTAGAATCCATTATTATAAATTCTATAATATAATATAATATAATTAATATAATATAACCTAATATAATATAATTTTAGAATTATAATAATATTTTTTTTAATAAAAAACAATTAATTAGACTGCCAAACAGAGAGCATGTGTACAAACATAAAATGCTTTCAAAAACATCTAGACTGAGTAAAATAAAATAAAAATATATAATAAAAAAAAAATATATATATATAATTAATTTTAAAAATGTATATAATTAATTAATTAAAATGTTTAGAATATAATATTACTGATTTTTAAAAACTTTACGCCGTTTTAAACATCACATACAATTACATTACGTCACAAAAATCTCCCCTGAATGCAAGCATGAAAGTTCAAGCCCTCTCTGAAACAAACCTTCATCGATGTCAGGGGGCAGGCCGCCCACAAACACTTTGCGGGAGAACCTCTCGATGCGCTCCCCGTTCTGATGGGGGTAACAGTGAGGAGACCCCAGGACACCCTGGTTGCCATGGCCGTCGTCCAGAAGCCCGTCATCAATGGGGAAGAGGGAGGAGCGTCCTGTTAAAAAATGAATGACAGGTGAGACGCCCATGGTATCAACATCCATCTTGGGTGATCTTATCAGCATTACGCATCTCAAATGGCACTCTTGTGACATGGGAAACGGTCAAAACAAGGGCCCTTGTTTTGGTGTAATCAATATACATTATGTTAGTAAGTGGTTATTCATGTCTGAGGTGCAATAGAACACAAACTCATTAGCACATTTGTTTCTGACTAACTCTGAATCTGGTTTGAGATCAGATCAATCTGAACCCTGTACACACTTGCTATCAGACCACCTGAAGATAGATAGATGGATGGATGGATGGATGGATAAATGGATAGACAGATGATAGATAGATAGATAGATAGATAGATAGATAGACTATAATACTAGTAAGAATACACGTAAGACTCGTAATTATACAGATAAACTGATCAAGTTATCTTTAGTGGTCAAAGATAGAAATGTCACAGCGTACACACATATACACCGTACACAGACGTTGCCATGCCAAAACAGATAGTGTAATGAACAGAGAATTTTACCTCGTCGTCTCCCATAGCTCCTGGCTGCATGTGGACAGAAACAATACAGAACACTATGAAACAGCTGACTGGACGCTTGTGTAAATACAGGCAAAGGTTTATTGATGAAATATTCACTACAGCGGGTCAATGTGGTCCACTAGCTAGACCTAGGGATGGGCGATATGACCAAAATCTCATACAACTATACATATCATATCAATATTTTTTTGCTAGAAATAAGGCTGTTACGACACCAAAACTTTGGACACCAGTAAAATGTCACAAAACGATAATACCACAGCAAAAACTAATACTAGCCTAACTAATGTAAGTAACAATTAAATAGGAACAAAAGAAGCAAATTACAAACAATAGAGCAAATCAATACAATAGAAGAAAGATACAAATTAAATAAGCAGTGCTTCGTTTTTACAAGTTGTCCTAACAGAAGTATTCAGGTAAGAAATACTACAGAAATTAAATATAGTGATTAAAATAAGGGCTTGACATTAACACCCGCTCAATGCGTGGGTATTTCAGCAGTGGCGTGTAACGCACTCACTCCTACTAGCCACTTTGGCAGGTTAAATTTTATATACACTCACCTAAAGGATTATTAGGAACACCTGTTCAATTTCTCATTAATGCAATTATCTAATCAACCAATCACATGGCAGTTGCTTCAATGCATTTCGGGGTGTGGTCCTGGTCAAGACAATCTCCTGAACTCCAAACTGAATGTCAGAATGGGAAAGAAAGGTGATTTAAGCAATTTTGAGCGTGGCATGGTTGTTGGTGCCAGACAGGCCGGTCTGAGTATTTCACAATCTGCTCAGTTACTGGGATTTTCACGCACAACCATTTCTAGAGTTTACAAAGAATGGTGGGAAAAGGGAAAAACATCCAGTATGCGGCAGTCCTGTGGGCGAAAATGCCTTGTTGATGCTAGAGGTCAGAGGAGAATGGGCCGACTGATTCAAGCTGATAGAAGAGCAACTTTGACTGAAATAACCACTCGTTACAACTGAGGTATGCAGCAAAGCATTTGTGAAGCCACAACACGCACAACCTTGAGGCGGATGGGCTACAACAGCAGAAGACCCCACCGGGTACCACTCATCTCCACTACAAATAGGAAAAAGAGGCTACAATTTGCACGAGCTCACCAAAATTGGACAGTTGAAGACTGGAAAAATGTTGCCTGGTCTGATGAGTCTCGATTTCTGTTGAGACATTCAGATGGTAGAGTCAGAATTTGGCGTAAACAGAATGAGAACATGGATCCATCATGCCTTGTTACCACTGTGCAGGCTGGTGGTGGTGGTGTAATAGTGTGGGGGATGTTTTCTTGGCACACTTTAGGCCCCTTAGTGCCAATTTGGCATCGTTTAAATGCCACAGCCTACCTGAGCATTGTTTCTGACCATGTCCATCCCTTTATGACCACCATGTACCCATCCTCTGATGGCTACTTCCAGCAGGATAATGCACCATGTCACAAAGCTCCAATCATTTCAAATTGGTTTCTTGAACATGACAATGAGTTCACTGTACTAAAATGGCCCCCACAGTCACCAGATCTCAACCCAATAGAGCATCTTTGGGATGTGGTGGAACGGGAGCTTCGTGCCCTGGATGTGCATCCCACAAATCTCCATCAACTGCAAGATGCTATGCTATCAATATGGGCCAACATTTCTAAAGAATGCTTTCAGCACCTTGTTGAATCAATGCCACGTAGAATTAAGGCAGTTCTGAAGGCGAAAGGGGGTCAAACACAGTATTAGTATGGTGTTCCTAATAATCCTTTAGGTGAGTGTATAATATATACAGTTTTCAATGGTAGTCTTTTAAAAAGGGCATCTGAAATAATAAACTAAGTGCAATGTTCGATACATATTGATGGTGAATTATCTGAAACGCTTCCAATACTCATTTTCTGCAGAACAGACATACGATACCAGCGTCTCTTTCTCTCTCTCTCATCTCTCCGAGCGAGTTACACACAAACCCACCTCCCCTCACTCACGCGTTTCATCAATTTTGGCTTGAAGGTTCAATATAAAGGTTGTGCTAAAGATTTTAGCTGTGATAGTTCCTCTAGCGTTTGTTTTTTGATACCAAGTAAAGAAACAAGAATGAAGCCCCGATTGAAAGTCTTCACTGTATTAAGCTAACATTGATTCTTATTAAAGCTACAAAGTTAGACTTTTTCTATTAGGCTGCTGTCACTTTAAGACCTAATGCACGGATCTAGTATATTGACACACGTCAGCTGTTTACGATAAAGACACTCACTGTATATGTGAATTCTTGCCAAGACAAGCATTTTTTGTGTATTTGACCATTTAGTCGCAACCTGATTTTACTCCAAATTCGTACAATGTGATTTATAGAAAAATGTATGATTTGTAATAAAAAAGTTAGCATCAACCTGCACCCCCTAAACCTAACCTTCCGAAAATGTATGAATTAAATCATACAAATTCATATGAATTTGCCGAAAAACATAAAATAGTTGGAAAAGACTGTGTTGGAAAGCTGCAGCAGACTGCATTTCACAACAATCACGATTGTTCAAACTGACATGAACAGTATATACAAAAACAGTATATACCGCCCACCCCTAGCTAGACCAGCATCAAAACCAGCATAAACTGTTCTTTTCAGGAGACTGAAGGTTCAATATAAAGGTTGTGCTAAAGATTTTAGCTGTGTAGCTGTGATAGTTACATTTACATTTATTCATTTAGCAGACGCTTTTATCCAAAGCGACTTACAACAGAGGAATACAGGAAGCGATTTGTCATGATGAGGTGAAAAATCACAAAAAGTGCCTGAAATACTAAGTTTTGGACATTGCTTAGAGTAGCATAAGCTAGAATAGGGAGGGAATAGAGGAAATGTTTTTAAGATGAGGTTAAGTGCTCACGGAAGAGATGAAGTTCCTTTTGTTTTTTGATACCAAGTGAAGGAACAAGAATGAAGCTGCACTGCTGTCATTCCTCAAAGCACAATATTCCAGAAAACCTCTTCCCGTGTCACTCATATAATCACATGACAGATTCCAGTGGATCAACTGACCAACATTAGTGACTGCTCTTAAAAATCATGTGATCTATACTAACACACATCCTTCTCGCTCATGTGACCCAAACTAGCTGCAAAACCAGTTCAACAGCACATATAAGTCTGTCAGAGCTGAGGTGCAGTGGGCTATGAACATGCTCCGGCTGGTCCCAGCCCCATTATCCCTTTTTTGCCCCAAATATTTTTGTCTACACTTCACTTTTATATAAAAAAAGAAAAAGGCCCAACAATTAAAGCATAAAAAAACACAATAAGACAGTGGCAGAATCATGCCGAAATAGTTTTACTTGCAACAACAAACATTTATTTAAGAGTGTACACAGACCAAGCGGCAACCTCCTGCAGTTTCTCTTGAAGCCAATACGGAAGTGACTTAAACTGCAATTCATCGACTGGCCACTAGAGACAGAATCTCATTGAGCCCCATGTTAAAATGCCCAACTTTACTGCAGAAAAAAAACATGTTTACAGCCTGGTACAAATTGTGGTTTTGGTCTATATATCTAATTTTGCCCTTCATGACAACTGTGAGGGGGTGAATTTTTTTATAGCTCATTCGTTTACATTATATAAAGCCTTAAAGTTCTGCATAATTAAGGGCGTGGCCACTTTGAGTGACATGTGGATAGCCATTTATCTGCTGTCTGTTAGTCATCGCGTCATCTCAGCTCCGCCCACATCCCGCCTCTTTGCCCATTTTCTGTTATCCGGGAGTGACGCGCTGCTAAGATGGCAACGGCCAGCTCAACCCTACTTCACGCTTCAAAACTGCTCTTCAGAATCCTATGGGTGACGTCACGAACACTACGTCTATATTTTTTTACAGTCTATGACACAGACATTAGCTTACTGTGCTGATGACGAAAAAACGTCATGCGAGCAGCGGAAATGGACACGGTCAGTGTTAAGTGTTCTTTTTAGTGTGTTGCTAGGGTTTTGTTGGCCTTAGATTTCTTTGTTTTTGTCCAAATCTTGTCCAAATTAAGTTTTCTGAACAAACTATTTTACACTGAACAATGTTGTGCCAGTTCCCAGCATGCATTTCAGCTTGGAAAAAAATTACATAAAAAAAGATAATTGCTTTGCATTTGCTTGCTTGATTTAGGCTACTCCTGTTGTTATCTCGGTTATTTAGCTGTCATGTGGTTCAGAGTTCATATTTTTACTGAATTACAGTTGTTGATCATCACCATGTTTGAGATTTATGTGTTGAGGTATTATATGTACATCTCATTGCAACTTTTGTATGCAATATATTTGCCCGGGAAAAATAAGTAAAATGTTTGCCTCTAGCTTTGAAAATCAAACATGGGGATAAAAAACAAGGATTGTAGCTGCTTGCATTGCTAAATGCAAAAGTTTTAAAAGTACATTCAAAAATATTTAAGTTGATTTTAACTGGATAAGTTGAATTTAAATGTTGCCTTTCAACTTTTTTTTTTTAAGTGTAGTGGACGACTGATATATTGGCACGGTCAATATTTTTAATTGTCGCCATTGGCCATTGCGTATTTCTATTTGGCCTATAAGTCTCAGAGGCGAGATGTTGATTTTGACAGCAAAACACGTCTCCGTTATATTGTCATTTTCTACTCGTCCGGCACTTTGGAACAACACAACCTTGTTTCTGCAGCGACAAACAGCATGTTTTCTATAACAATGTCTGACATTTACATTTTACGTGGCGTGAAAAAGTCACATGTACCACAGGAAACAGCATTTCATGTGATTTTCTGCCATTCACATTTGCTAAATATGATTAGATTCCAATCGGATATGCTTAAAATCAGATTTGGACTGACAGTCTGAATGAGGAACCCCTTAACTGTCACCGTCCCGCTGGCGGGATGCCTGGCACTCTCTTTTTGATCGCCTTTTTTTGTATCATATATTTTAGTAATTATCATAAATTAGGTATC
Organism: Rhinogobio ventralis; assembly: GCA_039654625.1. Classification (NCBI taxonomy): domain Eukaryota; kingdom Metazoa; phylum Chordata; class Actinopteri; order Cypriniformes; family Gobionidae; genus Rhinogobio; species Rhinogobio ventralis. The sequence continues at coordinate 30,467,356 of CM077203.1, read as the reverse complement.
ATTCGATAGCTTACGAACTCAAAATTCATCCTGTGAAAACCGTTTTGAAATCGGACGTTGCGTTACCATGGAAACGGTACTCTAAATTCTGCTAGCGGGCTCCTCCCCTAGTGGGCAGTGTCATGTTTCATATTACAAAATGTATTTTATAAACTTTATTATCAAAATCTTTTCTAATCTTAACAAAACACATATCGTTGGAAAGGTCTGAGTTCTGTTTTGTGATGGAAGTGATATTTGGAAAGAAATTAAGTAATTTGTTGCAGGAAAATGCATTAAAAAAAAATCAATGGAATGTGGATGACACCCGGTGGCTATTTTTGGTACAAAATCTCATGGGAACTTCAATTTTTGTGATATCAACTTCAAATTTGGAATACAACTTGGTTAGACATATGGCTTTGATTTTATAGTAATTTTAGAGTAAAAAAATTGTAAAATATTTATTTTATATAAAATAAAAAATATTTAGTACAGTATTTTTAATTTACAGTAAATTTAAACTTCCATAACTTTTTCATACTTTCATCTTTTCAGCAGTAATCTGCCGAGTGTCCTCTTTAAAACAAGACCAAACTTAGGTCTATATTCCAAATTATTCTTGAATTAAAGCAATTTAAGTTTGGATAGTGCATTTTCATGTCTATTCTCATAAAGGGGAGCGACTTAATATATTGGCATCAGTACAAAAATGTATATATGTCGAAGACTGGACCAATTCGAAGTCCATTCCCAAAACTAATAACCTGATCTCTAGATATGGCTCAGGTCAATCCATCAGTGTATATCTATAGGGGGGTCCATTAGACTACAATTGTATGTGTAAAACTTCTGGTTAGGGGTTTATTACCCTAAATATGAGCAGTAGTAATAGTGATGCTTGGCTTGGTAAACACCGCTGATTAAAGACACAAAGCAAATAAAACGAAGCCTTTTGGCTACAATGACAGTTATTTTTAGAGTATAATCTATGATGATCCAATTAGGCCTATCCAAAAAAGAAAGCAACAGCTGTTATTGAAATATGGCATCACAAGAGAGCAAACCACAGTTTTGCGAGGCTTCAGTGACTGTGATCTAAACCGAGAATAGCGAATCTCAGCCCAGCCAAACACAATGAGCAAGAGTTCAGTCACGCTGACTAAAAATGGATGGAGCCCTACTGGCAGACACTCCGTCTGGATGCAGCGAGCTGATTGGTCAGCCAAGACTGCTATGCTATGCATAAAATGCAAAATTGTTGAAATTCCATTACAAAACCATTCAGATGCAAAAGTATCTGTAAAATAACATTAGGACAGCAATATGACACAAACATAAATGAGTTACGCGAGAGCATTTGAATGGCAAAGCTGTGACAAGCTGTGGTTATATGTGTGTTCACACCTGTAGTTCGGTTTGCTTGGTTCGTTTGGTCCGAAAAAAGAAAAAAAAAACATTTAGTCCTGGTCCACTTAGCGTTCACAATGGCATTTAGGCGTAGGGATATGTTCACAACCTGATTGGTCGGCTTTTATTACGTATATTTCGTGACAGATCTTACGGAAAATCCAAATCAATGCTGTGCTCTGGGCTAAATGCGCTCGCGCTGTGTGTGTGTAGCTACATATGATGGTATTTGACCAGCTGAGAACTCGTGAAGAGCTTATTAAATGTGTAAAGGAGTCAAAACAGCGTCAGGAATCCCTCCGTCACACACACAAACCAAGATCTGCTGCGAGGAGACGGTGTTTCCGACGCCTGTACCGAACTTTTGGGAAACCTTGTGACTAATATCATGATAAAGGGTCCTTTTTAGGGTGGCATCTTGTGACATCATGTCCTGTTTTTGGTTTATTTACATGTCTTTGGTCCATGTGGATTCGAACCGCACAAGAGTCTGTTTGGAAGTGGAGCGTGACCCATCTTTACAGCGTCTCGGTCCTCTTGTTTGGTGCGCACCAGGGTTCAGATGGCATTCGCACTTATTCAAATGAACCGCACTAACAGAGCAATCACACCAGGGTTTGTTTTTATCCAACTAAACATGCCAAGTGTGAAAACAACCTAACAAGTATGCAAGACTTTAAACCTAAGAACATGCAGAGTCTTTCAGATCCACAGATGAAGACATCAAGATTATAAAATTATAAAACATAAAGATACCTAAAAAAACCAGTGGTTTGAAGGTACAGTCAGTGACCTTCAATGTTTTACAAAGGTGTGACTGGGCAGAACGTTTAAAGATTTAGCAACATTTCTATAACAATAAAATATCAATACAACTACTATAATAATAGTTGTGGTTCTGGATGATAACAGACATCCAGTCATGCTAAAGTACACAGTACAGTAAGAGTGTCACATCAGTGGGAATAGTAACACATCTTCATCAAACACATCTAGATTCCCAGGCCTGCATTAGTTGGACTGTTTCTAAAGATTGCCTCTGCTACACATGAGCATATTACAAACAGAAGAAAAACAAAAAACTGTAGCTCACTGTCATAATTACCATTGAGCATGAGTAGGCCGTCAGCGGCAGGGTGGGGACATCCCACACGGCCTGAACATGAGAGAAAAGACAGAGAGAGAGAGAGAGAGCAGTGTGAATCGTAGAGCCATGTGTCAGTTCCAACACCTAGAGAGCTGCCTATGTAGGGAGCAGCTTTAGACATCTAGAGAAGGCAAACCCAGATTTCGCTGTTACAAGCTCAGTGGAACAGACCAGCGAACAACCTTTGCATTTTTATGCTTAGAACATCATATTGTTAGCTTAGCAAACATGCTAACAAACAGAGAATGAATTGGGAGTTGGTTCTCTCACGCGCTTCACGTGATGCTTTCCCTACGTCCGACTTCATACGTTGTGCCATTCACGCTTTTTTCGCAAGTTGAATATGGAAGGTGGTCTGGCAGAAGCTAGATATTATACTTTATAACATGTTAAATATGGATATTTTTCTTACACAAACGCATGGCTTTGCTTCAGAAGGCCTTTATTAACCCCCCGGAGCCGTGAGTGGAGTAGGTTTATGATGGATGGATGTGCTTTTTTGAGCTTCAAACTCAATGGACCCGAATCCAAAGCTCTGTCACATGACACATCCCAGTTAAACATGTGAGCACTTAACACACAGGGAGTAACCTGGAGGGATGTTAGGATAAATCCAAGGTCCCAGTCAGACCGAGGGGACCAGACAGACAGAGAACAGCGTCCAGACGGTGTTGCAAACTTAAATGTTTGGTTTGCTGTGATGTGTTCTGTATTGTTGTTGCAAAATCTGTCAATTCTCAGGGAATGTTATCTAGCTGGCTAACAGAGACAAGGTTTTATAGCAAATGCAAAAATGGTTTGAAAATTATCATTTTAAAGGAATCAGCAAAAACAATTTGAAACCAGACATTAATTGTTTGCATTGTGTGCCATTGTTTTCAAGCAAAAGAGTTGTTTTATGAATTTATGGAGTTACATGATTTCCGCAAATGTTCTCTTTCCTAAAGAAAAAACTGTAACTTCTGAACCGTAAAGAAAACATTTCAAGCAAAAAAATATATAAATATGTACAAATATATAATATTGTAGTGGGGCCTGTTAAAAAACATTTCATTTTCTTTATGTAAAATGTATTCAAAATATGTTTCTGTTTGATTTGGGGGGTCAAATGGACCTGGACATGTTGTCCTGAGATTTATCCATAATCTAGTCTGACAGATTTTTTAGAAAGCGTCCAGGTACACAGACAATCAGCTGTAATTCTTCCAAGTCCTCACACACACACACACACACACACACACACACACACACACCATCTGTTGTCCAATTATTAAACACAGAATCTCCTAGAGACATTACAATGTTTCACAGAGCTCCTATCGTCCATCCACGGTGAATCAAACTATTGTTTCGTTTCATCTGCTTTGTGATTACATACAATAACATCACAAGACAAACCAATACTGTGAGTGGTCAGGTATCTCTGCCAAGAGTTGAATAGTTGTTTTGAGCGCTTCAGCTAATGTCAGCACATTCCCTGATGCTGGCAACCACTCGTGACGACCCATTAACTGAGCCATCGTTTATTAAGCGGGTTTCTTAGGAGTGGTTCGCTCAGCACATCTCCCATGATCTGTTCGATAAAGCCAACGTCGGCATGTTAGAAAAGATAATGCACAGGTAATGCACACATAGTTTAGCTACACCGCAACTACATTTAGATCATGATTTGGTTTCCTACTCTTAACCCAACAATTCCCAGATTAAAGTCAACATGAATTGGCATTTGAAAGCTTCCATAACGTGATATTCCTGACTGAAATATTCCAGAGCATCTAAGTGTATCCAACTGATAATATTTCTATTTTATATTGCTATTTGCTATTATTGTCATAACCTTGTATTACATTGACAGTAACCAACATTAAAGTCACCATGAAATCAAAATGGACAATTCTTGTTTTTTAAGGATTATCGCAGTATAAATGATTTATCCATGCACATCAAACTCGTGTGCCCCATAATCTTTAATCAAATTAACTTCCTCTCCCTCTCGCAGTGACATCTCTTTTTCTTCTCTGATGACGTATTAGTGGTTTGAGGGCGGGGCAACCTGTCACTCACATGAGATCCACCAATAGCAAACCACAACCATCTAATCAATTCCCCTTAGACAAAATCAAGCCCCACCCTACATTTTAACTTCTTCAACAAGCCGTTTCACTCGGATATACGTCACAATAAGGAAGAAAAGACTATTGTAACTTCTGTTTTATGCTGACTTTAAATTGCAGTGTTAACTGGCAATGTTTTAGAAAGGCTATATTATAAATTATGCAAAATTAGACCCAGATCGAGTTAAAAGTACATTTTTTGATTCCACACTGACTTTAAAGGGGTCATGACATGAGAAATCGAATTTGCCTTGATTTTTTGACATATAAGAGGTCTTTGTACCATTAAAACATTCTGCAAGTTTCATAGTTGGCTTGTTTTGATATTGTGGGATTTGTAACGTCACACTGGCAAATAGATTTGCTGAGGACCGCCTCCAGAGCAAGACATCGACAAAATAGTAATATGTCATCGCACCATAGGCCCCACCCACTAGTATTCAGTCTTTAACGGCTGACATTTTATCGCGTCAAAAGCAATTAAAGCCCATTATAATCACTGTTGCTGTCTACACTGGATACAACGCGCTTGAGTCTGTCGACAACAGGACAAATGGACGAGTGAAATAATGTTCGCTTTGACACGTCCCGTTTAAACAGCTCATTTGCTAATTTCTTTAGAGACTTCAGAAGGATCCTAGTGTCGGAAACAAGTGGATGGTTTGTTTTAATGGCGTCCCGGATCACATTGGAGTATTATATGTTTGTTCGGAGCATTTTGTTTTGTAATCGAGGCACAGCGTAATGGAGAGTTCGCGAAGAAACTGTTATTGAATCTGACAGCAGCTGCATCACAAAACTCAAGTAAACAGTTTCATAATGCTTTATCAGTAAATTACGGTTTTATATAGATAATGTTTTCAAAACACTTACTCACGTGCCGTAGCAAGCGGCCGTTGATGCTGTGTGACGTTAACCAATCATAACAGTGGCCGTTTACTGACAAGCCTTAAAGGAGCCGCCCCTTAAAAACAGGTCATGCCAGACAGAGGGTCAGAATGAAGGTTGATAATAGTTTTTCCACATATATCTTATATATTTTGACTTTAATAACATTATATGTGAATCTCAATGAACATATTAAAATATCCATGTCATGACCCCTTTAAAGGAGAGCCTGTGGAAACCGTAGAGAGCCCCATTCACTCTCCTGTCCTTTATCTGTCACACACATGGTGGCATGCGCTAAATATAGTCCATACCCACACCCTTCCCTCTCTCTCTCGGTCTCTGCAGTAAGTGCCGCCCCATGTGTCTGGTCCATCTGCTCCAGCAGGCTGAGCGAGAAGCTCCAGTGAAGAGACAAGAGAGTGACTGTAGCGCAGTGCCACACCCAGATCCACAGTACCACACGCGCCTCTCTGCCCGCCCCTCACAGAGAGACACCCGCTCTGCTGGGATTTAACACAAGAACAGCTTGGACACAACGATCATTCATTCATTCATTCATTCATTAACCATTTCAGTCGTATCCAACTCTTGATTATTCTATGGGTCATCTCCTGCCATACACGAGAGGCGGTCCATGAATTTTCTTGCCACCAGGTCTTTCCCCAACCCTCCCCATTACATGGCGTGGGACTCACACACACACACACACATATTCACCCCTTCAGACGATTTAGCATCTCCATTTCACCTATACTGCATGTTTTTGGATAGCAGACATATGGAGAACATGCAAACTCTATAGAGGAAGGCCTCCTGGATAAGCCAGGACTCAAACCGGGGACCTTCTTGCTGTGAGACGATCCACTGAGACACTGCGCCACCAGACACAAAAATACTTGGGTCCAAATAAAGCAATAGGCCATGATAGGCAGCACCACGATTATTACCCAGTGTGGTAAATGGAGTGCTTGAAACCCCCTACATAAAACGCTTTTGGCAACCTATTTTACAATAAGATTCTATGTGGGGAAAAAAATGTAAAAGGGAACTTGTCCATCAGGAATTAACTGGATTGTGAAAAGTGGCCGTAAGATACCGGAACAGACAGAGGTGGTTGAAGGGGAATTGTTGAAAACTAAGAGGGATTTGTGATGTCATGAAAATGGGGCAAAAAAGTTGTTTTAGAGGCAGAGAAGTGCACAATTGTATTGAATGTTCACTTGTAGTGTACTCTGAATCTTAAAAGTATATATATATTTATCTTTAACTGGTGTGTGTCCATAGGTGTGCATATATTGGCTATTTTACAACCTCTTTGAACGTCATCCAATCAGATTTAAGAGCCTAAATTATCCATTTTATAAGCTCAATTTTTGATATTAAGAAACATTTATCTCTAGCCAAAAGTGGCTAGAATCACAAGGCTCAACGCAACCCTCTCAATTATATTCTCCTTTGATTTCCATGTATCAAAAGTCCAGAAAATAAGCTAAATCAGTTAAAAACGAGACAGTGATGAAGACAGACCTTATATGAGCCATGTATAACATATGAAATCTGTCCTCTACTTCCTCAATGTACATGTAGTCTGTCTTCAAAAGCCTTATAGGACTCCCATGACAACAGCACTATGGAAATGGATCTTACCCTTCAAAGGGTCCTGCTCAGCCCTCATTATGTCAATCAGGGAGCTCTCCAACGAATGCATGTTCAAGCTGTCATACATCCTGGACCGATCCTGAGGAACAGAGTAGAGGGATGTGTCAATATGTGCAATACAGATGGAAGCAAGTAGTTTGCTGTGGAATTATGAGATTACATGCAGCACATTAATACAGTCGGGAACAAACAGGCACCCTTGAACGTAGGAAATGGCATTCTTTCCAAGCTGATCGCTCTAAGCAGGAATAGAGCGTGTTTGTGTAGGCCGCCAGTGTGCCAGGTCACCCCTGAATCCCTGGAATACTGCGGCAGACCGAATTCTGGGTCACGCTTACAATTCCAACCCTCTGGAATGTTGTTTGTAGAGCTGTCACGAGTGGAATTAACCAGGCAGGTTTGTTAGCTTTAGTGTATTTTGGACTGAAAGTTCAGCCAAACTGGTTAATGCATGGCTGTTTTAAGGCAGAATGTGTGCGTGGCTTGTTTTTGATATTCAGCTGCATTTACGAGAATATCCCTCTTCCCTTCTGTCGGGGCATCCCGTCTCCCTATCACAACACCTGCCTAACAACATGCCACAGATATCTGTGTCATTACCGCAATGAGCCCAAGAAGGAATGTGAACATAAACACAGCTATCCGCCACCCGGCAACCCTCCTAGACCTGTGAGTGCACTTTGCAGGAAACACATGCCCGGTGCGTTAACGACTGACACAAACACAGCACAGATACAAGACCAGGAGACCCACATTATCACCACCCTTGTGAAAAAGAAGTGCACTTAGTTGTGTTGAATATGCACTTGTATGTATATTTTTGTATGTGTACTGAGAGATAACATTAATAAAATAAAAGTACACTTAAAGAGAGCACACTTTCATACTATGGGCCCTATCATACACCCGGCACAATGCTACCCCAGGTGCGACGCAAGTGTTTATTGCTAGTTTCAGCCCGACGCAGTTATTATTTTCACATCCAGCAGCGATTAGTGAATCCTCCATGCTTTTAAAGGGAATAGGAGATGAGACTCTGATTGGTTTATTGCATGTTACGCCCAAAACACATCATATACTAAGAGACTAGACCCTTTTGGACCATGTGCCTGGCGTGCCGACCGTTTTTTCCGTCGGTAAACTAGCAAAACTGGATTCAGACACGCCCTAAGTGCCATGCGCTCAGGGCCCTTAATTTCTTAACACACTTAAGTACACTTACAGTATAAAGAGTGCACTTTGTAATAATGTCAAGTCATTGTATAATGTGACCAAGACTATGTGGGGAGGGTAAAATAATATTAACCAATAATACCCTTTAACATTCAATCAAATCCTGAAGTCCCGCCCCTTATTAGTTGACTACTCTTTTTCACACTAAAACACAGTAAGAAGTTTAATGTTCTGTTCCTTGTTGTTGCATTTAGCTTATGAGCTTTGCTCTTCATAAGTTTGAGTTGCTGTAGTTTCTAGTTGTACATTATGGTACAGTTTGAAGTGTTTTAGTATGTGATCCATCATGGTGAATCTTCAGCAAACACAACAGCAGCTGCTGTGTGGCAGGATAATACCAGATTACTGCTGACCGCATCACTTCCTATCACCCACTTTGAGCCCAGCTTTACAGTTATTCTAATGGAATATATATATATAAAACACTCTTTGTTGAGACCAAACATACAAAAAAAAAAAAATCAATAGTTCTGATTTAAAGATGTGTTAGGTGAGAAAATGGCAGACTCTTGCAATAATAACGAACTGCAGAACCGCAGAGCCATACGTCACAGCAGTATGAGGACAGCAGCTCCAGGCCGGTGTTGGGGTGGAGCTTATAGCATCATTAAGGGTAGGTTTAGTGGTTGGGCATTCATTAACTAATTCGTTTTAAGTTAAATCGTGGCCAAATCGTACTAATTTGTTTCATTATTTAAGTTAAATCGTGGCCACATTGTACCAATTCTTGGGTGCGTTAGACAGAGTTATGGCACGCACGGAGATGAGAATGGTGTGTATGGACTTATTTAACTCTGGGGGATACGGTGAATAAGCTAAAGTCCCAAAAAGTCGGCGTGTTCCTTTAAATCGTGGCCAAATCGTACTAATTCATTTCATTGTTTAAGTTCAATGGTAGCCACATCGTAATCGGTCGTTCCGTTCTTTAAGTTAAATCGTGGCCACATCGTACTAATTCATTTCATTCTTTAAGTTAAATCAAAGTTAAATTAAAATTAGGGAACAAATTAATAGAGCTGGCCACAATATCTATTTTTTTCTTCCATGTCATGTGCGGGCTCCGTGACAAATATATAAAGATACCCTGACAGACACATAAATGCATATGATGGACATTGTTTGGAAAGCACAGAGGGAGCAAGTGTTGACCGCGTCAAGTGCAGATGCTTCCAATTGGACCTGTCATGGCCATCTGCCTCCCACAGGTACAGCAGGTTTTAAAAAGAAAGCTCTTATAATAGTCCTGTGCTGTTTTCCACATCCAGTCCTATTCGTAGGCCCTCACACTGGAGCTTACAGACAGCGTGAGGTTGGAAGGTGCTAAATATAGTTTTAGCAACATTGCCAGAAATAGTGTCTGAAAAGCAGCTCAGTTCTCCAGTGAATAACACAAGACCTGAAGACTCATGCTTCCATTCAATGTCATTCAAATTCCAAATGTTCTCTTTTTCCTGCCCCCATTATTATTTTATTAACCAGCGTTGTAGTCGAGACCAGCTCAATCGAGTCTGATTCAAGACTGAGACCACATGCTCAGTTTATAACAAGACCAACACGTGAAATATGAAGCTGCGTTCACACCATGTCGTTGCAAGATGTAATTACAAGATGACAACATGTGGCATTCTTCACTGAACATCCTCGGAATTATGCGTTTCCATGGCAACACTATGAATGATAAAATCAAGCCGCAGCGGTCAGGTGGTACAAGTCAGAGCTCTCTGAAAATTCCAAGCTGTAATTCCAAGTTCTATGAGGACAAGAACACTATTTCATGTGGATTAAGACTCGACTCTGTTTTGATTCAAACACATTCGACTGTAAAAGTTTAAAGAATTTCTTGTGAAATCAAATGCAATCATTTTATCTCTGTCCTTTGCTCCTTCCTCAATCTTTCTATGTTTGTTTCTCTTTTCAGCACATGATGCATTTATCTCTGGAACGCAAAGCGAGCACGGAGCAGGAAAGAGAGGACAGGAGGAGAGAGGAGAGGCGCGCGGAATGTGAGGAATTCCAAACGGCACCCTGTTTATGGAAATGAACAATACCGTAGATACTACTAGAGTCGGACCTGTTTCCTGAGAGAGGAGAAAAGAAAGTGATGAAGGCCAGACCACACTCATCTCAGGTTCCTCATTTCAGTTCTGTTAGGCACGGCTTTAAAGGATGTGACGTGCCAAACACTGATCTGGGCCGAAATGAAGTACAAACTAACAATGAGTTATTCAGTGCCAGACCATACAAACAGCTCTTAATGAAGGAACGGCATGTAAAATATGTCAAAACTAAACTGGTTTAATTCAATAGTACATCTATAGCCATTAGCACACAGAGCCTGAATAAGATTAGCCGACCGTAGAGAGCAAGAATGGCAAAAGTACCAGTAGACATATGATACTAAGTCAATACTAAAATAAAAAGCAACAATAGCAGTCTGTATCAGTAGAGTGGATGAACTCCTCATTCACATGTAAATGACCTGCTGTTTCAGCTCATCTACAAAACAATGGGGCAACACGACAAAAATGTGTTACTCTCGCCCTTTTTCCCCTTTAGCTTCTCACAGTTTCTCACTTTTAGCTTGAAGGCGAGAAACTCTCAGACTCTCACTAAAATGTTTAAAGTATTAGGCAGGGCTGGACAATATATTGAATATTTACTATACATATGCAATCATTTTCCTAGTACTATTAAACATTGTGAATATCAAAATATCACAATGTGCTTTTTATTTGACCATCGTTTTGCGACTTAAGTGTGAGAGCATTGACGTATTTTAGCATCTCAGCTATTTTAATTGAAAATTCAGTAGAAAAAAAGGTTGTTTCAATTAATTAATTCAAAAGAATTCAATGATTCGTTGGGAATTGTGTCTGTGTGGCAATTTACATGTAAAAAATAACATTGCTGAATAATTTTTATTGTGTTTTTTACTTTGTGCATTAAACTTTCTAAATCTACATTGCTACAATGGTTTTGGTTGATGGTTCCTTCTATATATACAATACCGTTTAAAAGTTTGGGCGCTGTGTTTTTGAAAGAAGTCTCTAATGCCCGCTACAGACGTTTTCGGTAATCCTATGGGATCATTACAAATCACACTGTGTGGATCTAATAAACTTGGGTACGACATGTATGTAGACTTTACGATGATGACACCTATTGAATCGTAGGCTACGACAAGTTAGTATAGAAGAATAAAACGTCATCAGCATGTGCTAGTGGTGAAATAAAGCAAGATGAAACGCACTTCGGCAATTTTTTATGTGCGCTGAAAAAAAAGAATGCGAAAGAGGAGAATATGGACGCGGTCATTACCAAGAAAAAGAGGCAAATTTTGGAGCTTGAGGTGAGCAGTTTTAAATTTTAGCATCATGTCGTGTTGATCAATACGCCATTTCATGTTGTCTATCTTTGGTCGCAAGACCGTGGCAACGGCCGTCTTTGAACCTCTTTCACTGTACGACGTAGGACCCGCATTTAGGAGCCACAACCACAGAAATCGCCACGATTGGTCATCTTTGGTCTGGGACACACACCAATCACACCAGTATCGCGCGCACAGACAACGCGCCAGAATCGAGTTCTCTTTCGTGCTTAAACGAACAATAACACACATAATTATGCCAAAATGCCAGTTTTGTTATAAGCAGTCTTAAAAGAGTTAAATAGTGTTTTAAAGGTTCAGTGTGTAGTATTTATGACGATCTATTGGCAGAAATGCAATATAATATACATAACTATGTTTTCAGTGGTGTATAAAGACGCGTTATGTTTTTATTACCATAGAATGAGCCATTTCTATCTACACACACCGCGGGTCTCCTTACAGTGAAGTCGCCATTTTGCGCCGCCATGTTTCTACAGTAGCCCTAAACGGACAAACTTCTCTACCGAGCGCTAGCTCCTCTCTGCTGTCTCAGACGACGACATCTTTGTCCTGTGTCGGCCACCGTAGCTTCTCTATGTGATCTGAAAGGAAGGGAGGGGGGGGGGGGGGTGCAATTCACAACCTCACCACTAGATGCCGCTTAAAATCACACACTGCACCTTTAAATAAACTAAAAGATTTGTAAAAAATAAAAATTGATGCGCGTGACCGCGCCAGATCCGGTCATGTTCGGCAGCGGCAGATCTTAAAGTGACAGCAGCCTAATAAACCAGTTGCTGTGCTGTCTGTCATTAATGTTAATCTAAGAACAAAGGTAACAGAGAAAATTGTAGCTTTAATAAGGATTCATCTATATTTAATTTATTATTTATGCAGTGCAGACTATTTGATAACTTTATTGAATTTCTGTATATTTCCTACTTGTTAAGACAGGTAGGAAGCGCGCAGGTAAATATGACATTTATGTTTTAAGGTCACCGAAATTAAAAGTTGCTATTTTTAAAGCCCAATAAATGTTGAAATTGATAGCTTTTTTGAATAATACTGTAATGTTGAATGTCTATAATTAATGTTTAAAAAAATCAATTTAATAGAGACATCACTAGCAGTATTAGTATCAGTGATGCTGACCTTCATTCATAAAAAGATGCCATTACAATAAATATTTAAAATATACTATCTTTAAGTTGTTTCTACATACATTTGGAGAGTAACTGTGACATTATTACAATATTAAAATATTAAAAACTGTTGTTTTTTATTAATTACAGAAAAAATGCGCAATTAATTAGTAAAATGTTTTAATCAATATATATATAGTATATATTTCAGAGCAAATATAAACCTCCCAGCCCCAGTGGTACGAGATATAGAAAGTCATCCTCATAAAAAAGGGTTAATGGTCATACGAATATGTGATTGAACTTGAGATTCATAAGATTCATGTACATTTCATAGTCCCAGGAGGCACATCAAACAGCAAACCGGAGATTAAACAGATTAAATTCATTTTTCCAAAAAGCACATTGACACCAGACGGGCTGATTTCTCTATGTTTAGACTAAACAAACATTGGCAAATTGATTATTTTTGTCCAGAATTGAGTTCAGACTTCCACACAATAATGAAGGGAGAGGACAGGTTCCTTCAGGATGAAACCGGCAAAACCCTGATGACCTCACCGTGAGTCATCATCGATCCTGTAGAAGGACTTGAACATCCTATTGAACTTAACAGCCACACACAGGGCGTACCGGGCGTACCGGGCGTACACACAGATGATGTCTGATGCATATGCATATTGAGCAACAATTAAATAATAATGCAAACAGAACTCACTGCATCCGCCTCCCATCCCAGCCCAAGTGCCTGAATGCACATCCCCAGCTCACATACGTACCTGCAAGGGCAGCAGCGTGTTGCTGTTGTTGTCCGTACGGAACATATTTTCTTCAATCCAGGATTTAGGTCCCAGGGAGCCAGCAGAGCGGGGAAACTTCGGTGGAGCAATGACGTTACTTGAAAAGGGTTTCTTCATGGGAGAGATCTGGTTGATGGAGCCTGGCATTCCCATGCCTCCCCCACGCCGATGGTCTCTGCCCCAGGACATCCCTCCGGAGTTCCAACCGCTGCCCTGATGGTTGCCCCACGGGGACTGCTTCATCATGGGCTACAGACAAACAGAAAGTTTAGTTAGATACAAAACGGAAGTACTTGAATGCAAACACTAGATATTTCAAGTCAGTTCACTCGGCGGCCATCTTGGGGACGCATCTATTTTTAGTCATGCAAGAACAACTCCTCTCTAACTGAATAGGGAAATCTCAAAAACTACTCGCCAAACTCACATTTCTATAACATATTTTAAATCAGCAATAAAATCTGACATGGATTGTATTGTAAACGTTGTTTATTACCCTCAAATATCATGAAAAGCTGTATATTTCAGGTTGATATAGCCAGTGAGACATTCTCATTCTAAAAGAGCATTTCACTGGACAAAAACTTGTCCAGAATACACTTAAGTGTACTTTAAGAGAGAGCACACGTTCAATCAAGTACTTGATTATAATTTTAACTGCCGTGTATATTTAGAGTTAATATATTTTAATTGTACTGAACTGCAACTTCATCATTTCAAATGTGTAATTACAAATATATTTGAATGCATGACATACAAGTTTCAATAGAAACGACATTAAAGCATATTTTAATTTACCATAAATGCTTATCAGTACATTCAGCAGTACACTTGAACCATATTTCAAACACAGAATAATTACAAAATTAAAAAAGGAGTTAATTCCTATTTAAGTGGGTAAAAAAGCACTCTAAAGTTCAACTAGTTGCATTTAATATAAATTTAAACTATAATACATCTTAATTTTTTGCAATTAACATGCAATTATGTGTCAGAAAACATTACATTCAGTATATCCTATTTAAAACTTTACAAACTGTAATCTCTTCCGCTAACTGCCGTACGCGCGTTCACGAGAGACTGGCGTTCCAGTGTATGACGTAGGACGCAGGCGTAGCACAAGTTCCGGTGATGAACGCGGAAGCGCAGAGGATAGAGCAAAACAAACTTAGTTCTCGCGAGAACTAGCATATTCTCACCGGAGCGTCCTACGTCATACGCTGGAACGCCAGTCTCTCGTGAACGCGCGTACGACAGTTAGCGGAAGAGATTACAGTTTGTAAAGTTTTAAATATGGATATTTTTCTTACTTTTATGGACAAAAAAAACAGAAACAGCCATTCACTGCCATTATTAAGCTTGGATTAGCCAGGATATTTTTTAATATAACTCTGATTGTGTTCGCCTGAAAAAAGATTATCATATACACCTAGGATGACTAGGGTGAGTAAATCATGGGCTGATTTTAATTTTTGGGTGAACTATCCCTTTAAGGTTAACTGCATCAAGGAGTAGCACTAGCATATGGATTACCTCAAAGCTAACAGAAATAGAGTGAAAGCTACAAATTTAACGCGTGTGTTGGAATCTGAATGAGAGTGACTGGCATAATCGCCCATATGCGAGAGTGTGTGTGTGTGTGTTGAGCGAGGCCAGGCTTTGCCTTGCTGTACGAGTAAGAAGATTTAAAGCTTTACATCTAACACTCCACATCTCATGAACAAAGTGGCGACGACACGCACTGTCTTTATCCTAGAATATAATGTAAAAAACATACATGAATGCACTTCCTCGCCAAAGCGTCCACACCAAATAATGACAAAAAGAAACTAATTTTCATTTTCAGCAGGTGTTGTCATTGCATTGTGTGCACAACTCTCCCCAAATGAGAGTCCCACCCATCTCCGTAATGTCTTTGTGTGTAATTGGGTAATGGCCTGAGTGTGTGTGGGTGGGTGTGCGAGACTGTGTGCACATACAATCTGGTTGAGTGTTTAAGGGATAGTGAGAGATAATTACCGTTGATGGCGTCTAGACACTGGAAAGATGGTGTAGAGAACTATGCAGCAAGAAGTAAACCACATACTAGGACCTGCGCTGGTGGTTTGACGTATGCAACGGTAGAAATGTGTCAGCCAGTAGAGATGATGCCATACTGCTTTATGTTATTTAAACATATGAAAGATCAAAAAAACTAAATGTAAAGCGAGTTGTTTGGAGTTGCCAAGCAACATTTCAACTTGCCGCAATAATACAGGTTGCGTCCAAGAGTTTAGACTTGTCAGCTCGCTGCCAACAGCGTCAAGCTTCTGAGCCAGCAGAACCATCTAATGAACTAGAACAAAACAGTAAAAGTTGTGGTGCTAATCGAGCATATTTAATTACAATGACCAACTTATGCCTGCTACAGACCGTGTGATTTCAGCAATCCTATAAGATCATTACAAATCACACTGTACCACATGGATCTAATAAACTTGTGTATGACATGTATGTAGACTGTATGATGATGATGCCTATTGAATCGTAGACTATGACGCAAGTTAGTATTGAAAGAATAAAACGTCATCCGCTTGAGCTTGTGCTAAACAAATAGAGCGAGATGAATCGCACTGACAATTGTGGTTTTTATGTGCGCTGGAAAAAAGAGGAGGAAGCGAAAGAGGAGAATATGGATGCGGTCATAGCTAGGGAAAAGAAGCCGACTTGGCATACTAATTTTGCAAATAGAGCTTGAGGTAAATTTTAGCGCCATGTCCCATTGATCAATACGCCATTTCATGTCGCATTTTTATTGGCTCGTCAGTAGACGCAGGTCATAGCAGCAAACACACTGTGAGATGATCATGATGCTGTCACAATTGGTCATCTTTCGTCTGGGACAGCCCAAAATCATATAATGTGTACCAGGCATTACAGACGCAATTTTAAAGGCACAATATGTAATTTTTCTCCACTAAAGGTCGCTTATTCAAATCAAAGGCGTAGTTTGATGACGCCTGGATTTCGTGGAGCTTTTATTATGCCGCTTCCGCTTCTTCCGCTCATGTGTATGTGTGGTAACGCAGCACTGTTTTATCATATTAGACACATTTGAGTGTGATGAAAGTTGTTTAATGCTTCTCTGTGCGTTTGCTCGGCGGCGACTTTTTCACACTGCAAGCTAGATCGATATTAGACATGGTAAAACATGGTACTCACGCGGTCAATCAAGAAAACCAGATTTAAACAATAAGACTGTGTTGAGCTGTATAACAATCATTAGTTTTCTGTCCATGAATGTATGCACACAGTTGCTCACCTGTCTAATAAATCACGTCATATATTAAAGCGTCTTTGGTGTTTCCATGGTTTCTACAAAATAAAACCGGAAATCGAGGGTAACGCGGGTATGATGTCATTGATAGGCGACGCACGGTCCGTGTCCTGGTTAAAATTGCTAATTTCTCTGGATTTAAACATTCTTGGAAACATGTGGGATAGTGTAAGTACACAAGTCAACAAAATATATAACATTGTTCTAGTGGTTTTTGGATATTGTAATCCAAAAATCTTACAAATTGTGCTTTTACTGTACGTCTTCAGCTCAACTGGTGTGGAACCGCACGCACAGGATTGTGGAATATAACAGGCAGTGAAGGATACATCTATGCCGCTTTCAAAAATCAATCAGATGAAGGTATCTCAGGAGACAGGAAGTGACACGATCACTGGATTCATTCCTACATCCGTCTCCGTTCAGCATTTCTCAGAACCATAGAGCTCTATTTATATGCAATCACAGATCTATTAATTTTATAATATTAGGTTTAACGATTTGAATGTTTGAGTTTGACCTCAGGTGTTACATAATGTAATGCCAGATTTATTATTCATTTGTTATGATTATGAATGATCTGCTCTTTTGGTTTATGTCCATCAAGTTCCAACTAAAATGTGCAAATAATGAATTGAGATTAAGTACCTTTAAGTCTTTAATTGTCAAAAAAACTAAACATGTATTACCACATAAACCATTTGGGATAACACTTCACAATAAGGTCTCATTTGGTAACATGTGTTAACTAACATGAACTAACAGTGAGCAAAAATCAAGCGTAGCGTCAGTTCTGGCAGGTCACGTTAGTCAAGCTTGCATCAGCTGACTGTCAGCTGATCACGTCTACCTATAGGAATACAACGTCTATCACAGCATACGTATATACGCTCCTTCAGTATTATCAGCAGCTATCGTGTTCTCCAGAGCTCATTTACCCTCCTCCATCCCCAGCTCCTCCTCTCGTCCGGTCCGGATTTGGCATTCTGATTCCCCTTGAATCAGACTAAATTCCCGAATTATTTTGTACATTTAATATCGACATTAATGATATCTGCAGTACATTATGTTGGTTCTGTTCTGTTTACCCTAAAGAGGGTTATCGCTGCTGTCCCTGCTCTTATCCATGCTAGGCTACACGGATGCGCAGGGAGCTCTTTCCCAGAACAGAACCACACCGCCAATCCAAACTGTATGCTAATAGTCAATCAATCATCTTTGACGATAGTGGTCCTGACAGAACATTTCTTACAGTATTTATTAATCTTTGTTAATATTAGTTAATAAAAAATCAGCTGTTCATTGTTTGCTCACATTAGTGCATTAACTAATATTAGAAAATACAACTTTTGATTGTAATAATGCATTAGTACATGTTGGAATTAACATTCACTAAGATTAATAAATGCTTAAGAAGTATTAATTCTTAGTTGATAACTAATGTTATTGTTAACTAATGAAACCTTACTGTAAAGTGTTACCTATTTGTTTTGTTTAATTGTCTCTTATGCTCACCAAGGCTGCATTTATTTGATTATCATTATTATTATTACTACTATTTAAAACAACTCTTTTCTATTGTAATATGTTAAAATGTCCTTTATTCCTGTGATCAAAGCTGTATTTTCAGCATTATTACTCCAGTCTTCAGTGTTACATGATCCTGCTCAAGAAACATTTCTTATTATTATCAATGTTGAAAACATCTGTGCTGCTTCATATTTTAATATATTTTGTGGAAACAGTGATACAATTCTTTCAGGATTCTCAGATGCATAGAAAGTTCAAAACAACGGCATTTATTTTGAAATAGAAATCTTTTCCTGATTGATCACTTCAAATTTCCTGACCATTTTCCATGACGTAAAATGACTCATACGGAGTTATAAGGTTATGGTCAGACCTCTCACACCTAATACATGCACACAAACACAATCTCAACTCCTGACAAAAGGGCGTCTCCAGCTTAGCTGCAATATTACGCTAAAAGACGTTTACTCTTAACAGCTGTTAGACCAGCATGACTTCAGAGGTACAAATATCACAGTGACAGATATAGGGCCACTCCTAAACCATGTGACCGTCTCCCCCTCCGCCTCTACCCCACCCCCACAAGACCACGCACACAGGCCTAGAATACTTCACCACCACCAGATACCAAGATATCGGATCTGCTGCGACGTAACTAGGTGTTGTAAAGCGCATAATGCATCTAAAACGCTGTTCATTGCATGTGCACTGCAAAAAATGCCTACTTTATTTTTTATTTTCTTATTTTTGTCTTGTTTCCAGTCTAAATATCTAAAAACATCTTGCTTTTACTAGACAAATAAAAAGACATCAAATATTTTTTGAGTTTTTGCTTAAAACAAGCTAAATTATCTGCTAATGGGGTAAGAAAAATAATTGTATTTCTGTTTGGGACAGAAACAAGATTTCAAGCAGAGACAGGATTATTTTTCTTACCCCACTGGCAGATCATTTTGCTTGTTTTAAGCAAAAACTCTCTTCATTTTGATTTTATTTTCCTGAAAACAAGAAAAAATATCTTATGTCATTTTACATATCTAGTAAATGCATCTTGATTTAAGAATGTTTAGATATTTGGACTGGAAACAAGACAAAAATAATAAATAATACTGAATAATTAGCAGTGTGAGTTTTCTAACAGACGGTATGTTGAGTTTTATGGCCAATTCTTGTCCGTAAGAGTCAAGTATTTGCTAAGCTCAATTCAGCTTACAAACGCAAAATACTGATATAATAAAATATTATTTATTTGTTTGTGCTGTTGTAGATTCAGTAGCGGCGCAGCACAGCAAACACTGTCATACATGTGGAATATCTAATATAATATCAAAGAAATGCTGAAATGTAAAGGAACATTCAGCAAAATGGCCACCATGCCATATCGGTGAAACGCCAGTGCAGAGTGAAGCTTGGACTGCAGATTACTGTAATAACAGCTTTTTCAACCAGCGCTGCAGTTTAGCAGGGTGTTGACATCTCCGGCCTCTGAGTGCTCGATGGGAGATTTCAATGAATGCCCAAGAGGTCAAGACATCCCTGGAATGTCACGTGAAGCCCTTCAACCATATTGCCACGCAGGGCCGTGACCACCATAGACATTGAGGGGGACAAGTCCCCCTGAATAATTAGGAATGGCCAAATTGTCCCCCCCAATATTTGATATTGTTGATGCTGCTCTGCTGTACTCCATTACACACCGCTCTGTTTGTTGCTAGGATGACAAAAGTAAAATGTTACATTTTTAGGTTGGTCTGCCTCAGGGGTCAAACAGCGCTCGTCACTGTCGGAATGAGTGAGATGGCCAATCAAATCAAAGAAGGCGGGGCTTACTGTTAGTGTGATTCCAACGCGACACTTTAGTTGTAGCAGTGAAAGAGTGTGTCGTAAGATGTGTAGCTAAACATTTAATATTTAACAACTGATTTACGATAAAAACGTTCAGCGACCAACTGTGATATTAGTGATGCAAACTACTTGACATTTTATTTAAATTTAATTGAAAATATGACATTATTTATGTAAAACATAACTGAATTTGACATGACAAGAAATGTTCTGCATTTTTACATATTAGGCAGATGAAAATAAAAGTAAATGTGTGCATATTAAAAAAATATATAATGCGCAAATAGTTTACTTCATAACTACAATAGAACTGGAACTTTACCGTTCTTATTTCTTTTTCTTTATTTCCTTAAATCTATTTTAATTCCTTTAAATAAACCAATAAGTATAATACCCCACCCCCTACGCAAAAGTGTCTAAGTCTACGACATGGTTACGGCCTTGTTACCACGGCTCGTGCTCGCTGTCCCCTTCCAGAAAACAAATGGAAAAACATTTCTATTTCTGCATGATGCAGAGTGCAAATCAACTTCTTTTGCCAAAAATGTGTAGTGTAAAACCATAGCAAGCTGTTCAGTATCCCACAATGCACTGAACTCGGTCTGACCTTGCATTTCCACCGTGACTTATTATTTGATTGTACTACCACAAGGAATTATGACATTACACCAAAATGCATTAAAAATGACAGTTCTTATTTCTGAGATTGTAACCGAATGCTATTCGCAATGTTTCACACTGAATTGTAGGATTGCATTATGCATATTGTTATCGGTATGATTCTGGAGCCTTATGGATTACTTTTATAATACACTCCCGTTATAAAGCTTGGAAGAGCCAGGATATTTTTTATAGGCTATATAACTCTTGGCTGAAAGAAGAAAGTCATATACACCTAGGATGGCTTGAGGGTGAGTAAATTATGGAACAATTTAAATTTTTGGTTGAACTAACACTTTAATGTTTTTTTTTAAAGAAGCTCATTCTGCATTTATTCAATAAAAAATACAGTAATATTGTTATGTATTATTATAACTTTATAAACATACTAATATTAATTCACATAATATTTGAATGCAATGACAGGTGTTTGTATTCAACGCACAGACGTCACAATGGCTTCACTCACTGAGCGCTGCATTATGACGAAACAGAAGCCGTTCCATTACGTTTGCGTCACAATGACAGTTTAACAGCCTTTAGAATCTTCGGCGTTCTATGTTCTTCTACTACGCATGTACTCGTTTTCTACGTGTTATATAGTACGCATTTAGTTTGACTGAACGGGTGATTAATCGAGGCCGGTTTGCTCACCTGGTGGTGGTGGTTGTAGTTGTTCCTCTGCTGCAGAAAGGCGCCCTGCTGCGGGGGAATCTGCGGGCTGACCGGGGACCGGCGGCTCTGCGGCGGCTGCGGGGGGACGTTGATCTGGGGGGGAAAGGGGCTGCTGAACCCCTGCACCGGGCACGGGTTGGCCGAGAAGCTCTGGAAGAAGCCTGGGTTAATAGAGGAGGGGATGCCAGGATAGAAGTTGTCAGGCTCGGTGGTGGGGATCGGGTTTATTGCGTTAGCGGAATTGGAGACGGGCGGAGGAGGGGAGCTCGTCTGCACGGACCACGGCGTTCCGAACGCGGGCAGGGTTGGGGAGACTGAGCCGCCGCCGGGGTTCTGCATCTCCGGGAAAGCGGCCGCGAGCATGTTAGTGCCACCGGTGCCGTTGTTGATGTGGTGGGCGCTGGGGGACTCCATCGGGATCTTCACCTTGGACGATGGCGCATCGGTGTCCAGGCCCGTGGAGGAGGAGGAGGAGGAGGAGAGCTCAGCCTGCTGATGTGTGTTCCGGTCGTGCTGAAGGTCACCGGCTGTCTGTGCGTGACCTACAGCGGAGAAGCTGGACTGAGAGGCTGTCAACCCCGCAGGCTCATCCTGCATGTTGCGCTGATGTGACGGGAAAAGAGGGGACGCCAGAGGCGAGCTGCTGGGACACACCGGAGACGGGCTGGAATAGGGTGTGAACGCGCCTCCGCCGAACAGTGTGGAGCTGCTGGTGTTCGCTGTCTGCAACAAGCCGAACCCGTAATCACCCATTTAATTGCGTCAAAACAGCGCAGCTTTCCTATTCCCAGGCCTGCTCAGGAACAATAAGAGACGCACAGTGTGTCCTATAACTTCCTAAAGCCTGTGTGGAGCGAGAGAGGAGGAGCTTTCGGTCGAGTCGGTCACCTTTTTACGCACTATAAATATTGTTCGCGGATTTAATTGTCTGCGGCTTTTTTTAGCCTTTCTAGCCGTCCGTCCGTCCGACCGACCGCGCATCCCCCTCCTCGCGTTACCGGCTGATCTGCTGCTGCGGCAGAGGATTAAAACTCCTGCATGCGCGTCACCGCCGCGTCACAATGCGTGCGCGACCCCGCCTCCCTCCCAGCCGCAGAGAGAGCCGCAATGTGCGCGTCAGTCATTCATTATTCAGGAGGTGCAGCAGAGCAGAGCAGAGCAGTCCGCCCGGTGTCCTGAACGCTGCTGAGCGTTGACGCTGTCGGGAATATGGCAGCTGTTTGGTCAACTGCTCATTCGGGTGTCTTCCAGTCCTCTCACCTTTAGCCTTTATAATCTGCCTCCGAGGCATACGCATGGCTATAATAAACTGCTTACTGTGCCTAATGAACATTCACATATCATATTACAGGGCGGACCTTCCTGATCCTTGATAGAACATTTGGATTATGTATAGCATATAGCGTACAGTATGCAGTGTAGCCTACTATATTATCCTGTTTAGCTAGGTAGGCCTATTTAGTAGCCTATAGTGTATAGCCCTAGTGTATACGATATAGTGTACTATAGCCTACTACAATATAGATTATACGGTTACACTTTATTTTGAGGGGTCCTTGTTACAGTGTAATTATACATTTAGGTAGCCTAATATTAATGTACTTACTGTAGGGTTAGGATTAGGTTTGTTGTAGGGTTAGTTACATGTAATTATGCATCAATTAAATGATAGTTATTACTATAGTAACTACATGTAATGTGTAACAAAGACACTGTAAAATAAAGTGTTACCGATTATACATTTAGCATTTAGTACATAGTATGTTCTATGTATATTGTGTAGTGTTTACTATATAATGTACTATACAATCTAGATTACACCATAGTAATTGTATATTCTACTTTATTTTAGAGTGTCCTTGTTACATATGTTACAGGTACTTACTGTAGTAATGACAGGAAATGATGCATATGCAACTAACCCTAACCATATATTAAGTACATGTTGTTAATTAATATTACTCTGTACTTAAATGTATAGTTACACTAATAATCGGTTACACTTTATTTTAAGGTGTCTTTGTTACACTGTAATTCTACATTTAAGTACTGAGTAATATTATTTAACAACATGTACTTACTATAGGGTTAGGATTAGGGTTTGGTTTGGTTTAGGGTTAGTTGCATGTAATTATGCGTAATTTATAGTTATTACTATACACTCACCTAAAGGATTATTAGGAACACCATACTAATACTGTGTTTGACCCCCTTTCGCCTTCAGAACTGCCTTAATTCTACGTGGCATTGATTCAACAAGGTGCTGAAAGCATTCTTTAGAAATGTTGGCCCATATTGATAGGATAGCATCTTGCAGTTGATGGAGATTTGTGGGATGCACATCCAGGGCACGAAGCTCCCGTTCCACCACATCCCAAAGATGCTCTATTGGGTTGAGATCTGGTGACTGTGGGGGCCATTTTAGTACAGTGAACTCATTGTCATGTTCAAGAAACCATTTTGAAATGATTCGAGCTTTGTGACATGGTGCATTATCCTGCTGGAAGTAGCCATCAGAGGATGGGTACATGGTGGTCATAAAGGGATGGACATGGTCAGAAACAATGCTCAGGTAGGCCGTGGCATTTAAACGATGCCCAATTGGCACTAAGGGGCCTAAAGTGTGCCAAGAAAACATCCCCCACACCATTACACCACCACCACCAGCCTGCACAGTGGTAACAAGGCATGATGGATCCATGTTCTCATTCTGTTTACGCCAAATTCTGACTCTACCATCTGAATGTCTCAACAGAAATCGAGACTCATCAGACCAGGCAACATTTTTCCAGTCTTCAACTGTCCAATTTTGGTGAGCTCGTGCAAATTGTAGCCTCTTTTTCCTATTTGTAGTGGAGATGAGTGGTACCCGGTGGGGTCTTCTGCTGTTGTAGCCCATCCGCCTCAAGGTTGTGCGTGTTGTGGCTTCACAAATGCTTTGCTGCATACCTCGGTTGTAACGAGTGGTTATTTCAGTCAAAGTTGCTCTTCTATCAGCTTGAATCAGTCGGAATTCTCCTCTGACCTCTAGCATCAACAAGGCATTTTCGCCCATAGGACTGCCGCATACTGGATGTTTTTCCCTTTTCAAACCATTCTTTGTAAACTCTAGAAATTGTTGTGTATGAAAATCCCAGTAACTGAGCAGATTGTGAAATACTCAGACCGACCCGTCTGGCACCAACAACCATGCCACGCTCAAAATTGCTTAAATCACCTTTCTTTCCCATTCTGACATTCAGTTTGGAGTTCAGGAGATTGTCTTGACCAGGACCACACCCCTAAATGCATTGAAGCAACTGCCATGTGATTGGTTGATTAGATAATTGCATTAATGAGAAATTGAACAGGTGTTCCTAATAATCCTTTAGGTGAGTGTATATAACTACATGTAACGTGTATCAATGACGGTAAAATAAAGTGTTACCGAATATTCTACAGCCTACTTCACAGAAACAAAAAAGTAGGCTACCTATGCTATTATCATGTTTTTTCCCCCCAGAAATATACCATAATGCCATGCTATTCTTAGTAACATGTAAATATTGTGAGTAACATTGTTTGTGTAACCATTCAGTACCATGGTATACACCGATCAGGCATAACATTATGACCTAATATTGTGTTGGTCCCACTTTTGCTGCCAAAACAGCCCTGACCCGTCGAGGCATGGACTCCACTAGACCCCTGAAGGTGTGCTGTGGTATCTGGCACCAAGATGTTAGCAGAAGATCCTTTAAGTCCTGTAAGTTGTGAGGTGGGGCCTCCATGGATCGGACTTGTTTGTTCAGCACATCCCACAGATGCTCGATTGGATTGAGATCTGGGGAATTTGGAGGCCAAGTCAACACCTCAAACTCGTTGTTGTGCTCCTCAAACCATTCCTAACCCATTTCTGCTTTGTGGCAGGCGCATTATCCTGCTGAAAGAGCCACAGCCACCAGGGAATACCGTTTCCATGAAAGGGTGTACATGGTCTGCAACAATGCTTAGGTAGGTGGTACGTGTCAAAGTAACATCCACATGGATGGCAGGACCCAAGGTTTCCCAGCCGAACATTGCCCAAAGCATCACACTGCCTCCGCCGGCTCGCCTTCTTCCCATAGTGCATCCTGGTGCCATGTGTTCCCCAGGTAAGCGACGCACACGCACTCGGCCATCCACGTGATGTAAAAGAAAACGTGATTCATCAGACCAGGCCACCTTCTTCCATTGCTCCGTGGTCCAGTTCTGATGCTCACGTGCCACTGTTGGCGCTTTCGGCGGTGGACAGGGGTCAGCATGGGCACCCTGACTGGTCTGCGGCTATGCAGCCCCATACGCAACAAACTGCGATGCACTGTGTATTCTGACACCTTTCTATCAGAACCAGCATTAACTTCTTAAGCAATTTGATCTACAGTAGCTTGTCTGTTTGATCGGACCACACGGGCCAGCTTTCACTCCCCACGTGCATCAATGAGCCTTGGCCGCCCATGACCCTGTCTCCGGTTCACCACTGTTCCTTCCTTGGAGCACTTTTGATAGATACTGACCACTGCAGACCGGGAACACCCCACAAGAGCTGCAGTTTTAGAGATGCTCTGACCCAGTCGTATAGCATCACAATTTGGCCCTTGTCAAACTTGCTCAAATCCTCACACTTATCCATTTTTCCTGCTTCTAACACATCAACTTTGAGGACAAAATGTTTACTTGCTGCCTAATATATCCCACCCACTAACAGGTGCCGTGATGAAGAGATAGTGTTATTCACTTCACCTGTCAGTGGTCATAATGTAATGCTTGATCGGTGTATATCAAAATACCACAGTATTTCATCTTCGATCGCGGTACCATGTCATCACCAGGGTACTTCTTTGTAGCAATGTAGTTTTGTTTATACTGTAGCGTTTCATATATCATAGAGCAGTTAAAGAATATAGTTTAGTAGTTGTAGTGTATACTTAAGTATACACTGCTGTGTATAAAGTATGGGAGAAAGGAGATGAGTGAATATGCGATGTGCGTCCTGTCCTCACAGTGCGCAGTGACGATGGCTTCTAAAAATATCTCATTAAAATGCACCCGGGTGTCAAGGAGATTAATTCCTTATGCATGCTTAAACAGCATCCTCATGCTTCTAACAAGGGGACGTTATTCTGTCCCTCTAGTCTTTGTCCACCTTTTAAAGCATCTGATCCCATTTGACAGCTGGTCGTGTTTGTACCTCCCACGTCAAATGTGGCATTTGTTTTAAGCACTTACTCGTCAGCCCCCTCTCTCTCTCTTTCTCTCTGCTGGGGTCTCCACAGCCCTGATCAATAATGAACGCGTTTACTGGAGGTGTATGAAAGGGGTCATTCTATCATTAAGCACAGTTCATTATGGTTATATTGCTGTCAATCCAAGCGCAAGGGCCTATGGTTTCCCTGAATTCCCTGAAATGTCTTATTTTGCATTGATGCAATAACACCTCAGCAACACTTAATCATATAATCATTGATCTAAGCCCATCATGGCTTCACCTCAATGCAGCCACTCTTGTGACAGTTACAAATTAACCAACACATCGCAATTGATCAAAGTCTGCTCACTTTTCCTATTTGCATGCCTGCTGCACGCAGCATCATTATTCCTGAAGTTTTTCATGCACCCACAAAGCTAAAAGACACGTCCTGTGATTTTTAATTTATGGGCTTCAATTCGTGTGTGTGCCATGTGAAAAATGCGTAATTTGAGAAGAAGATGATGAAAAGGTTGGTCCTGAAACAAGAGCATCAAACCCTGCATGCTGCCTTTGTCATTGGTCATTACTGGCTGGTGAATGGTGGTCGCGTTCAGAGATAAACTGGAATTACCAGGACTAGAGACATAATTGTCCTTTTTGAAATTCATTTTCATCACATACACAAAACGGTGTATAGTAACAGAGATGGATGATTGTGTTTAAATGTGGACACAGACAGATGAGATAAGGGAAACAGAGTTAGTCAGGAATGGGATTGTGGGATACGGGGGTATAGAGAGATACGGCGAACAGACATTGTACACAATCTAATTTGCTGATTACCTCCGTATAGATTTCAACCTACAACTAAATACCAGCTGGCCTTCTAAGTCAGTTAGTGTGTGTGTGTGTGGTTCAGGTAAACCCTACATTATGGGGACAAAATGTCTCTACAAAGACAGCAATATCCAAAATCCTTGTCTTTTGGGGACATTTTTTGGTCTCCATGAGGAAAACAGCTTATAAATCAGACTAAGTGATGTATTTTGAAAATGTA
The DNA here is from genome assembly GCA_039654625.1 of Rhinogobio ventralis. Classification (NCBI taxonomy): domain Eukaryota; kingdom Metazoa; phylum Chordata; class Actinopteri; order Cypriniformes; family Gobionidae; genus Rhinogobio; species Rhinogobio ventralis. Next base: position 30,439,319 of record CM077203.1, on the reverse strand, counting down.
AAAATGCAGAAGGTGTGATACCCTGATACCCAGGTTTAGGGGTAGGGTTAGTGTAAGCGAAGAGAATATACAGTTTGTACAGTATAAAAACATTACATCTATGAAGAGTCCCCACAAAGATAGTAAACCAGACGTGTGTGTGTGTGTGAGAGAGAGAGAGAGAGAGACTTTTTGACTTTTAAAAAAACTCTAATTTACAAACATTATGAAATAAAACAAAAACAAAACAAACTACAATACAAACTAAAATACATTACATATTACCAATTAAATACCAGATTCCTAGTTTTGCTTATAGTCACCAATCTCCATTCAAAAAAAAAAGAACACTGTTAGTATGCTGATAATAAGTATATTCAATGACCACTCTTGACTTCACTAGAGATTTAAATAGGGTCACCATATTTACATCCTCACCAGCATTTTTACAGTAATGTGTCTTAAAAATGGCTAGTTTAGCGTGCCCTATTAAAAAATTGTTGCCACTGTTGTTGCCAAGACCTCTTATATCGGCAGAGAGCGAGAGAGAAAGACACATCCACTTACTTTTGCAAACACTTACCTGGCTCTGTTAAATCCCTCTTTAAATCTGTCTTATAAAATGTATTCAAACTCTATGGAAAGCACATGTGGCCTGCTGTTCTTTAGCACAAAGGGCCTTATTTTAACGATCTGAGCGCAAGGCGTAGGTGCACTTAGGGTGTGTCAGAATCCACTTTTGCTAGTTTAACGACAGAAAAAACGGTTGGCGGGTCAGGCACATGGTCCAAAAGAGTTGTACCTAGTCTCTTAATGAGTAATGCGTGTGTTTTGGGCGTAACGTGCAATAAACCAATCAGAGTCTCATCTCCCATTCCCTTTAAAAGCCAGTTGAACTTCCACCATGGCGGATTCACTATTTACATGGCGGGATTTGAGAGCAGAAAGACTGAACGCTTCTCCAGAGAGGAATCCTTTTATTTTTAATATTTGGCATGTGTGTGTGCTGTTGCGCATCCCTGTGTGTGTAATAATCAGAGTGTACGTGCGTTGTGTACCCGCCTATAGGTTTTTGTTGGTCAATGGCGCAGTCGTTTTCGGTTCCTCAAAATAGCAACGCGCCAACAATGCTCCTGAACACACCGGGTTTTCAGACCAGAACTAGCAAAAAACACTTGCGTCGTGCCTGGCATCGCATTGCACGGTTTATGATAGGGCCCTTATACTTAAGGTGCAGTCACATTATCGAAATTGCAGCAAGATTTTGTGTCCAAGAAAAGGTCCATGTTTGGTCAATAGTGTTGCAATGTATGAAGCTCAGCTCACGCAAAAGTCACTTTCAAATCAAGCAGCTTTCTGTTGGTCAACACGGTGAATTTGAGTGACCAAACCTGAACATGGACGAAATATGCGTGGGGAAATCTTTCACCCTCATGCTAAACTCCCAACTGCACAGATTCCTATTGGAATGACTGTATTTTGCAGAGAAATGATATAGGTAACCGCTCCTTAAGATTTAGGGGGTTGTTTAAATATGGAATCATAAGTATGAGCAAAAGTAAAAGTAAAGGCTTGTTCATACCAAGAATGCTAACTAATATATCTATATATTAGCATCCACACCATTGAACTGTTCATTCTTAGCGTGTGCAACAGTTTTGTCTTCTGCTGCTTTAAATGCGTCGTTATTGTTATCGTTGTGGTGTGGGTGTTTCTGTTCTCATATAATTAGAGCGATTATTAACATTTTACAGCTATCGTTATAGTTATCGTCCTTGTTGTGAATGGGACTTGTCTTAGCAACCATGTCTTAGCACAGCCACTCATGCTGATCGCTAAATGGTAATAGATTAAAAAGAGGAAATTTCACCAGCTGATCACTGCAGAGATGACACAGCATATTCCCTTGAGACCTAACACACACACACACACACACACACACACACACACACACACACACACATATCTTGGTCATCACTTGTATCCTCTCGAGATCTCTCTTTTTCATCCCCCTTCCTCCATGTTCTTCTTCAGCTGTTGGGCCCATAAACTCCTCCTGCTCTTGTTGCCCAGATGGGGCAGTTCTTCCAGTTTAAGGGCAGGTGTGGCGGCCCTGGCCGGTGCTGAGCAATCATTGGCTGTGATTAGTGTGTGTGATTTCTGGGTGGGGTTGAGTGTGTGTCTGCGGTGGCGCGGGGGAGGGCGTTTATAATAGGGCAAGCTGCCAGCTGCTGTCCGCTTCTCAATGTATAGCGTTCTTAAACAGGATGGGGGTTGTATTTGTGTGTGTGTGCCTCTCTTAGTGTGTCAGCTGCAACAGAAATGAATGTGACACCTCAATCTGATGATGAGCACATACTATGGCTACGTTCCAAAACCTAGCGAGCTGCCTTACTGTCAACTGTCTGCATAGGCGCCTACCTGGTAACCAAAATGGAACCTTATAAGTGTCTGACTTGGAGAACGTACTCTTCAATGGCATCCACACAAAATAGCATGTTACACGCAAGACAATTGAGTTTAATCTGACATTAGCATGTTGCTAAGCTAGCAACACAAGTCTCTCAAAAAGTGCGGCCACGTTTACTGTTGTTCTGCAAGTCACTTCCATAGGAATCCACACGATTGGGAATTTTATCTGTCCATACATAGATTTCACAATGGGTTAAAGTAAATTTCACTTGACCTCTCCTCCATCTTGGATTTCTTTACACTGGGCTTGCCGCAATGCATTCTGGGATTTCCTTATCCAGAAAGGATGCCTTAAGAATTTGGTCAAAACAAGGTATCTTAAAAGGCAGTAACTATGCGCTGCCAAGCATTTAGAGCAGTGTTGGGGGAAACAGTTACGATACTTTAAAGTGCTTACTAAGTAGGCATTTTTTGGGCTGAGCTTCTCAGGAAGGGGGACACTCTCTGTCAGTTGGCATGATTGTTGTGCGGAGCAAATCTATATTTAGATCGACCGTGGACTTGCTATTTTCAGATTTCTGAGTAGACCTCTGTCTCACTCTCTCCAGCGTCTAATCATGCAATGAAGACTGAACCAAATGCTAATGTTTATATCGATGTTGTTTATGATATTGAGATTTGAAAAGATATGAGATTGAGATATGTATCTGGGTTTATATGCATGAGTCAGGGTAGTCAGCATATTTAAATCATGCAAATGAAAACATGGCTGTGAGGGATAGATGTACAGTCTGTTGCGTAGTTTAATGGTCGTAGGTCTCGTGACCCATGTTTTCCAGTTTTTGGCATTTTTTTTTCAGTCAAATGATCAACACATTTCAGTTCAGAGCCACTTTGGGTGGGCATGGAATTCATTTTCCACCGCCATGGAGCTCTGGAGGTTGGGAAACTCCAGGGTGTCCAAGCCAGTCACCCTGGCTGGTCAGAGGGGTCAAAAATCACAGTGGTGGAGCTTTGGAGGTGAGAAGCACCAGCAAATGACACGCTGGATTTCTGAAAGTGCATCCCAGGGAGGATGCACCATTCTGGGGCGGTAATAAAGTGAAATACACCCTGGAGGAAATTCCTCCTGAAATATAAACTAAGTCCAAAAAGCCAAACATGGCCAGAACTCCATGCTCTCTGATATCCCCCTCTAGCCCAGGGAGGGTGGCTCATGCCCCACATACATACACACACAACACACACGCACGTTGGGTTTTCATGTTTTCTCTCATAGGCGTAATGGTTTTTATACTAAACTGTATATTATCTCCCCTTACACTAACCCTACCCTTAAACCTACCCATTACACAAAACTTTATGCATTTTTCCATTTTCAAAAAACAGTATGATTTATAAGCTGTTTTCCTCATGGGGACCAAACATTTTCCCCAGAAGGTCAAGGATTTTGGATATTTCCATCTTTGTGGGGACATCATGTCCCCATAATGTAGAGTTTACCAGAACACATACACACTAATAGAAGTGTGTTTTAGAGGCTCTTTAAGAGGCAGCTGTATCAGTTTAAGGGTGAGGAGTGTAATCAGTGTTGAACACAGTCTTCTCCTTTAAACAATCCAAAAAAAATTCTGAACAAAGCATATGGTCTTTTGTTTGAATCCTGGTCCTGTAAAATCAGCTAGGCCACAAAATCTTTAGCTCTGAAACCACATCTTAACCTGACATGAATGTGTTATAATAGAACTCCCATTTCAGGTTTTTATTATCTTAATGGGGTGATGACAATCAAATAATCACTGTCACCAGTATCAAGCATTTATCACTAAACAAATCATTCACACTCAAATCATTAGTGGTGTTTGTTAAGGCAAGCATTGCTATTACTATTGCTCATAATTTGTGTAAAAGAGATTTTTGTCCTTTTTTGGACACACAAATATTGTTGTTGCATAAGGCCAAATGTGTTTAATTGGTTTAATCACATGTACAATTGCTGGCATTGTTCACAATTTAATGACATAATCAAAGATACGTCATTACAATTCTCATAACAATTTCATTGGAATTTGACTGTATGAATTTGACTAATTTGATACCCTTTTTGGAAAATTGTATTTTGTTTTATGATTGGGTTCTTTTTAAAAAAAGATGTGTGTCCTCAGCTAAACTGAGCTAATAAATATATGAATCAGTGAATGAGTGAATGAGTCGTTCACTATTAGAGTCTAGTCTAGTCCAGTATAGTAAAGGGTCTATTCTCTTTCTGTTACAGATCACACTAGACTGATGAATGAATGAGTATATTGAGACAGACACAGCTGCTGAAACTTCACAAGTGAACAGACATCTACTCAGAGAAGCTGAACAAAAGACATGACATCATCCATGAGGTCTGTAATGAAGCCATAGATATGCTGTGACAAGTCAAAATAAAATCATATATACAGTTGCAAGAAAAAGTATGCGAACCCCTTGCAGAATCTGTGAAAATGTGAATAATTTGAACAAAATAAGAGAGATCATACAAAATGCATGTTATTTTTTATTCAGTGCTGTCCTGAATAAGGTATTTTACATCATTTTATTTTTTACATTTAGTCCACAACACAAAAAAAATATTTGAATTTATTAAAATGACCCCGTTCAAAAGTTTACATACCCTTGATTCTCAATACTGTGTGTCGTTCCCTGGATGATCCACGGCTGTGTGTGTGTTTTGTGATGGTTGTTCTTGAGTCTCTTGTCTCATAGCCGACATTGGTAAATTAACACAAAGAAAAGGAATGAATGAGCCACCATACACTAACTGTCATAAAGCCAAATCATGTCAATCATTTTCATTTACGTCACTGCTAGACAGGCAAAATGTAGTGGAGCACAAAAAACAGAAATACAAAGGTAAAAAACAACGTAACCAAGATATACAGAAAAAAAATCCCTAAATTGACTGAATACTTAAAGGCTGCTGAATCTTTATCCAGTTGAAGATAAGGTCCACAGCAGGAGGGCTGCCAGCTAGCATCGGCTTTTTAAGGCTGGTTCCATTTTTTTCAAGTTTTTTCACGTTATGGAGGGCGATCAGGTGTTTCTTTTAATTTTATTATTAATCTGTATTTACATCGCTCAAATAGCGTGCTTAGCCAGCTACAGAGAAACTGGTAGCCAGGCAACAGACAAGTGACAAATCCTGAGTGGTGACGTCACTTCACGGATTCTATTCCGGGCCGAGAACGGTTTGTAATCGTGCTGTGCCGTACCAGCCTCAAGAAACACAACTGGAACCGTTCCTTACCATTCTAAGAACTGTTCGGCCCGACGGTGGGAAAGCTGTACTGTAGTATTGGCTGTCTCGATGTGTGTGTGTATATGCCAGTTCACCATATTTGCGTGTGGACCATGTATGGCACTAAATAAATTTTTCCAGTAAAGCATAATGATTAAGGGGGGGCCTTACACAAAGAGCAGCCTAGGGGCCCCTGACCACCTTAATCCGGCTCTGCATAAAACACAGACTTTATCAAAATAATACCAACAAAATCAATCAACACGATACAGAGTAATTAACAACAAACAGTTACTTTGTAAGAATGAATCAAATGAACGCCTTTCTCATGCAGGCCGCTCTTTTAACCCTTAAACTCATACCTTGGGTCTTTAGCAACCCGGGACGTCATTTGCTACCCTCCTCCTCATTCATTTTTTTAAAGTTAGACATCAACCTTTTTAGTATTCCTCAATCAATTCATTATAAACAATATAACAAGAAATGCCTGTTTTCCCATTCATTTTTTGTAAACATTGTATAGGGTCGTTAACGACCCGAGGTGTGTAAGAGTGTACGTATATTTATAACTATAATTGAATGTTTGATGACTGAATAAGTGAAATTCATCTTTATTGCACAAGGTGGCAATGTCTGACACACAATGATGACGTGACGTTTCACTCATAGTTACCGCAGGCAGAAAACAAAAGAATAGGAAGAATCATCAGCAAAACTTGAACTGGCTCTGATTTACTGCAGAGCAAGAGCTGAACACAATCAAATATGAGTGTCACTGTCACTGATGGTGGATCTGCTGAAGAAGCTGTCAGTGATCACAACATTGATTCTGAAGATGTTGAAAATGATAGTTTTGAGAATATGTTTAAGATGGCGAATATGATCTGTAACTGTTACTCTAATATCAGGAGAGTTTTATTTTCATGACAGGTAGAGATCAATCCGTGTTAGATATAGATCCGGGTCGATAAAGACCGGAATATGGAAGCTTGATTGGCGATACATTCATGCATTTAAGGGTTAAACACTCACGGCCTGCCCTCATTGGTGGAGACACGGCGCTGTCATCACCAAAAGTCTCCATGATTGACAGATGAATAAGCCAATGAAAACCCACGTTAACCTGCTGAGAGCAAAAGCAAGAAACTAAAAAAACGAACATGCAAAAGTCACACTTATAACAAGGGATGAACCGTAGTATAAGTAGAAAAAAGTTTGTTAACATGCTCCTATTCTGGAAATTGTGCTTTTCAGGCCAACTCAACCAATTTTACGATCCAGTCAGTTCATAATACATAGGGTCCATCACTCTTACTAATACTACAGACATGAATGATACCTCAAATCTTCCCAGTGATTTGCTTTAAAGAAGCCATTTCTATAGACCAGAATATCATTTATTCAGAACACCCTAACAAGTGCATAGCAACACGGTAAAACCAAACTCCTTAGCAACCACACAACACCACCTTTTCCAATCACCCACAACACACATACTGTGGCATTTTATCATGACACATTAACACATGCAGGCAAACATCACACATTTTCATCAGAAAGTGAAAACCTTGTGAAAGTGTGAAGTGCACTTAATTGTATTGAATGTGCACTTGTAGTGTACTTCAAATATTAAAAGTATATCTTAAATTATTTTAAAGCACTTGTAGATAATAGAATATTAATTGAATAAAAGGTCATTTAAGTGCACTTTAAGAGAGTTCACTTTCATGGCTATAGTCCCGTTTCCAGCGAAATTGCCCAGAACAATTTGTCCCAGGAACTTTTTTCCCTAGACCTGTTGCTGTCTGCGTTTCCTTCGCGGTCTAAAGTACCGTGAAGATTAGGCCAATTAGTCCAGTGCAGTAGGACTGCGCGCGACTTTCCATTTCCCGCTGGATTGCGTCCTCCGCATATAAGCTTAATAAAGCCTGAACCTCATCGTCGGTCCATCTGTCGTATTATTTAAACTCCATTGTTGATTCGAATAGCAAACAACTCTTATTGCACACACCGCAACAGACTTTTAAAAATGGTGGTTGAAATAAAGTTGCGTGGAGTCAACCAATCAGCATGTTCAGCGTCCAAAGCCGCGTTTCCACCGCAGGAACTTTCCCTAGGAACTAGGGACATTGGGGTGGTACTCTGTGTGTTTCGACCGCAGGATCCGGGTAAATATTTCCCCCTCAGAAAGTCCCTGCTCGCGAGGTAGTACTTTTTCAAAGTTCAGGAACTTTTGGGGGTGGGACTTGGGCGCTGAACATGCTGATTGGTTGAGTTCATGCAGCATTTTCATTGGTCGACTCAACGCGGCATTTTATTTCAACCACCATCTTTAAGTCAGTTGCGGTGTGTGCAGTAAGAGTTGTTTGCTATTCGAATCAACAATGGAGTTTAAAAAATACGACAAATGGACCGACGACGAGGTTCAGGCTTTATTAAATGTATTTGCAAAGGACGAAATCCAGTGGGAACTGTAAAGTTGGTACTTTAGACCGTGATGGAAACGCAGACAGCAGCAGGTCTGGGAAAAAAATAGTTCCTGGGAAAAAAGTTCCTGGGACAAATTTGTCCAGGTAATTTTGATGGAAACGGGGCTCAAGTCCCACCCCCGAAAGTTCCTGAACTTTGAAAAATTGGGAAATTTTTACCCAGAACTTAATTTAGACCCTGGTCCCTGCTGTCGAAACACACATATTTTAGTTTGCCATAAATGCTTGTCAGTACATTCAGCAGTAACTTTAATCATATGTCAAAGACAACAGAAGTAATAATGAAATTACATATAGAGACGTACTACTTAAATGGGTCAAAAAGCACTCTATAGTTCAGCTAATTGCATTCAACATAAATGTAAAACTATAATACATTTTCATTTAATTGTAAATAACACACAATTAAGTGTCTAAAAACATTACATTCACTTAAGTATGCTATATACTTAATTTTCACAAGCATTACTGAAGGAAAATGTGAATGGTGTTTCGTGTGGACTTAAATTTTTTGAGGTGTGTTTCTGAGTGTAAAGGCCCCGATATGCTTCAAATGAAATCGAAGAAACGAACTGATGTGACGTCATTTTGAACAAAATCAGGCCGAAACTAAGTTCATTTTGGCAGTTCGAAACAGCTTGCCAAAGCAAACTTTCCAGAAAAGTTTGCTTCAGCTGGTAAACAAGTTTGTGCTAACAATGAACGAAAAATGCTGTGAGTATATCGGGTCTTAAGGGTGTGAGTGTGTGTAAAGGTGTGTGTGTTGAGGAGGTGGGGGGGGTTAGGGTTTGGCCTCATTATCACCCATTTTTAAACTTGTCAATGAAGCAATCTGTTCTGAGGATTAAGACTAAGGCACACGTATGCTTACTGCACACTCAGAGGAAGAAGTGTGTACACATGGGAACACATGTGTATTGTTGTTTGAGGTGTGCTGCTCTGTTTGCATGTGTGTGGGGGTGTTTGGCAGGGTTTGCTTATTTATTAGTGGTGTTTACCAAGGTTAGCCTGACTATTAGTATTGCACATATTTGGGATTAGCGATTTGAACAAACCCATAACCATGTAAATGTAAATTTGTTCTGTAACTCATCCTTCATAATTTGTGGTACAGACATGAATCATGCACCTCAAATCATGCAGCTTGTAGGAGAGGTGCGCTGTTACCTTTACAAGCCATATCTAACTACCTAGAACACCCTAGCAACTGAAAGCATAATAACAGCCACATAGCAACACCCTGGCCACACACACACACACACACACAAATCCCTACACTCTTAAAAATAAAGGTTCCAAAAGGGTTTTTGTGCAGTGATGCCATAGAAGAACCTTGTTGGGTTCCCCAATTAACCTTTCCTTTATTAACTCTTAAAGGGATACTTCCCCCCAAAATTTTACTCACCCTCAAGTTGTTCTAAACCTGTATGAAGATATTTTGAAGAATGTCGGTAACCAAAGAGTTGATGGACCCCATTTACTTCCATAGTATTTATTTAAGTCAATGGGGTCCATCAACTGTTTGCTGACATTCTTCAAAATATCTTCTTTTGTGTTCAGCAGAAGAAAAAAAATCATACAGGTTTGGAACAACTTGAGGGTGAGTAAATGAAGACAGAATTTTCATTTTTGGGTGAACTATCCCTTTAACATAACCTGTTTTTGTTGGTGTGAAGAACATTTTAGATAATCCTAAGAACCATTTTCCACTATAAAGAACCTTTTGTGGAATGGAAAGATTCTATGGATGTTAAAGGTTCATGGAACCATCAATGCCAATAAAGAACCTTCATTTTTAAGAGTAGCAAGTTTAGTGGATAAGCACAACTCGCATTTTCATTAGAAACGTTTCCTTGTACTGTCTGACATTTGATCTAAAACTGTTTTTCAGATGACGGCATCCATCCTTTTTCCAAACCACTCGTCCTCTGTAGATCACAGCATGATTTGCAATATTTGAGGAGGGTGAGGGGAAGTCCGACCCATGAGAGAGGAGAGAAAGCGTGGAGAACAGGGGGATGGTAATGACAGGATGACATTTCTAACATGATCAGGGTAAGAGTGTCGGATGTGTCTTCCTCTCATTACTTCATGTGTGACTTGCTTTACGAGGAAGACAAAAAGAGACAATCAGCAGAATGTCCAGGCTGCTCTTTTAAATACAGTGAAAGTGAATGTGTTGAGGTCAAGGTTCACATTCAAAGAATGTACCATGTGTGTCACGCCAGGCCAAGGACATGAAACCACTTCTTCATATTTGAATGATTTCTGAAAGATCATGTGACACTGAAGACTGGAGTAATGATGCTGAAAATTCAGCTTTGATCACAGGAATAAATTACATTTTGACATATTACAATAGAAAGCTGTTATATTAAATTGTAATAATATTTTACTGTTTTACTGTATTTTTGATCAAATACATTATATGCAGCCCTGAAGAGCATAAGAGTTTCAAAAACATTAAAATATCTTACTGACCCCTAACCCAATACAGGTATGATACAGTTGTGAGTAAATGAATGCTCGATTTCTATTTTGTTAATAATCACACAAATGACACCAGCAAAGATGACGAGAATTAATCAGTAAACATCACATCCTCATCATCAGGATCACAACTGCTACCACTCTTATTGTTTTTGTTATGTAAGTAATTCTATGGTTCGGTATAACAGTGCATGTGTTTCCAGAGCACAGATCTGATAAGTGTGTGTTTGACACATGACATGCGCAGGCTTTAACAGACTGGGGCTACTGGACACCTGTTTACACAGCACACATACAAACCATTATCTACAGCTTACACAACAAACACAATCATCTGCTTCAAAGAGCACATTTAAAGAGACAGTTCACCCTAAACACAATTCTGACATTTACGTCTACACACATTTATGTCATAACTCAGCCTCATGCTGTTCTAAACCTGTTATTGCTCTCTTACACCAAAACGTCATTGGTTCTCGCATGTCTTGTGAAAGATCATGTAGCAATTTATTTAAATTGTACACATGTGCAAATTACATTTGAGACATACAGCAGAAGGGAACATTTTCCACTAAAGGTGAGTAGACCGAACCCAAGTGCAATTTATTAAACAAGATACAGATAAACAAAACAAGACAATGACTAGAACTTGTCTTGACTGAGAACATAATTTGAACATAAACTTAGCCTAGACTCACCAAAAGCTGGTTACAACGAACAAAGCTAGACAAGAGACAATAGTAACATGAGGGCTATATACACACCGTGAAAGCAAAGAACAATGAACAAATGAGAATGTGACACATAGACAAGGGAACCAATCAGAACATGAAACATGAGACTAGGAAAGCACATGACAGGATAATGGAATCACATGACAAACAAGAACCATGACTGTGAAAACTTCAAAATAAAAGGCATGAAAACATAAACATGATACAAAACCAAACGTGACATGTCCCCCCCTCAAAGGGTGGGTCCAGGCGCCTAACAGCACATCCACCCAAAACCCAAACAAAGAGTCCAGGAGGCCCAGGCCTGTGAAGAGGAACTGGACCTGAATCATGGCATGGTGGCGGGCCTGGACCATGAAGTAGTGGCGGACATGGGCTGTGGAGCAATGGCGGGCCTGGACCGTGGAGTGAAAGACTGCACCCTGGAGGATCAGGTGGTCGTGGTGGGAACAGCGGAGGTGGGAACCACCATAGCGGTGTTGTTGGAACTGGAGACCACCACGGTAGATCATTTGGGGCTGATGACCACCAGGGCGGAGTAGTTGGAGCTAAAGACAACCACGGTGGAGCAGGCGGAGGCGATGAATACCACAGTGAGTTTAAGGATGGCCTCCGTGGCCGTAGCATGGGGCACAGCGAGTTCACAAGCGGTTGCCGTCTCCTCTGGAAGAGCAGGGGAAGGGTGTATGGCCCAAACACAGAAGATGGCGGCTGCCATCACAGGCAGTGCAGACAACAGTGGCAAGAGCTCTGGGACCACCGGCAGGAGCTCTTAAGATCACTGGACTTGGAACCACAATGGCCATGGCAGGCAAGAAGTAACGAGGCCCTGGCGTAACGAAGACCTGGCATGGTGGCCCTGATGTAACGAAGCCCCCTGACATGACGACTGTCTGCACTCAGATTTGGCATTATGATAACCTGTCAATCAAACTCCCGGCAATGGGTAAATTGTGGAAAAATGATGAGCACTCACAATTCGGTCTTATTAACTCGCAATAGTACAATACTTGCGATTCTGACTTTTTTCCTCACAATTGTGAGATATAAACTTGCAATTGCAAGTTATAAAGTCCAAATTGTGAGCTAAAAAGTCACAATGACCTTTTTTAGTTTTCCAAGCTTCTATACAAACTTACCCACTGTATGTAAAAGACACAATTGTTGAGTGTTGAGTTTAAAGCACTTTAAAGCCTCCTGACAGGTCTGTCTCTGTGTGTGAGTGTTTGTTAATTACACCTTTGCTCATGTGTCTCACAGCTCCAGCTGGAGGTCAGAGGTCAATAATGACAGGTGTCTACAGCTCCAGATGCATCCTGGGAGCTAGGCAGGTGCAGTGAGAGGGGTATTGTGCCTTTATTAAATAAAAAAAACAGATAATGCAGAGTAACCAAAACATCTCTTTGTCTCTCAGATACTGAAAAGAAGATTGGTGGAAAATACAGACCTCACAGAAGCCCCAACATTTGATTTATTTACGATCTGTTTGTCTTATAAACAATGGATGTCATTAGGTGAAATGGTCCTGATTTGGTTTCACAATGAAGCTCAGCTGATATAAAATGACCACATAAATCACAAACCTATTATCATGAAATCATGAAATATGAAGTAAAACAGCTTATACAAATATTCTTTTAGACCTGTATTGAAACCAGATTTTTTGAGTTTCAAGATGTAATCATACATTATTAGTGTAAACTGCCTAAAATGTGCATCTGGATATGAGCATTGTCTCTATAAATGTTCTCTTGGTGTCTGTCATTGTGACAGGTTTTATATATTTTTCTGTACGAGTAAACATAAGCAGGCTACAGGTGGGAGGTATGTACTTATTTATTTAGAAATGAATATGTTGTCTTATGGTCACTGTATAACTACAGGCAAAGGAAACTGTCACCTGCCTCTCAATAATGTAGTGCGTAACTCAAGCTTCAAACAGTGAATTATGCATTAACACAGACAGACATGGACACACACTGAGACATTAGCATTATAGAGACAATGAGGAAGTGTGTGTGTGTGTAGAGGTTTAGATTCAGGAGTGTTCTGTGCTAATTCAACCCAGTTTCATGTAATAATTATGGATGAACCTTTTTTATATCATTATGGGGACTTTCCATAGACGTAATGGTTTTTATACTGTACAAACTGTATATTCTCTCCCCTTACACTAACCCTACCCCTAAACCTGCCCATCACAGAAAACTATCTGCATTTTTACATTTTCAAACAAACTCATTCTGTGTGATTTATAAGCTTGTTTCCCCATGAGTCTGTGTGCATTCGGGTTGAAGTCCCCAACACACACACCCCTGCCACATTTCTTTTACACACACATCCTGCACCACCATAAATTCCATGAACATTATGGTACATTTTATTTTAACACTTCGGAAGATTTTATAACATTACAATCCGCAGAAATATTTTCTCAATTTAATTTGACCATGTATTAATTACCTTTACAGTCCATTAAGAAGTTAATTAATGATGCACTGAGGTGGCTCAGTTGATCAGTTTTTATAGAAAATAATAATGATGAATGTTTTAATATATTTGTTCTGTATTATTTAACCTTGAATCATTTTACTGTTTAATTTGTGTTTTGTCTCCCTCTACTTGTGAAAACAGATAGTACAATCACTACAACATTCAGATTCCACTAGTCTACTGTATATAACAGATGGACATTGTCCATAATGTGCAGTGAATATGCCAGGCATATTTTAATTTGGTAAGATGATTTAACTGTTATCTGTCTATTAATAATGATAATAGATCAGAGTATAATAATATAAAATAAAATAATTAATAATAATATAATATAATATAATATAATATAATAATATAAAATAATGTTAAACAAAAACATGCAAAAACGTTTTGTCCCCCTTTTTTAAATTTATAGACAACAACAAGTGAGATTTCAATGATATTTTGACTATTGTACTTGGAAATGTCCTGTTTTCCATTTAAAAAATCTGGTCACCTTTGTTTCTAAGGATGCTGATTATAAGTAAGACTGAGATGACAAACAGGAGCATGGTTTGTGTAACATTAGCAACACATTATTAGTTGTTTGATAACGTAGTCAAGCAAAAGGCTAATCATATTAATTACCGTTATGTGTCCAACGTTTGCTTTGTGCAGTGTTTACTACAGTAACTCTGCTGGTGTGAGTGCATGGAGGCAGGGCTCATTTACATATTTATTTACATATTCATGTATAAATAAATGAAGCAAGGGTGTAGAGTTACATTCAAGCTAAGCAACTGCCACTAGAGGGCGACACAGTCCTGTCAAATGTCTGCAAACCCGGAGAACTAGACCGCAGTTCTAGGACCCTAGCAATGATTTAGTTGTATAATTGATTAAGTTTAATTGATATATTGTCCTAACAATTGGTAACCCTTTTGAATTATTTAAACTAATTTAAGTAATTAAGTTTAAAATGGCCGTGCCGGCTTTCCAATAAGTTGGAAAAAGTGTGAATCAGGTCTCCTCTGTTGCAGTACAGTTGGCTAGATGGCGCTGTCACAAAAAATAAAAACTAAGGCTGAATCCGAAATCGCCCCCTAAACCCTCAATCACTATTTCCTACATTAGTCCACTAATACAGTTCACTTAAAGCACAGTCTTTGGAAAGCAACTGCGACTGACTGCAGAATCCGACACAGCAGCCTCGCCATTAAGTATTGGGACACCCCTCCAAATCATTGAATTCAGGTGTTCCAATCACTTCCATGGTCACAGGTGTATAAAATCAAGCACTAGGCATGCAGACGCTTCTACAGACATTTGTGAAAGAATGGGTCGCTCTCAGGAGCTCAGTGAATTCAAGCGTGGTACCGTGATAGGTTGCCATCTGTGCAATCAGTCTATTTGTGAAATTTCCTCTCTACTAAATATTCCACGGTCAAGTGTTAGTGGTATTATAACAAAGTGGAAGCAATTGGGAACAACAGCAACTCAGCCATGAAGTGATAGGCCACGTGAAATTACAGAGCGGGGTCAGCGCATGCTGAGGTGCACAGTGCACAGAAGTCACCAACTTTCTGCAGGGTCAATAGCTACAGACCTCCAAACTTAATGTGGCCTTCAGATTAGCTCAAGAACAGTGTGTAGAGAGCTTCATGGAATGGGTTTTCATGGCCAAGCAGCTGCATCCAAGCCTTACATCACCAAGAGCAATGAAAAGCGTGGGATGCAGTGGAGTAAAGCACGCCGCCACTGGACTCTAGAGCAGGAGACGTGTGCTCTGGAGTGACCAATCACACTTCTCTGTCTGGCAATCCGATGGACGAGTCTGGGTTTGGCGGTTGCCAGGAGAACGGTACTTGCCTGACTGCATTGTGCCAAGTGTAAAGTTTGGTGGAGGGGGGATTATGGTGTGGGGCTGTTTTTCAGGGGTTGGGCTTGGCCCCTTAGTTCCAGTGAAAGGAACTCTTAATGCTTCAGCATACCAAGACATTTTGGACAATTTCATGCTCGCAATGAAATGGAGGGAGCATTTTCCCGCTTTCGGACGCAGCCGCTGAGTTTGTTCTGCATGCGGTCAAACTAATAACACAAACCTGGTAAAGTTATTAATCATGTTGCTGAGGGTCCATCATGTTCTGATTAACAGGTAAAAGTGGCCCATATGTTCTTCCTCTCATTCTAAACATCACAAATCAACAGCAGAAGAGGTTGTTGCTCAAATGCACAAACTTACATTAAAAATATGCCCAAAAAAGTGTCAGTGACATCAACAATGAACAGATCTCTGTATTGTCCAATTTTTGGTATACTGATGTAGTGTCCTATTTTAAAGACGGATAAAATTGTTTTAACAATTATTTTAACAATTACAGTTTTTCTTGTTACTATAGCTTATGTGGCAATACAGTGTAAGTATACATTTATATGGCAAGTGTTTAAATGTATAATCCTCTAGTCTCTTCCCACGGGCACAGTTCCCGTTTGTTTACAATCTGTAAACTGTGTCACTGGCTACATGTAAAAGATGTTTATTCTCTTCTACAGAAGTGCAGATGTGTGTATACAGCCGATGTTCAGTTGATCGTAGTGTGTTACGCCTTTTCACACACATCTGTTTTTGGGAGAGAAAAAAAAACACGCAGAAAACACAAAGTTCTTTGAAAACAGACTGGGAGGCTACGCTCTGTTCCAAACACTAGTGAACCTAATGAACTTGAGTCAGCATTTTTAAGCAAAGAGCTGAGCTCCCAATGCAACGTCTCAGTTATTTGTTGAATACTCTGAATTATGAATAAAATATTTACATCTGGAGTGAATAATAACTATTTTGTCCGATTCACACAAAATTTGGTATGCACCAAAAGATATTCAACATGTTCAATCTGCAAAAACAAGCTCCGACAGACACCAACATCAGGGAAAATACACTGATCCGACAAAACCCAGCGAAGGGTCTGGTGCTGTCTGTCAGCGTGGTGTGAATTGGGTTTAAGACATTGATCAATAGATCCTGGAACAACATTGCTGTCTGAAAATTTTGTCCTAACCCTATCCCTACTCCTAAACCTAACCCTACCTATAACTTCTCCCTAATATCTGAGAGAAATGATGGTGAATAAGCCTAAACTTGACATAAACATAAACTGTAAAGTTGTTCCTCGAATCTGTCCCTCACGTTCACCTTATTTCATTGTAAATGACGGAGAAAGGCTGTAATACTAATGTTGTTCACTAGAGGAAGTCACAGGATAAGACATTCTTTCCACATACTGTCAGTGTAAAAGGTTTAATAATTTCACATATAATAAAAATATGTAAGAACATTTATTTTATTCACCATCGGTTGCCAGACATGACTGAATTGTTAGACAACAGACAATATCATTTTTTTCTGTCGTTTTGACCCTGTTATGGCATTTTGATTAAACATTACAAGGTTTTAAAATAATAATGTAAAGTTTCCCTATTATGCTATTTTAAAGGCTCCTAATTTTGATTTGGAGGTATCCTACAACAGGTTTAAATGCTATAAAGGTCAAAAAACACCTTCATAATATAATTCATTTTATCATAATATACATCGCACATCACCACATTGTTTAATTATTCTCAAACGACTCGACGGATGAATCAGTCTCTCTAAATCCCTCCTTTCCATGAGCTACTCTGCTCTGATTGGCCAGATGACCCAGTCTGTTGTGATTGGTCTACTCTGCTCTGATTGGCCAGGCGACCCAGTCCGTTGTGATTGGTCTACTCTGCTCTGATTGGTCAGACGGCCCAGTCTGTTGTGATTGGTCTACTCTGCTCTGATTGGTCAGACGGCCCAGTCTGTTGTGATTGGTCTACTCTGCTCTGATTGGTCAGACGGCCCAGTCTGTTGAGATTTGTCTACTCTGCTCTGATTGGTCAAACGGCCCAGTCCGTTGTGATTGGTCTACTCTGCTCTGATTGGTCAGACGGCCCAGTCTGTTGTGATTGGTCTACTCTGCTCTGATTGTCCAGACGGCCCAGTCTGTTGTGATTGGTCTACTCTGCTCTGATTGGTCAGACGGCCCAGTCTGTTGTGATTGGTCTACTCTGCTCTGATTGTCCAGACGGCCCAGTCTGTTGTGATTGGTCTACTCTGCTCTGATTGGCCAGATGACCCAGTCTGTTGTGATTGGTCTACTCTGCTCTGATTGGCCAGGCGACCCAGTCCGTTGTGATTGGTCTACTCTGCTCTGATTGGTCAGACGTCCCAGTCTGTTGTGATTGGTCTACTCTGCTCTGATTGGTCAGATGGCCCAGTCTGTTGTGATTGGTCTACTCTGCTCTGATTGGTCAGACGGCTCAGTCTGTTGTGATTTGTCTACTCTGCTCTGATTGGTCAAACGGCCCAGTCCAATGTGATTGGTCTACTCTGCTCTGATTGGTCAGACGGCCCAGTCTGTTGTGATTGGTCTACTCTGCTCTGATTGTCCAGACGGCCCAGTCTGTTGTGATTGGTCTACTCTGCTCTGATTGGTCAGACGGCCCAGTCTGTTGTGATTGGTCTACTCTGCTCTGATTGTCCAGATGGCCCAGTCTGTTGTGATTGGTCTACTCTGCTCTGATTGGGCCACGGACCGTTGGCTAAACGTCTGATGCATATGACACACTTATCAGGATTTTCAAAGTCGTCATCTGATTGGTTGAATTCTACAGGATGTCCGCGAGACGTGTGTTGCGCTCTTTAAAGGTCCGCCTGGAAACAAATGCTGCGACTCCAAACTCCCTCATGGAAGAAGAACGCCGTCGTGTTTACAACTGTGACAATGAGCGCTTACCAGGATCAACTAAACACTGGATTTTCTAAAGTTTGTGAAGTTTGCAGCTCCATTGTTGCAGTAAACTTGCACAACGTTCTTGAATAATGAATAATTTATAGATACACGCTGGTCTGTTATTGCAGGGACATCGACGTTACATTTTCACGCCCCTAAACATGACGCGGAACAAAATGAACTGTGATTGGTTGCGTTACATGTCAGTCAGTCAAAGTCTCTTGGTTGGTGCTTGACCAATGAAAGCTGCGATAGAGTCCAAACCTTCTGTCTCTTTTGGAACTATCATGCATTTTTGTAAACTGTTCCACCAAACTTGTGAAGGTTCAAGACTGTTGACTTTGCAGTGCAGAATTTTTGGAAAGATACATGGCAATTGTATCACCAAATCATCCAGAGCCATTGAGCCATTTCTGTGTGGACCCCGATGATTGCCGTTTGTGGCTGTATGTATGTAGTCAGTAGGAAGCAAGGCGGATAGATAGATAGATTCATCTTTGCCTTTACCACACACATTTGAGCAATAATGCTTTGCATATGTATGTGTGTTTTCAGTTAATGAGTCACAGAGACCAAGAGCTTCATTCATGTTTCAGATCGGTGCTCCCTGCAGAGATCAGACATCACAGACACGCAACTGTCTGATTGGATAATGAGATCAAACTCTGCTCTGATTGGATAATGACATGAATAAGCCATCGCTATGCCATCTGGATCCAATCGAGGCTTCTTCTTCCACTTTAGTTCCCGTTCTGCCTCTTTTCATTCTCTTCCCCTCAGGAGAGAGTCAGTGAAGAGAAAAGCTAATTTTAGAAACAGTCCATTGATATCAACGAAGAGAGCAATGTATTTATGTTAATGCATATAATCATGTCTTTCTGTAACTTATATGAGTCACAGAGGGACAGTCCGTTGTTTTATGTGAGTTCGGTGCCAGTACTGATGAAATTATTTGCTATCAGTTAGTAAAGAATGTGCTTAACTCTTGAATACGTGAGAGACTTTTACTAGAAACTGATCTTGCACTGAACAGAGCTGTTATGATAGCAAGCCAGATTGAATCTGCTGCCAATCAGGCTAAATCCTTTTCAAATTTCTGGCAAGTTATGCCCCCGTACAAGTAAAATGCACCTCCTAATTCTGCTCAGGTGGGGAAGAGGAAGTCATGCTTTTGCTTTGGATCGGAGGCACACTTATTTAACACTGCCCAACTGCATTTGCAACATGCAGAAAGTGTAAAAAGATTGGACATTATGCAAAACTGTGCTAATCTGCACAATCAAACACATGCGAGGTCCGTGAAAATGAATTACCAGAAGCTACTATACTGTACAAGGGATATTCAGCTCGTACTCGTACCAGCTTTACAAGCATAGTGACTGTACTGTATCTACTTCTGACTCACAGATTGTGTGGTGGATTTGGTGGTTGACAGTGGGTCTTCCGCATCTTTCCTGCCCTACAGCACTTATGCATGACATTTCAGTAACGCTGTGCTGTCGCGACCCGCAGACAGGCTTGTGAAATATTCAAAAGCCCAAAGCGAATGTTTTCCTACATGACCACTCAGTTCCTGCCAAGTTCTTCATTGTGGACAAAGCAACGCCACTCATGGGGAGGGACCTAATGTCTGCACTGCTTGTGAGGATTGAAAACAATGAAGTCCTGCCTCATAATGCCCTTCCTGTGCCAGTCTTTCAGTGCACTGCTGCTGAGTCAACTGAGTTTGGATGTGCTAAAAACGTCATACACCGCAAAGCTGGATGAGACCGTCACACCTGTGCGGCAAAAACTTTGCCATCTGATACTGTTTGTAGTGCTGTGTCCAGTGCCGATCCTCTGGGGAAGGGGCCCCTGTGAGTGCATTCTTTAAAAAAAAACATATTTCCATAAACTTAAGTAATAATTACAATGGTTTTCAGTACGCAAGGTGCACTGGCAGTTTTCTATAGCTAATGGAATTAAAACATCAAGGAAACAAACTGCAAGTTATGAAAAACGTATATAAATATTTAAAGGGAAACCCGCTAAATTAGCAGTAAGAACAATTAAGTAACATTAAACCAAATTTTCGTTGACAGCTAAATAAATGTTTTTTTAATAGTAGGTAATGCTCTGGCACCATATAGCTGTCAGAAAAAAACTATAACACACAGCCGAATTGGCATGATAAATAAAAAAGGCATGGTTGTTTCAACCCAAATGTGGGTCAAATATGGACAAACCCAACCGTTGGGTTACTTTTTTTTTTAGTATTATATTTTTAACCCAACGGTTGGGTTAGTCCATTTAGACCCAAATCTGGGTTGAAACACCCAGCATTTTTTTAGAGTGAAAAAGGCTTAGGCTTGTAATTTTTTACATAGGCTACATTAAACCATGCATAAGAGCGTTTTGATTATTGATGTGTACCAACACAAACCGAAAGTTACATTTCATCACTGGGGCATTTCTAACAAGACCTGGACTGGAGTTATTGGTTTACAACTTGCTTATGAATTGATTGCTTTGTCAAGACTAAATAAGAAATGAAATGTTACAAAAATACATTCTTTTTTTCCCGTTCCCGTTCTTTCCCTGTTCCAAGAAGTTTTGTTTTGCAGCCATAGCCATGTCAAGACGCATGTTATTATCATGTCTGAATATAGATCATTATTAAAAATATTTCCACAGGACTCCGCAAATATTTAGTAGACACCACACATATATTTGCATGTTATAAAGAAATATTCACATTATGGTAAATTACCATCATGTTTATTTTATATAGTGATGAGCAAGGGGGCTCCCTGGTGGTTCCTATGTCCTATGCGTAGTTTACGTATAGGGAGGATCGGCTCTGGCTGTGTCTGAGGAATTAAATCGCTTGCAAGCAGCTGGGGTGATAGAACGCATCGACGCCTCTGCATGAGGGTCGCCAATTGTTGTTACACAGAAAAGTCAGGTAAACTTAGGATGTGCGTTGACCTCAGAGAGCCAAATAAAGCAGTGATCGTGGACTCTTTTCCATTGCCACACATGGATGAACTACTCTCTGCTCTAAAGCGTTCTACTGTTTTCTCTACCATCAACCTGACTAATACTTACTACCAAGTGCCACTTCATAAGGACAGTCGTGATTACTCACGACAGACTGTTACGTTTTAGCTGTGTTCCTTGCAGATTGGCTTCAGTGCTTGCAGAATTTCAGAAGATGATGACCATCATCCTGACTAGCTTGTTAGGGTTTGAAATTTACCTGGACAACTTTTCTATTGGCTTCCCGTAATTCTCTGTCTGCTGCCGATGCTGATGCTGCATGTGCTTCTTGTCCTGCTTTAACCAAACTTCATACACGGATTTCCAATGGTTGGCCTCCTTCACCCAAGGGAATGGACGTTGAGTTGTTGCCGTACTATAAACTGCGACTGGAACTGTCTGTTAAGGAAAGCTTAGCTCCAACCCTGATACAACTCCCCTGCCTGTAGCTTTCTAGTATTCCTAAAACACTGGTTAGCTGGACAGTGGCCCTCCAGGATTGAAGTTTCCACCCCTGCTCCAAGATCTCAGATATGTGTGTTATGCTGGGTACACACTACAAGATAATCGAGGCGATTTTGGACCAATTTCTCCCCTTCCAACAATCCTAGGTAAAGTCACGATTTTACCGGAGTTGTAATTCTGCGTTTGCCCACATCCATTACGTTTTTAATCTGACCTGGCGGCAGTCTGAGAGACACCATGCCTCCTAAATCTGGGAAATGGTCGAAATATGGAAAGAAATACAGTAAAGAGTAGAAGAGTAGCATCAGAAAAGACTATAAATCTGTAAATAGCACATTCAAATAGTTCTAAAAAAGGATTACCACAATCCACTGAAGGATTTGGTTCATCAGCTGTCAGTCTTAAGGTAAGATGATTTTATTTATGAAAACAGACTGTTTATAATTACTTATATGCAGTTATTTTCTAGTAGAAATTGTGTGTAGTGCATAACAGTAACGTATAATGTATATTATATGTATGGGAGTGGTATATTTAGATTTTTTGGTATTGGGCTAGTTTTGGGCTAGTTTGATTGGCCATTGGGCTGTTTTTGTTGTGAAAACCTGGCAGCCCTGGTGTTGCTGGTCTTGGTGTCCATGACTAGGGTTGCACCAACCATTCGTATGTTCTTACTTAAAGTCCACACTAGAGGCTTAGTAACTACTAGCTAGTTTGTTATTGACTCAG
The DNA here is from genome assembly GCA_039654625.1 of Rhinogobio ventralis. Classification (NCBI taxonomy): domain Eukaryota; kingdom Metazoa; phylum Chordata; class Actinopteri; order Cypriniformes; family Gobionidae; genus Rhinogobio; species Rhinogobio ventralis. The sequence goes on along the minus strand of CM077203.1, from coordinate 30,416,428 downwards.
TACTTTATTCAGTTGCATAATAGTCGCATAACATGACGTTTACCCTCAATGATCCAATAGCCGCCTTCAAATACGTGAGCAGAAGTTGTGTTGAAATGCTAGCATGTTTACATTGATTTTTAGCATGTTGTTATGTGGTTGATAGGGGGTTATGGAGGGTTGCTAGTTGATGCTTACTGGACCAAGTTTCTATAGATATGTTTCCATCCAAGTTGAGAATTAAATTTGTGGAAAAATTGTTGATATAGTTGTTAATAGGCAAAATCACATGACAACTATGAACTTATTCAGTGAATGTCTTTCCATCACTCTCCTCAACAACGCATCATTTCAGGTATCATTCATGTCTGCAGCACAAACAGTTTAGGTACTTAACAACCTCAATGCGGGTGGTAAGTAAAAGCCAGGGAGGGTGAGGTCAAAGGTCATGCATTGTGTTAGCCAGAACAGGAAGAGGAAACCGTAAACATCCTGAACTGTTTGCTGAAGGGCTTGTTGTCATGGTGAAAGTGTCTATGAGGTTAATGACTAGAATGTGTGTGTGTGTGTGTGACATCTCATTCAAGACCAGCATTCCATAGCTAGACAGAAGTGCTTCACGATAAGACTGTGTGTGTATGTTATAACACTCTCTTCAACATGTCTCTGTTTTCTGTCTCCAGCATCTCACATATCGATTCTGCGCCGTGAAAAGCTTCTTCCACTTAGTGCTGAGATCCACAGTGTCTTCCTACAGGATGCTCATATCTCCAAAAGAGAGCAGATATAACAGCCCACACTGTCACATGAAAGACTACACAGATTGATCTGGTTTAATGGTTATCAGTAGATATATACATGCCTTTACATGGAGATTAATGGGATAAAGCTTCATCTTCATGGTCTGTTCGGAATATGAAAGACACAGAGGCCTTTTAACTCTTTCCCCGCCAGCGTTTTTGAAAAAAGTTGCCAGCCACCACCAGCATTTTTGATAATTTCCCTAAAGTTTCTTGGCCCCGGAATATTTTGATGTATGAATATCTGAATATGCAATATATCAAAATAAAGAACAGACCCTCTGTTTTTAAACAAAAAAAAGTTTTATTCTAGCTTCATGCATTCTTTTTTATCAACATGTGAATGTGGGTAAGTTTCATTAAAAAAGCAACACTTTGAGCAAAAAGCTGAGAAATCATGTTTTTTGTCAAAGACTACATCCAGATCAGATTCAGAGCGATGATCAAAACACAGATGGAGTAGATCGAGGTCGACATTTCATTCAGTAACATTAGGCAGTTTTGATTTATATGCTGTTTAATGTTGGTGATCGCGTTATTTTACATATGCATATGATTACATACGATATCACTTGTTTCTGCTTCTTTTTGCCTGCGTTTTGATCAGGAGATTCAGTACTCTTTCAGAAGATGTGTAATAGCGCTCATCGATGGAGGGGAAAGAGTTAAAAGCTCAAAAACATATTTGAAATAAGACTTCAACGCTATAAGAAAAGTCTGTAAAAATAGGGCACAGTGTACTGCGCTGATATGAAGATATTTTCTGTACTGATTTTTCACAGGTATTTTACCTTTTACACATTGAACTGTGTTGTGTTTTAGGGACAAAGGAAATGTCTGTAATCTTAATGGATAATGTCCTGCCGAAAATGATCAGTGCCTTTTCTGTTAGTACAAATTCAAAATCAATTCACCACAACATAAAATTGCTACCGCGAATGAAGCGCCTCATCGAGCTGTTACCTCTCTAAGTGAGCAGACTAAGTTATTTTGACCTAGTGGATGATGATAAAATCCCATAGATTTACACTGAAGGAGGAACCCGAGTCATATCTTGAGATGTCACAGAGACTGTGGGCTGGGATTTCTTTGTCTCTTTTGGCCAGTAAGCAACAACCTAGCAATGCCACTCTGGCAACCAGCCACAACACCAGAATAACCAAGTTTTCTTCAGAAAATGTAAAAAAATCTACTTATTTAGTTTTAGTGTGCTTTTCTACAAATCCCTTATTAAAATGAAGCACACTTTAGCGTACTTTTAAAAAGAGCACTTATTACAGGCCACTTTATTAGGTACACCTCGCTAGTACCCGGTTGGACCCTCTTTTGTCTTTAGAACTGCTTTAATTCTCCATGGCACAGATTCAACAAGGTGCTCAGAGATTCTGGTCCATATTGTCATAATAGCATCATGCTGTTGCTGCAGATTTATCGGCTGCTCATTCATGATGCGAATCTCCTGTACATCCCAAAGCTGCTCTCTTGGACTGAGATCTGGTGACTGTGGAGGCCATTTGAGTTTAGTGAACTCATTGTTATGTTCAAGAAAGCAGTTTGAGATGATTTTGTGATGTTTGAGATGTGTGTTATCCTGCAGGAAGTATCCAACAGAAGATGTGTATACTGTGGTCATAAAGGGATGGACAAGGTCAGCAACAATACTCAGGTAGGCTGCGGCGTTTAAACAAAGCTCAATTGGTACGAAGGAACCCAAAGTGTGCCAAGAAAATATTGTTCACACCATTACAGCACCAGCAGCCTGAACCGCTGATACAAGACAAGATGGATCCATGCTTTTATGTTGTTTGCACCAAATTCTGAGCCGACCATCTGAATGTCGCAGCAGAAATCGAGACTCAGCGTCTTTCCAGTCTTCTATTGTCCAGTTTTGGTGAGCCGTGTGAATTGTAGTCTCAGTTTGCGGTTCTCAGCTGACAGGAGTGTCACCGGTGTGTCTTCTGCTGCTGTAGCTCGTCTGCTTCAAGGTTGGACGTGTTCTGCGTTCAGAGATGCTCTCCTGCAGACCTCGGTTATACCGAGTGGTTATTTGAGTTACTGTTGCCTTTCTATCAGCTAAACCAGTCTGGTCATTCTCCTCTGACCTCTGGCATCAACAAGGCATTTTTCACCCACAGAACTGCCGCTCATTGGATATTTTCTCTTTTTTGGACCATTCTCTGAAAACCCTAGAGATGGTTGTGTATGAAAATCCCAGTAGATTATCAGCTTCTGAAATACTCAGACCAGCCCGTCTGGCACCAACAACCAGGCCACATTCAAAATCACCTTTCTACCCTATTCTGATGCTCAGTTTGAACTTCAGCTGATCGCCTTGATCATGGCCGTTTCTCAATACCAAGGACGCAAACTTTGGACTTGCCCAGTTCGACTCAGGAGAACGAACTCCCGAGGACGGGAGGACACAAGTCCGGTGATTCTGCAAATGGAACAGCAACACTCTGGATAGCGTTACTCAGCACGCTCTGGCTACTCCGGTTATATCTGTGTAACATAGTTCGTTGTTATGGGAAGAAGGAGGCGGGAACCGGCGAACATTTAAACCACTTTAATAAAAATAAACACAAAATGAAAGTAAAAACGGCAGCCCCTCACGGCCGACTGCTGCGCACACACACATAACAAAACGTAAATAAAACACAACATAAAATCCAGGCCTGGTCCTCTCTCGTCCTTCACTGTTGTCGCTCCTCCTTTTAATGCGTCTGAGCTCCTCCGTGTGAGATCCGAGACCGGTGTGACGCGCAGCTGGCACTCATCATCAAAATCACTCCCCGGCCTCGTGTCGCTCTCTAACGGCTCTCGCTCTTCCGGCTCGTCACTTACCCACGAGACTGCGCTCTACTCCCCCCCAGGGCCAGTCTCGGCGGCCGCAGCACCTGGGGGTAAGGACAGACAAGACGAGAGAGGGGAGAGAGGAAGAAAGAATTCTGGTCCGGTTCCCGGACACACTGCCGCTTGGTCCTCCGCTCCCTCTTGGACGGCAGCCACCCCACCTCGACCCAGGGGCACAGCAGCGAGCTCTCTGTCCCACCGGATCTTCACTCGCTCCAGCACCACCGCCTCGGGCAGCCCCTCCCCTGCCCGACCTCCTCAGCACCGCGATCCCCCTCAGCAGCGAGGGCTCTTCGACAGCATGTCCCTCCTTCCTCCCGGGTTTCGGCACCAATGTAACGTAGTTCGTTGTTATGGCACACACATAACAAAACATAAATAAAACACAACATAAAATCCAGGCCTGGTCCTCTCAACAAGCATCAACAAGCAGTTGAACAGGTAAATAAAGCAGCGAGTGTATGGCTGCGTCCAAAAGCTGAAAAGGAAGGCAACAAGGCACGTCCGAATCCATTGTTAGCTTCACTTCCTATCTCCTGAGATACACTATATTGCCAAAAGTTTTAGGATGCCTGCCTTTACATGCACATGAACTTTAATTACATCCCATTCTTAATCCATAGGGTTTAATATGGAGTTGGCCCACCCTTTGCAGCTATAACAGAGGAGTGTTTGGGAGCATCTGTGAGGTCAGGTACTGATGTTGGACGAGAAGGCCTGGCTCACAGTCTCCGCTCTAATTCATCCCAAAGGTGTTCTATCGGGATGAGGTCAGGACTCTGTGCAGGCCAGTCAAGTTCCTCCACACCAGACTCACTCATCCATGTCTTTATGGACCTTAATTTGTGCACTGGTGCGCAGTCATTTTGGAACAGGAAGAGGCCATCCCCAAATTCTTCCCACAAAGTTGGGAGCATGAAATTGTCCAAAATGTCTTGGTATGCTGAAGCATTAAGAGTTCCTCTCACTGGAACCAACCCCTGAAAAACAACCCCACACCATAATCCCCCCTCCACCAAACTTTACACTTGGCACAATGCATTCAGGCAAGTATGGTTCTCCAGACAGAGAAATGCGATTGGTCACTCCAGAGCACACGTCTCCTGCTCTAGAGTCCAGTGGCGGCGTGCTTTACACCACTGCATCCCACGCTTTGCACTGCACTTGGTGATGTAAGGTTTGGATGCAGCTGCTCGGCCATGGAAACCCATTCCATAAAGCTCTCTACGCACTGTTCTTGAGCTAATCTGAAGGCCACATGAAGTTTGGAGGTCTGTAGCTATTGACTCTGCAGAAAGTTGGTGACTTCTGTGCACTGTGCACCTCAGCATGCGCTGACCCCGCTCTGTGATTTCACGTGGCCTACCACGTTCCCAATTGCTTCCACTTTGTTATAATACCACTAACAGTTGACCGTGGAATATTTAGTAGTGAGGAAATTTCACGAATGGAATTGCACAGATGGCAACCTATCACGATACCAGGCTTGAATTCACTGAGCTCCTGAGAGCGACCCATTCATTCACAAATGTTTGTAGAAGCGTCTGCATGCCTAGTGCTTGATTTTATACACCTGTGGCCATGGAAGTGATTGGAACGCCTGAATTCAATGATTTGGAGGGGTGTCCCAATACTTTTGGCAATATAGTGTACCTGCAACCTGATTGAATTTTGAAGGCAGCATACATGTATCTTTCGCTGCCTTTGATATCCCACAACTCTGTGCGTTCCATTCTGTGACAGTTGAGCTAAAAAGGAAAGATGGCATCTGAAATTTGTGGTTGGTGGTCAGTCTTTGTGTAAATGTAATTTTTCACACTTTCAATGTCATTTCTGGCGAGAAATTACTATTGTATTAATTAAATATTTGCTAAGTTTTAACCAACGCTCTCTGTTTTGTTGGTGATCATTAAACTGTTACGCTGCCTCAGAAGTCTGTCCAAAATCAGGACCTTCGTGCACAACCGCTGCCTGCGAAGTCATTGCCTGATAGATAAGACAGCAAGGCAACAAGTCACTGCCTAAGCTTTCGGACGCAGCCCAAATGTCATTGTTGTCCATGATAGTACAATTGTGTACATTTGGGGTCAATTTAACCCCAGCAAAAACATGCCCGGGCGAAAAAGATGTACGCTTAATTGTATTGAATGTTCACTTGTGCATTAAATCTTAAAATGATTTTTTTTTTTTAAACTGTACTTGGAGATATATAATATTAATGAAATAAAAGGCCAGTTAATTGTACTGAAAAATAACACATTTTCATGACTATAACACAGTTAAGAACACTTTAAAAAAATGCACTTAGTAAAACTTCATGTGTTTACTATACTAACATACTAAAACACACAGTACTTACAGAATGTGTGTGTGTGTGTGTGTGTGTGTGTGTGTGTATATATATATATATATATACACACCCTGTGTCATTATCAACAAATTCACAAAGGTCTCACTAGAAAAGCTACAAAACCACTAGATGGTGATATTGCACTGATGCTCACTAACACTAGTCTGCTGCTAATCATCTGAAGCAGAGCAAAGTCAAATATTATCTTTTGAAAGCATTCTGAACAGAGTTCGTTTTGTCACACTGTATGAAAAGAAAACAAGAATTACAAGTCACTCCAACAATGACTGGCCCTGATCTAGTTTAACTAACATTAAGAGACGAGTTTTAATGCTCTCATCCCATGTGATTGAAGCCCTCAGACCCTCATTCAGTCATAAATGACCATTATTCACTGAGAGCATTTGTTCAAGCCGCTGTTATCTTTCATAAATATTTACTTCCCCTGGTTAAAACCTCCCCTTCACACCTCCAATAGATGCGGGTCATCGAGACAGCAATGGAGAGAATGGCCCGCTGTAAACAGCCAAAAGAAAAGGAAACAAACCATGCCCGTGCTCTTCAAACAAACCCCACAATTGTGTGTGTGTTGGTAATCACAAGCTATTCAAGTATGCAAATACTGCAAGTACAAAAAGAAGGATGGGAAGCATCGTGGGACTTTTTTTTTCCCTCTGATGAAGTCTTCAGGAGTTGCGTGACTACCTGCAGGACGAGAGACAGATGCCCTACAGTAAACTATCGTGTGTCTCCAGAAAGACAAACACATCAAACCTAACCTAACAGTCTACTAATACTCTAATGAGAGTTAGTTGACGTAGTTGCAAAGTTACTGATAGTCAGTAGAATGTCTAAAGTGGACCATCGAAATAAAGTGCAACCAAAAAAAAACAAAAATAGGGGTTTCAGTTAATTGAAATTTAAAGATTCTTATATTTGTTGTCATTAGGACTGGTTTAAATTATGATCATAATTCTTTTCACATTCCTTTAGTACTTTGACCAGAGATATGATGCTGTAAGGCAGATCACTATAGGTTTTGATGCATAATGCCTAAATCATGACACGCTTTTTTGCTCATTTTTCTGCACAATCTGCATAACATTATTATCTTATTAGCTTTTACAACCCTCAGAGCAACCAAATTATATCATGCTTTCAAAGCTTAAAAAAAAAAGTCAATCAGCATTTTTAAACCAAGTTTTTTGTTGTTCATTTGAGTTCTGTCAGGTCATCCATTTATTGTGTTCATAAATATTTTCAGATGTACACCTGTAAGTAAACTGTATTCAGATTTACAAATAAATATATTTCAGGATTTATAAATATATTCAGAGTTATTTGAATGTATATATTTAGAGTTAGAGTTTATTTTTAAAGATATCTATTTGGATTTAAAATTATATATTAAACCCTAATGCTCAAAATAATTAATTGGTTTGAGTAGGATAAACTTAAATTAAACAAATTAGTTCGATTACATGAACTGTTATGAGTATTTAGAACTTTCATTTTCTTTTGAGTTCACAAAACTGACACATTTGAAGTAATCTGAACTGTTTCACAGTTTCTTTTAATTTAGACGAACTTAAACTTACATTTCCCAGCATGCTTTGCCATGACACTCAAAAGGGACCGTAAATGCTAAAATTAAGTTAAATAATGTTTTTTGTGCAAAAATAATGTTAAGTGGGAGATTTATTAGTGTTTCATTTTAGCTATGCTAATTTAAAAGAGATTCTGTTCATTTGGTTTTTGGGGGGTTAAGTTAAATGTTAAACACACATACAAGTAAACTTTGAAACCTTAAAAATGTTGATGTAACTGATTATCTCAAATGTTTTGAGTTTATTCGGGTTTACAGATGTCACTATATGTTTGAATATATTCTTATAAGTATATAGGGTCTACATCAGTATGATTAAGATTATAGCTTTATATTTATATTTATATACATTTGCATTTTGAACTACACATTTATACACAGTACACTCATACTGGGTTAAAAACAACCCAAGTTGAGTTGAAAAATGGACAAACCCAGCGGTTGGGTTAAATGTTTGCCCAACCTGCTGGGTAGTTTTATTTAACCCAACTATTCTTTAAAAATCGCTATATGGCTTGCTTAAAATGAACCCAAAATAGGTTGGAAATTAAAAATCAGACACATAATTACTAGAGGCAACAGTACTAATCAAAAGGTGAACATTCATTAATAAGCAATTTAATAAATGTTTATTGTTTAATTCATATTTATTAAAAGTATTAATAATATTCATTATATTAATAAATGTTCATTTCCAACGTACTTTGGGTTCATTTTAAGCAAGGAATACAGTCATTTTTAAAGAATATTTGGGTTAAATAAAACTAGCCAGCAGGTTGGGCAAACATTTAACCCAATCGCTGGGTTTTGATGATTCATTTTTCAACCCAACTTGGGTTGTTTTTAACCCAGCATTTTTTAGAGTGTATATATTCCATTTGTAAATGTATAATGCAGTGTTACAACTAGTTATTATATATACATAGCTATTTTGTATTCAGAATTATTATATGCAAGTTGATTTAAAAAATACTTTTTAAAAAATGTGTACCTCGATATTTTCGGATTTCTAGCTCCAGGCTTTGGCGATGTGAGGCGTTTGAAGTTTGTTGACTGCGACTCGTGTAGGACAGTGTGTTTGCGCGCTGTGTCAGATGAGTGGGCTGGTCTTCAGAGAGAGAGACACTTCACAGCAGTCTGACTCTCACTTCACTCTCAGTCTCTACAGAGGAGAACAGCAGGAGAACAACTCAGGATACCCACCAGGACAAGAGACTAACTTTGGGACGAGAGAAACTCCGCTCGAGCCGCGAGCGCGCAGACGGATCCGACTGCAGGAATCTAGCAGGGACAACTTTACCACACTTTCTCCTTGTATTTCCATCTCACACAAGTTTGCGGTGCTGGAAGACATCAAAAACGGCCAGATATCATTTCTATCAAGACACTTTCGCTCTGGAGTGATTTTACTCAAAAGAACAAGGTAAGGAACTTCATAACATGTCTTAGACGCACTGTTTAGGTTTTAGTTTCCCGTGCATAGCAGCGTTTAAAATCCCTTAGGATCATTTGCACGAGACATTGCTTAGATGTAGGCTACCTGCCTTTGCATTTCCCAAATGCTTCCAAGCCTCATGAAAGAGTTGAAACACTTGTGCAGTCACGGGGAAACGGAGCGGGACTCCCCGCGCTCTTTGAACCTTCTGCCAGAACAAGAGCGACGGGCTTTTGCGGTCTGCGAACTCCTGGAAGTTAAAGATTTCAAACACCTCTGCATCAAGCCCCAGCTCGCAGGCTCTTTTAATGTTCGTCTGGAGCTCAGAGGAGGTGTGTGGAGCTCTTTAGGATGGGAGTGTTTTTTGGACATTGTGTTGGAGACGCGGTTCCCATGCGCTCCCATCCGCCAGACGCAATTCATCACAACTCGTCCTCGCCCTCTCAATTGTGCGTCTGTTATTCAGTCTTTCATAGTGTTAAATGTTCCTGTCTCCGCTGGAGGGAAGGCATATAGGGAGTTTTTCTTTTAATAACTGCTTGCTAGGAACTTATCCAAACCTTAACGCATAAAAGCACCTGCAAGATGCGAAATTTTGGCTCATATCTGCACTGCTGCACGAATGAACTGTCCTTTTCCGTTTTGACAGGAGCAATCTATTACATAAGTCTGAGTTATTTTTTGGTTTAAGTAGTGAGAAGAGCAGTAGTTAACAAATACATCGTTTATTTTTCAATATTTACAGTTTATGAATGAATAAGGGAAGTGTATATTTTAGATTGGAGTGCTCAATTTAAGTTTCAAGAGGTCTAGTCTATACATTTTCTTCCCAAAAATCCAAACAGCCAAAATTTACATTGTTCAGGAGTCAACATGTTGTATGAAATTAAATACATTTCAGGAATATTTATTTTAAATGTTCAAGTTGGCATGCGTGCAGCGCTGATAGCCTGACAACAGGAATCATAATCTCACAAATTCCATCATAAGTATATTTTGCACCATTTTAATAACATTTTAGCTGTTTTGTAGTTCACTTAAATGTCAAATTAAATGCTTTTTATAACCTATAAAAACTGCATGAATAATTGTTATGAGAATAAAAAAAAAATATGATAAAAATGAAAAGGTATGACATTTAAATTTCAGCTGCCCATCTGCGCCATGCAGTGAGATTTCGGTCCCATTTGCATCCTTTTCTTTTCTTTTTGAATAGTAAACTGTGTGGATTTTTTAATCTCTCCGATGGGATTGCGAGGATTAGTCTCCTATCAGACACAAACAACTATGAAGTGGATTGCTGGCTACCTGATGTGGTTCCTGGTGAGAGTGATATTTTTCTCTGGGCTGGGAGACGTAATGAAAGGCAGTCTCAGAATGAGGGAATTTGAATAACTGTATTTAGCGGCGAGGCCAAGCTGCACTGCCTCCCATCCTCTCTCGGAAAGAATGAAACAGGAACAAAAGTCTAAGAACGGGAAGGTCTGTGTTGCATAGCGTATCTAAACCCTTATTTGCATATGAAAACTCTGGCAGTGAAAGAATTCCGCCACTGTTGCAATAGCCATTTGTGTGTCCGACGGAGTGACAGTCCGATGCGGAGATACAGTCGTCCTCACGCTGGTCTTTGTGGGGTCTGACGTGACTGTGTGTCATGTCCTGTTGAGGAGAACCAGGGATTTAATCGCAGCTTTTCGAACTTTTTCTGACCCCCTGGTCTTTCATTTCCATATCTGTTTGTTCCTAAAGCTTCTGAGCTCAAATTCATTTTGAGATGGTTCATTCAGTGTGTCCCGTCAGCGAAACAGGCAAACAACGCTGCTCACATGAGATTATTTTCAATCTCGGTAGGTAGATGATAAATAAGCGGCTGAAGCTTCTTTATTTCCTAGCATTCCTATTTGTGCAATTCCTTCAATATGCTCATATGGGTGGGGTGAGAAGGACAAATTGTCCCTTGAGTCTGTGAATATCTGTGAGATCTCAACTACATTTTACAAAGACAGCAATGAAGTGAGCATCAGTCAGGGGCCTTCCCAATTCAATGGTCTGTTTGTGTGGCCCCTACACCCTCAGTTCAGCTGCCGATGAACATTCCCGAACGCAGTACTAATTGGGACTCCTGAGATAAGAACTTATGTGAGGATACTTAGGGGCTAGAATGGGACATCCCACTCTGGACACTCTTTGACTTTATTAATGATCCTAAAACAGCTTGGAGACATTACACTCCATGGCTTCTCTGTGTGCAGCAGGTATGCACGTTCACACCCTCTCAAATGTGCCTCAAACGCACAAATATCTTCAAAGATTTTACTCAACAAGCGCTGTTCTGGGTCCTTGCCAAAGTAAACAAGCAGCAGACAGCCAAGTGTCCACTGTGGAGTGCTGGACCTCAGCTCTTAAAATCGGCCTCTAACAATTAGTCATTGTGCCATTTGGCTGTCCAAGAGCATCAGCGCAGCTTAGGATTGACATAAAGATACAGCCAAAGTACATGTCAAGCATCTCAGCTTTAAAGTGCTGATCTCATTTCTAAGAAATCATAACATTTAAGGTGGAAAGACATACTTGCACAGTCATTCACTTATCAATGCAAACCAAATACCACAAAATGAAGGAACTGAGACACAGCTGACACTACTGTGTATGTCCAATCCTGCTCCTGAAGGGCAAATGTCTTGCAGGGTTTAGATCCAACCTGCCCCAACACACTTGCCTGTGGGTGTATCCAAAATCACCCCCATATCCTCACTCACTATTCCCTACATCAGTGGTTTTTAGTCCTAGTCCTGGGGACCCACTGCTCTGCACATTTTGTATGTCTCTCTTATCTGACACACTCAGTTCAGTTCATAGAGCTCTCACCTAATGAGCTGAAGATCTGAATCAGGTGTGTTAAATAAGGGAGACATACAAAATGTGCAGAGCGCTGGGTCCCCAGGACCAGGATTGAAAACCACTGCCCTGCATTGCTCCTCTAATATAGTCCACTGAATGAGTGAATGTAAACGAGTGAGCGTATTCAGACAGGAAGTGCTGTGGACGCGATCTTCTGGTGAGACACAGGAATTAATTTGGTGCGACTCTCACAGTTTTCTAGTGGATTGCTGCTGATGTACATTGGTTGTATACTCGATGGTGTATTATGGGATTAAATGTAGTGTTGTAGTCAAGACCACCTAATCCGAGACCAAGACCAATGTGTGTTGAGACCAAGACAAGAACATGATCAAGGCAATGCGAGACCGAGTCAAGACCAAGACCAAGACCAAGACCAGACCAGCACTCCTCAAATTCATAAGGATTCACCATACCCCCTGAGAAATTACTTCTTTTCAATCAATAAATATAATAATAAGACACTATAGAGAGCTGTTACGAATCAAATTAAATCATTAACATAAATTCATCTTTGCACTGCAGAGGTGGTACAGAAGATGCATCTGAATTGATAAATTACAAATGCATAGATAATGTTGAGAATAATTGAGTGTAATCATGTTTAATTAGGAAGAGTTTGAAAATGTGCACTATAGGTGCGCCTCCAAGAACAGGGTCGGGAAACACTGCCCTAGTGGACATTTTTGAAGAATGTTTGTATAAGAGCAATATCATGTTTGCAGTCATGCTCAAATTTGTGAACAGCTCTCTTGCTCTTGTAATATTGCTTAATTATATCATCTTATAATATAAAAATACAGATCTCATACAAGTAGATTTTTGCAACAATATCTTGAATTTTGTGAGCATTTGTATTCATTTTGGTGACATTTTTGACACAATCCCTCATTAATTTCTAAACCGGCACAATAAATAAATCAAATTAGAAATAAGTTATTGACTGCATCTGAAGCAGTAAGTTTTACATCCAATCACATTAATGATGTTAATAAATAAATCACACAATGCACCAGCAATTTATTAATATCCCAGCAGTTGTGGTCTTGACCGGTCTTGAAACAAAATCCTGAGTCCTCTAAGTCTGAGACCAAGACAAGACCAAGACCTTCAAAAAATGGACCGATCTCAAGACCAAGACCGGTCTCGAGTACTACAACATTAATCGAATGAGAGCAGTCAAAAATGTCCACTAGGGCAGTGTTTCCCGACCCTGTTCTTGGAGGCGCACCGATAGTGCACATTTTCAAACTCTTCCTAATAAAACACACCTGATTACACTCAATAGCTCATTAGTAAAGACACCAAGACCTGAAATGGATGGGTCAGATAAGGGAGACATCCAAAATGTGCAGTGTTGGTGTGCCTCCATCCATAGGGTTGGGAAATGATTTCGGTGAAATGATCACTACAAATGGTTGTCCCCTCAAACAGTGCACCAAATAAGGGTATAAGGGGTGATTTTGGACTGTTTGGAAGTTTCTAACAATCTTAAAGTCCAGACCTTGATTAGCTGATTAATGTGTTTGATAAAGATTGGAGCCAAACTCTCCAGGAGCAGTATTGGACACCTCTGTTGTATGATATTACACGATACATCCTGAATTTGACTGGTCAAACTAAAACATATAGAATAGATCAAATAGATTTTAATTGAATGTGGTTTTGAGTCGGGTGCAGCAGGATGCTGGGGTTGTCAGAATAGATGGACCAACCACGGAATAAAACTGCCCTACAAAATCTAACATTGTCCCCATTGTGTTCTACTGTTGAGGTTAGTTTCTTTCCCCCCTTTCTTTAGCTTTCCAACTCCGGCCTGGCTCCATATGCATGACAGAGCCGTGAAGAGCCCAGGGGACGAAACTCACAGTAAATGTCTGTTCAGAGGTTTCGGGAAGCGCTGACAGAAGCTGAGGGAAACTCACCCATTCTCCAGTTTCAGGGTGTCATGCCTCTGTTGAAACAGAATCTGAAATGTTTCCCTTATCTTTGTGGAAATGAAGACGTTTGCACCTCTGGTGGAGAAAGTTCACGTATGTAACACTGAGCTCTATAGGGAGGAGAGGCCGTATGGAAGCAGCATGTATGTGTGTTGTGTGCAGTCATACATGTTTAAAAAGCAAGTGAAAAAGAAGTGACATCCCCACACAGGTTAGTGCGGTAATGATGTCTCTCAGCTGTTTGTGGCCCGGGCCGTTGCAGTTTGATTGACAGGTGGTAGCTGCTCTGGTGCGATGTGTGTTTTCACCCTGTCAGTAGTGCTGCTTTTCATGCATCGTACATGTGCTACTCATCTGTGTGTGTGTTGTTACCCTGGCTGAGCCTGTTAGTTCCTGTCTCACCTTGGTGGATTACATGTCAACACTTCCTGTGGCAATTAATCAGACTGATTGCATCATTTAAAGACAGGCTGATAGATTTATCGTCTCCTAATTGTTGATCAATCAGTCAGACTTTGCTGTTGTTGCATAAAGCCTAGATTTCCAGTGGAGATGAGTGGTCAATTTAATCTGATTTGGATACACATATTTTAAAGAGAATGACATTTCTGTCTCCAGAGAGATAATTAGAAAAATGTATAATGAAAGGAAATTGTGTTATCCAGAGTGGAATGCAGCCAGATGTTTCTGAAACACCTGACACAAGATTCTTATAATGCATTTGTGTTGAGGAATTATCTTTAATGACTCTTTAGATCATAGAATGATAATCAAGGAGGTTAAAACGAGGTAAATTACTTAAAGTCAAAGAGTAAACTGTTTAAATAGCACCATTACATTTAAATTTGTTGTCGTTTTACTTGCCAAGTGATTAGGAGCATTTTGAGGATGATAATTCAAACATTAGAGCTTGTTCTGTTCAAAGGGTTTAAGCTGTTTAACATTACGATCTTGACTCTACGACCTTCCCACAACACACTCTCTCCCGAAACCACTTCAAGGTCCAATTCATCACAAATCTCAGATTTGTACATGGCCCATAAGTGATCCAGGACCTGAAGAAACCCGTTCCTGTCACAGAAATGTTTGGTAAAAACAAATGAATGTAAAAAAAAAATTAAAAAGGAGCAAAACAAAGTTGACACGATTGCGGCTGACTCTGCCTTCAAATTATCCTCCCCCAAATTACGATCAGACATTCTCCTCAGCTCTAATTAAACATTAGCTTTTATTTGTTCCAGATGGGGCTTTGTTTTGAAGTTTTATTTTAGAAAGAAAACCCTTTCTACTCTGGGAAACACAACTGCATCCAAACCTGGCGGAGATGTAGAGGAAATCGGAAATCCATGTTCCTGTGTTTCTTTGCTTTCTTCTATTGGTTATATTCGAGGAAGCGCTCTACATCCACATCCAAAGAGATATAACATTATGATGTTGATGTCCGGTATCATACAAGGTCTTTCCAGATCCAATGACCATCTACACTTTTAGCTAATTTGTTTTCCTAATTCATTTCAAGATCTGCATTTCTGCGAGTAGATGTTACATTAGATCATTGATCTGGAGTAGAAGATATCCTTGTGTATCAATAATAGCAGTTCATGTCTGAGTTAAGACGGATTCCTTTAATACCAGTTGCAAAACATACCAAATTTCACGTACTTCCAAATACCCCAGACCACTTTTTCAACCAAACGACTGGTGCGCACCACAATTTTACCACAGCCAAATGAACCAAAATGTCAAACAGACACTAAAAGCATCCTAAAATTATTCAGCATAATCCCCATATAAATATTTAGATGAGCCTTTAAGCGAGAGCATCTCTTTTCTGTGTGAGAATATCCTATTACACGATCACAGCCCAAGAGGAAGCTCTTGTACTCTTATTGTGAGAGACAGAAAAGAGGAAATGTAATGCATGATAAAAGCAGTGCTTTGTGTGCAAATGCAGTTAAGTAGATTTTGTGATTGACCAAAGCGAAAAGCCCAAGTGTAAAGGAGGGGGTGGGGGGTGAGAATGTGCAACTTTAAAAGAAAGACAAGAGGAAGGCACGTAAAGAAAGAGACAATGGATGAAAGTGGTGGAGGAGAAAGAGAAAGTACTATCTGAGACTGGCAAATAAAGAGGTCAAGGAAAGCAGGAATAAAGGCAGCAGGAGGGGAGGGATTCCTGGAGAGGTCATTAAGAGGACAAGCACTCACTTGCTGTTAATGACAGTGGAGTATCACTCTAATCTGCCATCATTAGCCTGATTATATCAGGGGGGATTGGCCTTTGCCTTCAGCTCCAATCAATGGCACCAAATCAATAGAAAGAGGATATCATGTGATCCGGGCAAAGCCAAATCCAGCCTAGACTGTAGGCCAGCACAGCCAGACTCAGCCCAGCACAGTTGAACCAAGTTCAGCTCTTCCTAACTCACCCCAGCACGGTCTACTTCAGCACAGCATACGCAAACTTTGTCCAGCTTAGCCTAACAGATTTGTGCGGTTTTACCCACCCCAGTACAATGAAACTCAGATAAGCACAACCTAACCTAGTTAAGCTCTACACGTGAGCAGACTGAGTCTGAGCTATTCTTTTTAATGATGTATATTCTAGCGTACTGTACTGTAAAAAAAATAAATAATAATAATACTTTTATTCAGCAAGGATGCAGTACATTGACCAAAAGTGACAGCAAAGACATTTATAATGTTACAAAAGATTTCTGTTTCAAATAAATGCTGTTTTTTTAATTTTCTATTCATGAAAGAATCCACACAAATGTGACCCTGGACCACAAAACCAGTCATAATGATCATATGAAAGCTGAATAAATAATATTTCCATTGATGTATGGTTTGTTAGGAAAGGACAATATTTGGCTGAGATACAACTATTTGAAAATCTGGAATGTGAGGGTGCAAAAAAATCTAAATATTGAGAAAATTGCCTTTAAAGTTGTCCAAATTAAGTCCTTAGCAATGCATATTACTACTAAAAATTATTTTTATATATATTTACGGTAGGAAATTGACTAAATATCTTCATGGAACATGATCTTTACTTAATATCCTAATGATTTTTGGCATAAAAGAAAAATGCATAATTTTGACCCATACAATGTATTGTTGGCGATTGCCACAAATATACCCGTGAGACGCATGACTGGTTTTGTACTGTTTTCAACACTGATAATAATCATAAATGTTTGTTGAGCATCAAATCATGATATTAGACTGATTTCTGAAGGATCATGTGACACTGAAGACTGGAGTAATGATGCTGAACATTCAGCTTTGATCACAGGAATAACAAATTACATTTTTACCATATATCCACATAGAAAACAGTTCTTTTAAACTGTAATAATATTTCATAAAATTAATTTTTTTATCAAATAAATTCAGCCTTTGTGAGCGAAGAAGACACTTCTTTAAAAAAAAAAAAAATTTTGAATGGTAATGTATGTATATAGTTTTATATCTCTTCTAAAGACTTGTCTACAAGTGTAAATAAAAACAAAATGAGTCCGTATGTCAGTTAAAAGTGCCATGAAAAGTGCACAGGATAGATGCAGCCGATCACTGAGAAAGAGAATCTGTGAATAGTTATAAGCAGGTGTTTAACACCAACCAGACATGGATATTTTGTACTGTGAGCCCGGACACTCTACACAAGCATTCAAACAGTGATTAGTGAGGGACCGTGTGTGTGTGTGTGTGTTTCACTGAGCACACACATACAGCAGATGTATGCATCTGTGAGTGTCTCTGAGTGCCTGGATGTTCTCAAGAGCTGTTTGAATGTTGTTTGCGTGCAGTATCAACCACTGCATGCCCGTCTTTTACCCCAGCTGTGAGTTTAAAAAGCACCAGAACTTCAAAGGTGGTCAGCAGAGACATTCATTTGAATTCTTCATCCCAAATCGGCTGTAGTTTGGTTTGTTTCTTGTAGTGTGATGGTGCCGTCCAGTCATTTAACTAAATGTAAAGAAGAATTTGATGTTCTTTTAGGAAAAGGACATCATAAAATTATTTAATAATGTCGTCCATTATAGTTTTTAAAGGGTACATAACACACACAGTTTCTACCAGTCTCATGTTTAGAGTAGTATTGCATCCTTCATATCTCCGAAGAGTCTTTAGTTTTATCATATTTATAAAAGACAGATACGCTGTACCGATTCTTTCCGAAAACAGCCGAACTCGTGGAGGCGTGCAGTGGGCGGAGCTAAAGAATCTCGAGCACACACACACACACACACACACACACACACACACACACACAGACACATACACAATACATCATGGTATCATCCCTGGAAAACTTTCAGTTTACTACACGTTCGTGTTGTTGACAGACATTTAATGTAGTTTCACTCACCGCCTTCAGTTTCCACTTATGACCGGGAACAAACAAACACACGTGCAGAACTCATGGTCTGGATTTCGTGTTCTAAAAACAAAATGACAGCGCAGCCGACGGCTTCTGTAAGCCGAACCAAGCTCGTTGATGGACGTGCTCTTGATCTCGTTCTGCTCTTGCTCTCTGGTGTGTGCACTCACGCTCATCCGGGAGAAGTGCCCATATAAGGAATTCCACTCTTTATGATGTCATACAGGGCCATACTCGAAAAAAACTTTCTGAAACGTATACGAATCCTGAAGTGTATTTGGCACAGAAATACAACACATGTTTGGAAATTTTGGCCATATTTAGCATGACAATCCAACTCTTTAACAGTGTAAAAAGTCAAAATGCAGGAAATAGCATTAGAACCCCCCCCCTCTTAAATAGTCATTTGCTGCTACTGATGGTTTTACCGTCCTTAATCTGCTCCATCAAAGATACACTGTATAGATTTCTCCGGCTTTAAAGACTACTTGAAATAAAAATTTGGGTTCAGTTGATTTTAGTTCATTCGTGTTAGCTTTGCGGTCATCTATATGGTTAGTGCACTCCTAAACTACACTCCTTTTTTGCAGATTACATTTCAGCATATTTAAAAAGTTTTTCCCTTTTAGAAAAAATATTGATGACTCATCCTGCACTACACAGATTTTTGTCCAATCAAGTGCTCTCTAGTATGCCCCTCCCCCAAGTAGCAAATCATGTTTAGTGGCTGTGATGTAACTAAAGGACCATTCACACCAAGAACAGCTATAAATAGTTTTAATTATTGTTCTAATTCTATGAAAATTGTGAAGTCCACACCAAAACTATTACGATAACGTCACAAAGGAACAATATCATTGGAATCAAGTTTGGGAGGAGCACGTTCAAGTGATCTATCAAATCAACTCGTCATCAGCAATTATCACGTCTAATCCTATCAGCATGAGAGGAAGCCTATATATATACACAGTTGACTCCCCTACATTCCTTGACAGATTTCAGCATCCCTCCACCACCCCGTCTCCTCACTCTCGGCTTGTACCACAGCCAGGAATACGGGGGGTTGGGGGTATGGGGGGTACTCTGGGTTTGGGCCAAATACAGAGTTCAGAGCCCACTCCTCTGACAGCACGCTAAATACGCATACCATTTATTTGAGCTGTGAACTTGTTAATTTCAGAATAATTTTAACTCATGTACGATAAAAACATTGAGTTGCATTTGGTGTTGACTGTGGACGTGTAATATAATTATCGTTACAATTATCCTTCTTGGTGTAAAAAAAAAATGGAAAGAAACCTGCTCATCAGGTTTTTAAAGAATGAAATCCCATTCTCTTGTTCAATCACTGTCAATGCCTCTCTCTCTCTCTCTCTCCTTAGGATGGCGTGGATGTGCGGATGTTATGGTTTGGTGTTGCTGGTCTTGGGGGTGATGGGACAGAAACTGCCCACGCGCGATGAAGGACTCTTTCAGATGCAGATCAGGGATAAAGCTCTGTTTCATGACTCTTCTGTCATGCCAGATGGAGCCGAGATCAGCGGATACCTGTTCAGGGATACACCGAAAAGGTGGGGTCATACATCACACACATGTAACAGACATACACATACCCACTTTTAATTAGCTATTTGCATTTCTATAAAATAGAGTATAATTACTATATTACGATAGATTAACACAATAATACACTTTAACCCTATACCAAAAAGAAAACTATATATATAGGGGCGTGCGGTCCATATAAGCTGTGAATGCTCTGCATACCCAAGCCATTCGTGGACTTGCTGATTAACATTAACACTATAAATTATTATAAATTCCCTTGTTTGAGGTGTACCATAAAGCTTACATGATAAAATTCTGGTAATACCTATGTAAATATCTGTCATTTATTTATTTGCCAAACGACGGTAATTTTCTTCACATCTACAGAGGGTTTGGGGTAAGCAGATCCACAGCAGCTTTGGCGCTGACGCTCTGTTGTTATGTGTCGTCATTATTGTCCCGCTTTCTTATTGGTTTGCTGGTATATGGGGGTTTTCGTCTGGGATTTCGCGAATGTTCGTTGGATCTGCTGCTGCTGCATAAATAGACATTAATGTGGAAAACATGTAAAACATACATCTGTAGCAGATCTAGGCAGGTGGAGCTGGGGAGGTGGAGGGGTTCAGAGGAAGTCTGATACTGCAGGACTAGCTTACAGCAAACAATGAACCAGACTGTTTAAATGTTGAGCAAGCAATCTCATTGGCTGCCGGATCAGCAGAGGCCAATCAGCTTGTACCATGTGGTAATGATGCGATTGCTTGCAGATTGCATGTAAAGGACCGATCAGCCTGCGAACTCTAGAGTTTCATTGCTAAATGATATATTCTGAATAAAAAATTTAATACATATGAACAATTCAAAATAATTTAACTATTAAAATTCATAATTGATTTTATTCTGGACGTCCCCATATGCCCCAAATTTTTATGTTTGAACATCCTGGGATGGGAGGGTTTTGTATGATCATGTGCATTTGTGGATATGTCTTTGTGTGTGGGAAGAAGAAATATGGAATCTATTATAGCCACAATGCATTAGATGAGGGTAAGACATGCATTATGAATAAGATACTGGATACGAGTGAGTGAGTGTGTGTGGAAGTACTGTGTTTTGAGTAGCAGGTGGACTCAAATGGAAGAATATCAACCATGTTCACCACGTCTATCAAACTGTACCACATGCGAGGTCTTAGCAAAAGGCTACAGGGTTATTTTTGCTAAGGATCCTGGATTAATCAGAACATACATACCACAGATGGTTGCATGCTGAGCTATTTGCAATTTAAAAACGCTTTATAGTAATAATGAATCTCCCCGTTTCCATTTGAGGTCCATGCCAGTGAATCTGTCAATGTCGTGTTCTGCAAATTAATTACAGTGTTCTCAAATAGCTGATTACATTGAAGTCTACCATACATCTGTCATAATTATTTTGCAGAACATGGAGTTGTAAGGTGTTCCTGCTCACAGAAGAAATTAAGATTGCTTTAATATTATATTACAGTTTAAAAGTTGTATTTCCTATAAATGGACCAACCCAATCTAATGAGAAAACTATTTTCAAAAATGGCGATTTTGTATCAGTTTGTACGATGTGAATCGTATGGAAACATATGTTGGTCCACCCCTAAATGTAACCATCAGATCGTATGAAAACCAATGAATAATATCATACAAATTTGTGCCAAATGTGAAGTAGTTGCGAACTGCCATGAAAGTGAAATGTATACATTCATAAAATTCAAAATACGTAATGTGGTCGTGGAACTCATTTTAATTGAAATGTTTATAATTGCATGATGCATTATGTTTCACATACTGTTTTTGGAAAGAAAGAAAAGAGTAGGCAGTGTTCAGTCTACACTCTTCACTAAGTAGTAGACTAGTATTCCACTACGAAGGTGGCATTAGAAATAGTTTACAGCTGAAATACACTAGCTGTGTTTGGTGTGCTTTTTATAAGACATCTCCCATGTGCAATGCATTGTCAAAAGCACGCTAACTCACTGGCAACACAGTGCTAAAAACGCCAACAAAGATAGCGGAAATGTGTTGAGACAGCAAAGCCAGTGTAGTAGCGTTGTGTTTGGGGAATATGGTCCTAATTCGGTAGCGGTCTCTGAAAGGCCAGCTAGTTCTAATTTCAGTACATTGTGTCTTGGGACGGGTTTTAATATATCTCAAGTACTTTTAAAGATGAATCATGGCTGCAGTCAGACGGGCTAAATCAGCAACACCATTATGAATAACCTTGCTAAAATAGAAGTCTTATACCTAGGGAGTTGTGTTTTTTTTCAAGCTCTGATATGGAAAGTATTGTTGTATGCCTTTTTATGTAATTTTATGCTAAAAGTGCACCTAAAACCTAAGAATATAAATGCATACAGATGGCTAGTTTTCACGGAGTCATCGAAACTGATTTAGTGCAAATAAAGAGCACATCTGCTACAACATACAATGCGTCATGTTCAATTTCCTGCACAATTCCTGTTGTTGTGTATGTGTTCCTATGTCGAGTGCATGCTAACTTTCCTCACTCTTGCAGGTATTATTTCATGGTGGAGGAAGACAACACTCCTCTGTTGGTGACGGTGACACCTTGCGATGCTCCTCTCGAGTGGAGATTGACGTTGCAGGAGCTCCCAGAGGACCGCAGTGGGGAAGGATCAGGTATCCGAATTAAATCACCCAATCGATGTTGCAACTCTGCAGTAATTTAAGACTTGTTTTCCATGTAAACTATTATTAGAAAAACTGGCCTTAGATCTGTGGAACAAGTGAACGTCTCCCATAGCCATTCAATACAGCTTAAGGATTAAAGTATTGGTATCTCGTTCCATTTATCTCCATAG
This sequence comes from Rhinogobio ventralis, assembly GCA_039654625.1. Lineage (NCBI taxonomy): Eukaryota > Metazoa > Chordata > Actinopteri > Cypriniformes > Gobionidae > Rhinogobio > Rhinogobio ventralis. Next base: position 30,393,778 of record CM077203.1, on the reverse strand, counting down.
GATTGAACCTGATTAGGAAGGTCATTCCTAAATTAGGAATTATTTCAATCATAGAGGATTAGGAATTCCTTTCAGCTAAAATATAAGATAAACTGAAACGATGAAAGAAAACTTTAAAATAAGAACTACTATGTGCAGTGATAGGAAATATTTTGGCTCTGTTCCAAAACCTAGTGCGCAACCTTCATAGGCAGCTTTTTAATCTCCCAATGTTTAAGGGATAGTTCACCTAAAAATTAATATTCTGTCATTAATTACTCGCCCTCATGTCGTTCCAAACCCGTAAGGCCTTAGTTCATCTTCAGAACACAACTGAAGATATTTCTGATGAAATCATAGAGTATTCAGTCCCGCCATTGGGAGCAACGCAATTTACACATTCGAAGTCCATATAGGTAAGAAAGACATCATTAAAGTAATACATGTGACTCCAGTGGTTTAAAACTCAATTTTATGAAGCGACGCAAGTGATTTGTTTGCGCAAAAAAATATAATTTTCCTCTATATTTACAAAATAATAGAATCCAAAGCACGTTCATGGAACAACTTCCGGTCTTGAGTCAACACAACACGTATGTGCCGTAGTGCTCCCCCTAACGGATTGCAGGTCAATATTTTCGTAAATAAAGTGGTAAATTATGTTTTTTTGCACAAACAAAGCACTCGCGTCACTTCATAAAATTGAGGTTAAACCACTGGAGTCACATGTATTACTTTAATAATGTCTTTCCTATCGTTCTGGACCTTGAATGTATAAATTGCGTTGCTCCCAATTGAGGGACAGAAAGCTCTCAGATTTCGTCAAAAAGATCTTCATTTGTGTTCCAAATATGAATGAAATTTCGGGCAAATTCTAAATCTGGCCTACAGAGAAAGGCATCCCAAAATGCACTCTGACAAAATATGAGCATAAGGCAAAAGAAATATACTCTGAATTTATTCAGTAACTGTATTGCAAAAAATAGTGAGTTGAGTCTCACGTATGCCTTATTTGAGGAGCACTATTTGTGTTATGAGGTTACATTTCAGTAGGGAATAGACAGCAAGGCAGCTCACTACGTTTTGGAACAGACTATCAGTGTTTGCAAGTTTTCAGACTGATTTAACCAAACAACAACTAAAAAAAAGTTAAAATTAGTGTCCTATAGATGCCCCATTGGAAAGTTTTTTGCAGAAATAGCAAAGCACCACGGCTGCAGGTAAATATGTGTTTTCTGTGAAGTACTGTGGAGCGTGTCCAGTGTGGGTCAGTGTTTTCCAGTGTGGTCAAACGTTAGTCCTGTTAGCGTACACTTCTGCGTCAATGTGTGTTTGTGAGCATGTGTGTATTTGCGTCAGTGTGACTGCACCCGATGCAGCTGATGGACTGCATCTGATGTCTGCAGACTTAAAAGCTAGAGAGCAAGAATGAAAAAGAGAGATATCTTGGATATATAGGGGTAAATCTTACAAAACCTGTCAAGAATGTCCAGGTGACCCTAAAATGAAAAGACAAAAAAAAAAACAATACTGCTACAGCTAATAGATACACAGACTTCATGTAAGATGAAATAAATAGACATACATAAATCCTGTAGCAGATTTAGGCAGGTGGAGCTGGGGGAGGTGGAGGGATTCAGAGGAAGAAAATGTCAAAGCATCATCAAGTTATGTTTACCACAGGCTTTATTTTACTCATAAATTTAAAAAAACCCATAGAAAAATCTGAAAGGAACCAGTGGCGAATTAGACTGCACTATTCTGTTGTTAAGCAAATAATGAAACAAATTGTAATCATAAAAAAATAATAATAATAATTTTGTAGTGAAATGTGACCTAGACATGCTTTCAATCACAGCCCTGTGATTCACAGCAGGATTCCTCCCACTGTTCCCATCAACTCAAAAGAAAAAAAAAAAAGGTTTTGACTGCCGCATTTCTTCAAAGCAAGATTCTCGCTTGCATTCTCGTTCTCTCTCTCTCAGTTGTACTCCCAGCTCTCCCTCCTGGTACTTTTCTCGGACCCCCCCCCTATCAACCTCTCTCTACATCTCGCTTTTTCCATCTGGACAGTATCCTAAAATAGAAATCAATAAAGTTCCACAAAACACCCTTGTATTTCATTCCAGACACATGGAGCAGCGTAGCTGTTTCAGTTAGAGTCTGTGAAACCTGTTGTGTAGGACCGAAACGAGGCAGAAGCCGCTGTGTCAGAAGCGTGTGTGCAGAACATGTCCATGTGTGAGCTCACATAAAGACAAGAGTGTCTACCTTTGAGATGACAAGCTTCTCTGATCATCTCTGACTTCTTTGTGCAGTAATGACTCCCAGGCCCTGGGTTTCCCTCTTCCTCTCGGTCTGTGGCCCAACATGGTTGTCCTGGCTGATGAAATGCAGAGACCCCCATCATTCACTGCTGTACCTTTGGGTTTTATTCAAAGGATTTAGATTTATTTTTACAAAACACAACGTGCAATGATCGCCTTGCTTCAGCTGACGGCGTGACTTGGCTGTGATTGGGAGATCCTGAAAGACAAATCAGTCACAGTTGATGATATCCACCTTCAGACTCATTTCCTCCTTCATGCATTCACTCACTCACAGTTGCAATAAATCAAATACACATACATGCACTCTGGCGGGACTGGACCATAAAAAAGAACATTTGAAAACTCCTTGAGAGTTTCAGAATAGATCTCAACAATTTCTTCGCACTGTGTTATCCACTTACATGGCATGTAAATATACACATTTCTATCAGTCCTTATATTGACTAGGAATCAATCGTCAATCATCAAACCAATGACCTTGACATTGCTAGCGCCACGCTCCACTGTTTGAGCTGCATGAATGCTTAATGAATGTCAACAATTGTCTCCATTTATCCCCCCCTAAAGAATTTCAGGAGATACATCTAAGACAAAGTTGACATTAAAACATAATTGAGAGCTCGATTTAGTCTCCTGAGCTTCGACAGAGCAACTTCTGTGCAATACACTTTTTCTCTGGGTGATTGCAGGTCTACATTATGGAATGAAATGAAATGCAAACAAGGACTTGGAAGCGTTTTATTTTTTGTTGTCTTTTTTTACAGTACAGCAGTCACAGTAAATAAATACTCATACACAAGTCTTTTCCCATGTTTGCGGAATATATCCACTGGGAGCCGGTCTTTGAGTGCAACTCGTGTTCATTTAGTTCTCTGGTTGACAAACATAATATTATGTTTTCTCGCCCAGCTGAACGGAGAGGGCTTGGAAAGGAACTCAAGGAACAGCGAGGCCACAAGGCCTCTCTGTGTAGCTTCGAGTTCCTGGGGAAAGTATAAAGTGAAAGTCACCCTCTGATGTGCAGGGTTGTTTGGATACAAAACACAGCCGCCAGCAGACGAGTGTCTAACTGTCCGTCACATCAGGTAGCTCCCAATGACCTCACCAGGATTAACACTTTAAATGATGCTCTTTCTGTTAATATGAAAATAGCTGCTTCTTTTTCCAGTGGTGTTAATTGGGGTGTGGGGAGGAAGTGGAAAGTGAACAACTAGATGAGAGGATTTTTGGAGTGGTGAGGGAAATGCGTCATTATGTGGCAGTTAACGTTAAATGTCCCAATCATTGATGTTCAGAGAGAGCTTAAGTGTGTACATCCATTTGTTCGACAGTTTGTGTGGCTTGTGTTTGTGTGTGGTTTAAACAAGTCAAAATGTGCATCTCCAAATCGCACCATGCCGTTGTTCCCCAACAGGCCATGTTTTTGATCTTTGTGGTTTGTTCTGTGGGGAGACTCATTTCCCCATCCTCTCTTGTGCTTGTTTTCCAAGGTCTAATTTTGTGAATCTTTGTGTCTTTTTGTGTCTCAGGTGAGCCAGAACCTCTGGAACAGCAGAAACAGCAGGTCACGGCCAATGAGGGTACCGAACTCTTTACCTACAAAGGAAATGATGTTGAGTCCTTTATCTCTACCAGCTCCCCTTCAGGCTTGTACCAGCTGGAAATCATCTCCACTGAAAAGGACAGCAACTTCAAGATTTACTCAACCACAACTCCCGAGTCCGACCAGCCATACCCCGAATTGCCTTACGACCCCAGGGTTGATGTTACCGCACTGGGTCGCACTACTGTCACACTAGCCTGGAAGCCCACTCCTACTGGCTCCGTAATGGGCCAGCCGATCCAGTACTGTGTGGTTATTAACAAGGAGCACAACTTCAAGAGCTTATGTGCAGCGGAGGCCAAGATGAGCTTGGATGATGCCTTCATGATTGCTCCAAAACCCGGTCGGGATTTCAGTCCCTTTGACTTTGCTCATTTTGGTTTCGTCCCATCTGAGAATGATTTCAATAAAGATCGTTCCCTCACCACCAACAGAGCTCTGAGCAACAAGATGAGTCGCACATATATCCCCAAGCCAAAAGTGGCAGACATCCAGAAAATCTGCATTGGCAACAAGAATATTTTTACCGTAACGGACCTAAAGCCAGACACGCAATTTTACTTTGATGTGTTCACTGTCAACACAGGCACCAACACGAGTACTGCGTACGTGGGCACTTTTGCCCGCACCAAGGAAGAGGCCAAGCAGAAGACAGTGGAGCTCAAGGATGGGAAAGTAACCGACGTCTTCATTAAGAGGAAGGGCAGCAAATTCCTTCGCTTTGCACCGGTCTCCTCTCACCAGCGTGTCACGCTCTTTGTGCATGCCTGTCTAGATGCAGTACAAGTTCAGGTGCGGCGTGATGGGAAGCTTGTCCTCTCTCAGAATGTCGAGGGTGTCCGTCAGTTCCAGCTCCGCGGAAAGCCCAAAGCCAAGTACCTGATTCGTCTGCGGGGGTCCCGCAAGGGTGCCTCCACCTTGAAAGTACTGGCTAGCACACGTGCCGGAGGAAAGCAACCTTTCCCTGCCCTTCCTGAGGATACCCGTATCAAGGCTTTCGATAAGTTGCGTACCTGTGCTTCCGTCACCGTGGCTTGGCTTGGCACACAGGAGCGCAACAAGTACTGTGTTTACAGACGCGAAGTTTCCGAAAGTTACGGCGAAGAGCATCGCCGACGAGAGCAGAACCAGTGCGCTGGACCAGAGAGCCGTCGCAAATCTGAGAAAGTGCTTTGCAAGTACTTCCACAGCGCCAACCTTCAGAAAGCAGTCACTACGGAGACCATAACGGGCCTCGAGGCGGGAAAGAGCTACCTCCTAGATGTTTATGTGGTGGGACACAGCGGGCACTCAGTCAAGTACCAGAGTAAACTGGTGAAAACAAGGAAGTACTGTTAAAAAACAAAACAACAGAGACTCCGAAGCACAGACTCTGCACAGAAGTAAATATATTATATATATAATGAGAAAAAAGAAGTTTATTTAACTCGAAGTGATATTCTACTAAGGAGAGTTTTGCAGACTGACTACTTGCGCACAGTGCTAATGCTAACGCTGCATGTGTCGCAGTTACTGAACTGCCTATAGAGTGAGATATCAACCTCTGTATTTATGTTTACATTACCGAGTCGAGTCAGGCGCTCTCAGGCGACCTTAGGCACCTGAAGGTTTGTTCTCAGGGGGTGCCATCGCTGTTGCAAAGTCCCTGTACTGCATCCTCAATGCCATGGAAATGGGAGTTTGGAGGAGTTGCAGTTCTCTTTTCGCCACTGCATGCACCATTTGTCCGCCTTATGTCTACATTCTACTTGTTTGTTCATTACGCCAGCCATCGCAGAGGTAGCTCCATGACTCCTTCTCTCCGCTCTCCTGCCCTGTATTAAAACATGGTTTAGAAGACTTTTTTAAATTATTTCATACTTCTTAATGTTTTATTTTTTTAACTGTTATGTTTTTGTTATTGACAACAATTATTAGTGATAAAAATGTGTTTTAAATCTATATGAAAGTCAACGTTGTTGAAGCGTTTCCCCACTGTCAGTTTGTGTGTGTATAATCTCAGTTTGTGAATCTGGTGTGTGTAAATGTGTTTCATCTCTGTGTCACATGTACAGATTTTCTCTGCCAATATTCGTGTACATAAAACACTAAATATAGACATCTGTAATCCCAGCGGTTCTGTGTTTCTCTGCCAGTATGATATACATGCTAGAAAATACCCACATGAATGAGGTGTATGTTCTGCTATGACGTAAAGAATCTTTCACACGACTCATCTCAATATGCAATATCCTTAAGCAGAATTAATCAACATTAATGATAAGTGAAATGCTGTGAAAATCATTATGTCTAATGTGTATTGCAGATTTAAATATTCATACATGTGAATTAGAGATGCACGGTTGGCGGTTACAGCCAATCAAATGAAAAAAAGATATACATTGTTAAATATTGTTACCTACACTAAGCAAACCTACAAGCTATGAGCCCAGCTGTCAGTATGGTCTCGTAGATGAGACTGCCTGGGTTATTTTGTTTCGATATTAGTTATATTTTAAAACAGTCAGTCATTGTAGCCTACCACTCGGGGAATAGGCATTTAAAAAAGAGACAGATTATGGAGTGATATCAGAAATGACATCGGCAATGGCAGCGCGAGATGTTCAGAAGAACGCAAGAGCTAAACTTCTACAAGCTCAATAACATCCACAGCAATAAAAGAAGGTAAGAAAAATAGTCTGAAAACTTTGCCCATTAATTAGATGTGCAAGGCAAGCAGGCAAATTTTGGGGTTGTTATGGACAATTAAAAATTTGAACATGCACGTTGCACTGTTGTGCGGTGGACTTTCAGCGAATTTCAGTGAATGAATAGAGTCAGCGTTTCTTAAATATCGAGGCTCCATAGTTTGTGTCTTGTATGATTGTTAGGCCTGCTGGTATAAAATGAATTGCACTGTCTGCCTGAAAAAGACGCGCTCTCTTCCCATGCAGTCAAAATTAACGGTTTCATTTCTTCAGGCTCGTCCTAGTCGTCACCCTGACATGACAGTGCGTAGAGTTAATTAGCCTATGTGAATGACTTGTTATTTTATTCAAGCTTTCTTTCTTTTTGCAAAAAAATAGCAGCATGTAGAAATGATGTGCCAAATTGCGTTTTTTATTACAATGATAAAATTGTACAGTAGCCTATTCAGGTAAGGTTGGAGTTCACTGCTGATATTCTGGGGATACAATATTCATAGCCAATAGGCTATACTAGTAGGGACTTTAGCCTTTAAATATATTTGCTGCATTGGATCAGTATCCTTTCTAGAACAGGCAAGAGCTTTCTAGCCTCGCGGCTCGCGTCAGCAGCGCCTTGCATCGCCCATAGACCTTAAAACAATCAGCGGATGGCGGGCGGGTGCGGCTTTGAAAATTGGTCAAAAAACGGTGCGGATGGATGGTGGACGGATGATGAGTTTTGTGATGCGGTTGCAGATGAAATAATAGCCCATCCGCGCATCTCTAATGTGAATAACAAGGTTGCAGACGCTCAGTCAACTTGCTCTCGAATGTTCACGTATCAGATTTGACTGCTCCAATATGGCGGACATCTTACATAGCAGCCCATAGAAACATACACTAATGAGGCATCTATGTAAATGAGGAATCTATATATATATAAATCTATGTGGCTCATAGCAATGCATGTCATGTATACATAGAATATCCAATGTTTACAACAGAGCACACTGCATGGAATATTTTATCCCACAATGCAATGCACAATATTAACCACAAGGTCATTCTTGATTATTTGATTATTTGACCACAGCCAATAATCACCAGGTTTGTAAAGTATGCAAAATAGTGACAACTTCACTAACAAACAAATTAATTTAAACTAATACAACTACTTTGTCAACTCAGATATGCATTTGTATAAAGCATATTTACAAAATAAGCACATATTCCCATTATCTTTATCACTGTTTCTTTGTCTCCTTCACAAACACTTGTACACACACATATAGAGGATAATTTGTGCATGCTGTCTTCTCACTGTCAGCTCCCTTCACAGCCTGTCAATCACTAAAGACATGGAAGAACCTTGGCTGGCTTAAATTAGCCTTATTTCTGCCCTACAATAACGAGGAAGAGCATTGGGAATGGTTTGGGAATGCTTGAGGCAATAGTTTGGGAATGCCATGGATAGCCCTTTACAGAGAGGCTAATGAGAACATCAGCAGTGTGTGTGTGTGTGTGTGTGGTTGTATGTGTGCGTGTGCAAGTGTGTGCTCAAAGAAAGAGGGTCAGTTGGAAAATGAATGTGTTTTTAATAAAACCAAAATTCCCTGGATCCCAAGACAATCAAAAGAAGAGGTGGCCAAAGCATTCAAATTTTCTTTTCTTTTCTTTTCTTTTCTTTTCTTTCTCTTTTCCAAACCCTAGTGAACACCCTTGCTCACTACAGTCTACATAGCCTTTTGCCTTCTAAGGTAGAAATCTGAAATAAACCCTTATACAGTAAGTGGCTGATCTTGAACACTTCTGTGCATCAAATAGATTGCACTCTGCAATAGGACACAATATTTTATAAAATATAACATTTTATATTTATCAAATAAGCATTACCTAGTTCTGGCAGGCCATGTTAGTCAAGCTCTCATTAGCTGTCTCTCAGCTGATTCACACCTACCTATAGGAATACAACGCCTGTCACAGCATCTCTATACACAGTCAAACCAAAATGTATTCAGACACCTTCAACATTTTCTCACATTATCACAGTTTATTCTCTATAGTTTAGAAAATGGTAATAAAATATGACAAGAAAAAGAGTTAAACTGTCAGAACAAATTCATCTTGATAATGTCAGATAACTTTGATAGAAAGGAATTAAATGGATTGCAATCAACCAATCAGCTGTTAAATTTAAGTACACAATTAAATAAAACCAATTTAGGTTAACCAATGACTGAGCAATGATTCATTTTGTTCAGTCTGTGGTGTAAAAGGTCACATTAGGAATTAAAGAAAAAACGCTTAAGCAAAACATGGTCAGATCAAAGTGTCTGAATAATTTTGGTCCAATTTTTATCAATTTGACTGGTAGCCCACTGTGTGAAGAATTTTTGGGTATAATATGTCACAGTTTACTTTATTTTGCTATCCTCACTTACATAAATTAACTATAGTGTCCTGCACCCACTAGTAAAAAATAATATCTGGTGTCTGAAATTTTTTTGGTTTGACTGTATATGGTCCATTCAGTATTATCAGCAGCTTATCGCATTGCTCAGGAGCTTACCCTCCTCCATCCCCAGCTCCTCCTGTCATCCAGTCCAGACTTATTTCTCGAATTATGTTGTTACATTAAATGATTGTCATTAAGAACAGGGAGTTCTTGCCCAGAACAGAACCATACCACCAATCCAAACTGTATGCTAATAGTCAATCATCTTTGACGATAGTGTTCCTGACAGAAATAGGGTGCTCCCTCAAAATCCACAGGAACCCAGATGATCCCATTGGCTTGCATGCTTTTTCCCCCAAACCACTTCACCAGAAATTCCGCCCTGCAGCTAATTTCATTGGTTAAGGTTACAGTGAATGGTAGGTTTAGGGATCAGTACTGTGTAGGCAATCAGTACTGTGATTGACATGACCAATAAAATCGTAGGAATTTTAGTGCGGAGTTTCCGCTGAACTGGCTTGGGGGGGGATCACGCCATTGGCTCATAGGAACTCTTAATGGGTACTCTCTTTTGCGTCTGATTTCAATTCCTACAAAATCACATTATAGCTGCGTCCTGAAATCTTAAAAATGCTGCCTTTGGAGAATACAAAGTATTCCAATGCATTCCAATGCATACCGAATCCAATGTTAGCTTCACTTCCTGTCTCCTGATCGAATTTGATCGATTTTTTAAGGCAGCATAGATGTATCCTTCTCTGCCTTTGATATCCCACAATCCTCTGTTTTCCATTCTGTGACAGTTGAGTTAAAAAGGAAAGATGGCATCTGAAAGTTGTGGTTGGTGTTCAGTTTGTGTATAAATGTACGTTTTTGACCAACGCTTTCCACTTTTGATGTCATTTCTAGCGAGAAATTCCTGTTTTAGTAATTAATTTTTTTTTTTTAAGTTTTCACCAATGCTCTCTCTGTTTTGTTGTACATCATTAAACCATTACGCTGCCTCAGAAGTCTGTCCGAAATCAGGCGCTATGCTTTTTGAACTACGTCATAATGACCATGTTTTAGTTGGCTTACATACTAACATAGCAATTAGCCTGACAGCTTAGCTTTTTTTACACATTTGCACTTACTCTATACACAACCACCTTTTTTATTAACAGTTTATCAAGTGAAATTACATTGTCCAATTTGTTTTATTCTGTACTATATAGGAAACAATTATATAGACGATATGCATTGGCGTCACTTTCCCACCGGAACACGCCCCTTCAGCCAGACTGAGTGGCAGAAGAGATGCTGCATGACTGGAGTTAATAGGGGAAAATGCGAGTAAAACAAACGATTATCATTTAACCTAAAGGTTGGACTTGATATTGTGTTCCTTACAACTTACCAAATATCCAGTGATCCATGGATATTGAAATGCAGCCAGGAATCGTGTTTCCTGACATTTATATGAGCCTGATTTCGATACATAGATATTTATCACTGTCAGTCATCACAATTTCGAGAGTAAATCCCGCATTTATATACGGATGGGTCTATGTGTTAAAGCGTGTATGTGGCCGCTTGTCAAGAATGGAAAACAAAAGTTTTATGCAAATTCTGAATATATTATAGGCCTATTAATTATTTGTTTATATCACCTAGACAGCGTGCAAAGAGCGCTCCCTTTACAATCACTAAAAGCTGTCACTCATTCAATGAACGCGATCTCACAAAGTTCCGTTATTAATCAGTGAAGCTGTCGACACAATGAATCTCTTATTTACATAATATCCACACTTAGAGAGGATTAGCGCACGTGCAGAACTTAGCACTGGACAAAAACTCGAGCAGTGAGTGGATTCTAACTTCAACACCTGTGATTAGCCATTGCATTCAAGAAATCAACAAACATGACTGTGATTGGCCGTGGACAAGCCTCCCCTGACCCCCCCTCTGGCGCCAGGCCTGGTTTTGTGTGTTTTTCGCAGCATTCACGCTGAAAACCAATGCTGCCTCTCAGTCTTTCTGCCACTCAGTGCGTGTAACCACGGTCACTCCAGCTGGCGGTGACGTCACGTGCATACCCTCTATACATATTTTAAATGTATGTCTGTTGTGTGTACTTAGTGTAACTTATAGTTGGATACCCGTTTTTTCAAGGAGGAGCCGATTTTTCAATGCTTTTCTGGGATTGCTTTATTTCTCAAAGGATATGTCGTGTTCTGCTTTAGATTTTGGTCAAAACAGGTGTCTCAAAAAGCAGCATAAATCTACTGCCTATGTTTTTGAAGAGTCTTGGCATTGGTTGCACACCATCTAGTTGGGAAGCTCATTAGACTTTGGGAAAGAGCTTAGGTTTATCTTTTGAACTTTTGTATCTCTCCCTCCCACTCAGTCTTTACACACACACTCACTCCCTTTACCTTGTTGTATCCTCTATTCTGGATTTCTTATGAGCCACAGTTGCTGCAGTTGGCCGCCAACACTCACTCAGAGTAAGATGATAACAGCACTATCAAAACAGGTCTTTTCTCTGTAAAAGCAGTTCACAATGGTGTCGTAAAAGAGAAAAATACTCAAATACACAGAATAAACGGTCTCGTGCTGGCCGCCTGCTCTTCGGGGACTATAAAAGGAGAGAGATGTGGTTGTAAGGGGGAAGAGTGTGAGATATACAGCCAGAGAAAACAGTGAATGAAATAAATATAGAGGGATGGAAGCCACGACTCATGAGTGATGGGTTTCAGCTTTTAGCATTGAACTTTGTTCTTATCTGATCTTTGGCATGCGTGTGTCTATGTGCATTCATCTATATGCATAGCTTGCGTCCCAGTTCCTTAGAGCTCAGTGACACTTTTGAAGATAGTTTGTGAAGAAGGAATCTGAAATAACTCTTTTACACACACACATTTGCTCAACATACAAACTCTGGTTAAGACATTTTTGTGTGATGGTGTTTCATAAGACAGAAATGCTGATACTATCAAAAGATCTTACAAACCGCAGCCCTGGCAGTTTCTCTAAGGTCAGACCATCTGTACCTAAAGACCTCTCAAGGATCAAAAACTCCCTCTAAAGTGTGGTCCAATGTGGTTCATCATCATGACAAAAATCGGGGGACCAACAAATACTGCTGGTTTGGTGGATATTTCACAAAATGCTTCCCAAGGTCTCTTTTCCTAAGTGAAGGTTCCTTAAGACTTTAAGCAGACTTGATTTCTGGGCATCATAAATATCCTTTCAAGGTAAGTCAATGTACTCTAGCTATAACTCTTAAAAATTGAGGTTCCAATTAGATCCAGATCCAGAAAGTTTAGCACATATTTTATTGATTTACTGCCACATTTTGTGTCAGATCTGCTGCCAATTATCTCAAACACCATTGGTTCCCATGTGTCATGTGACTAAATATGACATGGTAAGTGGTACACGAAAATGAGAATGACATTTAAGAGCTGTGCTGGAGAGAAATAACTTGCATTTTGTGTATTGCTCAAGTTACATAGCACATGGACACTTTTTATGATATGTTTAAAGGGTTAGTTAATTAATACTTGTATTCAGCAAAAATGCATTGAAGGGTTAGTTCACCCTAAAATGAAATCTGTCATTAATTACTCACCCTCATCTCGTTCCAAACACGTAAGACCTTCGTTCATCTTCAGAACATGAAATAAGATTTTTTTGATGAAGTCTGAGAGCTTTCTGATCCTCTGATAACAGCAACGTCACTCAAGGCCCAGAAAAGGAGTAAAGACATTAAATAGACCATCTGACTCCAGTGGTTCAACCTTAATTTTATGAAGCGACGAGAATACTTTTTGTGCGCAAAAAAACTCAAAAATAACGACTTTATTTAACAATTTCTTCTCTTCTGTGTCAGTCTCCTACGCTCCTACACAGGTCAAGATTTATACAGTAGCCTATATATGCCACCTTAAAAGTAAAGATTTCAATTAGCAAAAAGGGTTTTGTACCCTGTGGTCGGTTGCATAAACTGTAGGGGTGTAACGGTACACGTATTCGTACCGAACCGTTTCAGTACAGGGCTTCCGGTACGGTGCACGTGTTTACCGAACGGTACCGAATGCAATCTTTAACAGTTAACAGTCGGCTTGTTTTACACGCGGAACATAGGCCTACTTCAATCCGAGTTCCCATACGAACATATGAAGTATTCTGTCCATTTTATCACGAAATTCAAACGATAAATGCCGTTTTGACGCTCTTTAATGTGACGTGACAGTGAACACGATCATCTCTTCCTAAAGAATAAACATGAATCAACATCTGAAGGTATGTTGAGGATAGGCCTACATTACACCTTACTGAAACGTATCATATGTGGTGTAATCGCTCAATCAGTGTTTCGGTGGAAAGACGTCAATAAAACAGCTTGTAAACAGTGTCAAGTAGCATCACATTGACCTCAGAAGTCATTCAGTGTCCACAGCTGTTAGTTCGCTAGAGAAATGAACTCTTTCGCTAAATATATGCACTATATTAGCCTATATATTAATTATATTCTACTAAACCCGTTAGTGACGTCTTGTTTATTTAATGTATGTTTAAATAAATCAGTCATGAAAATGACAGCCACTGTGTATAAATAATTATATTTCAACAACGAATTTGAGTAAAACATAATTTTATATTTAGAAGTTAATGCAAAAACTGCCTTATGTGAAGTTTGCATACAATGTGTTATTTGAGTGTTGATTATTATATCTAAAAATAAATAGCAACTGAATTTAGGCTAATTTGGGCTCTGTTATATATTATAGTAATGTGCAAGTACGGGCTCCCTATATAGTTTACACTTTACAGTAATAATAATATTTTTTTTTATCTTTAAGAAACTTTTAGTTATAATTGAATTCATTTAAGGACAGACACAATGTGTTCAGTAAACCACTGTTTAATAAAAAAAAAAGAAGCAATTTTATATTTAGTTTTTTTCTCCCCTGCTGTACCGAACCATGACTTCAAAACCGTCAGTTTTGTGTACACCCTTAATAAACTGTCTAGTTTTTTTCTTTAAGACTGCGGTCATAACTTTTGTTTATGTCAGTTACATAACAAAGTAGATTGGTCTAATTTGAATCCGAAAAGTAAGACTGATTACCCCTTGACTAACTGCCAGTTGCCCTGCTGAAAAATTCAGCATTAACCAGCATGAATTCCATGTTGGTCCAAGCTGTTTTATGCTAGTTAGTGCTGGTGGTGCTGCTGGTTCTCAAGCAAAACTGAACTGGTGTAGCTGATTCACCACTCCCTCTTCCCATGCTGGGGACCAACAAACCAGCATCCCATGCTGATCTCAGCATGCAAAACATACCTTATGCTGGTGACCAGCAATGCTGGCAGCAGGGGGGTCAGACTAGTTCTTAAGACACAGTCTTAACATAGTGGCTATGTTTATGCTACTGGCTGCTGTGATCTCACAGCAGAACCATTTTCTTCTCTAGTTATTCTACTCTGTACACTCTCGGAAAAGAAATGTAAAACAATTGTTCCTTTAGAGTACAGGGGCTCGTCACTAGGCCGATACCCTTAAAGTGACATCTTTGTACCTTATTTACCCATAAAAAGTTTATAGTAGTACCTTAAAGTCCCCATGAAATCAAAAGTTAAAATTGAAGTTTTTTTATTATGAATATGTTAGCCTTACTGTTGTCTATAAGCTAGTGTGCTCCAAAACAATGACAAAAATCGCATTTAGAAGATATAGGGCCGGATTTGTGCAAACCCTCTTTTGCCGTTAAAAAACTACTGTCAGGATTGACTAAATCACGCAGTGATAAATTAGCATTGAAAAGGTGTAGACAGGGTTATTTTTGTGGCTGACCTTATTGCATATGCATTTGTAGGAGTTTCCCTTTCAGACGCAGAATTTATGGGAGGAGAGTATTTAAATTAATCACGCAAGATGATTTACTAAGGTTTGCGCTCAACAATTTACTGGTGTTTGCACCATTATTTACAGCCCCCCAAAAAAGCATGTCTTAAACCAGATGCTAACTGGTAGATTGTGTTGGTCATTATGGAAATGATCCGGTTGCGTCTGTGTTCATTAATTTGTCAGTAGATCACGCACTGAATTTTTCACTCCCATTGGCGCTTTTTTGGAATTGCACTCTCATGCTAATTTGCCCTGTTTAGTAAATATGGCCCCATAAGCATTAAACACTTACAGTCTCCCACTTCCGCCAATAAGGATCAATAATTTTGATGACATCACTCTGCACTTCAGCTTCTCATCAGATTTTCTGCCCAATCAAATGCTCTCTAGAATCTGAAGCACAACCCCCTACATTATAAATAGACGCTGAAGCTCAGGCTGAAATTGGTCACTTCTTCACACATTTACTATTTTCACTATTTTCATGGACAGAGTGGATCATATGCGCGTGTTGACGCAGACCAGAAAGCATATCAGACCCGTTTGAATTCTGCACAGAATGCTGTATTTTAAAGAGATATGGAGGAGATTAGGAGGAGAAATGGTTAGACAGACTCTGCATTTGAAACAGCTTTGACGAGTGGAAGAGATAACAACGGTGCCATGCACCAACATAAATTACATGTCCTCAGCATGATTATGATCACTGTTTTGCTTTAGTAACAGTTTCATATTAAATCTAAAGGGAGAATCTATTAGACTGCGACTGCCATAAGCTGTCAAATGCGGCTTTACCAAGCTCAACGGCTCTGTCTGAGCTGTGATTTAAACACTATTGGCTATTTTAAAAAAGGGGAGGAGCTGCTCGATATGTCCCGCCCTGTCTTCCTGTTTCAGTGGAAATTATGCCAACACACTGAATAATGATGCGCGTTTCAAGGCACTTCAGTGGGACTTTAAGGGTACATGTTACTACTCCAAGGTACTAAAATGCACCTTTTAGGGGTAAATAAGGTACAAATGTGTACCTGTAAAGGTATTGCCGCAGTGAAAATCAGTTGTAACCATAAGGGTACAATTTTCACTTTTTTCCTGACAGTATATGGGTGCTTTGAAGAACCCAGAAACCAGCATGGGGATCTGAAGAACCTAATGAAACATCAAGAACTGGTAGCACCTCAATAATTGTATAGCTCTGGACAGGTTCTTTTCTGAGCCATTGAAGAATAAAGGGAGTAAAAATGAATAAAATGGAGACAGAGTTTTGTTACGCCCTCATAAAGGGTGGTCTGCTGTCTGCGTTGTCCTTCATCAGATGTCTGTTGTTAGTGGCAGTCATTTTCTCACGCTTTATCTTCACTGAAATCTCTCTGTCTCTCAGGACTATTTCTCTACCCACCCTCTCATACTCTCTCTCTCTATCAGCGCTTCCCATCCTGGTGGCCCTCAAGAACCAGCGGGGGCTTGACAAAGTAAAACACAGTGTATATAGTAACGTCAGCAGTGCAGGACAGGCCAGAAATAGCATTCATTGGGATGTTTGGAGAGACGGAGGGCTGGTTTGGAGTGAGGTCTGGATGATGGAGACACCTCAAGTTTGAAGAGATCAAGTTTTCAGAAGTGTTTCTGAAATATGGGATAACACTAGGGAAAATCCTCTATGAAGGCGGTTGTGTGGACTGCCAAAATGAGGTTTGTCTGCAGAGAAAATATTTGCGCAAAGAAATAGAGACCCTGAGGAGTGAGGGGGAGAACTCTTTTGTTCTTGGCGGTGCTCAGTGGTCTGGTACCAGCCTCGGATTGACTGGATGTGGGTTCTAGAGTCAGAAAGAGAGTCAGAATTACATCAGCTCGAATAGTTCAGTGTTAAGGCTCATTCAGACTGTCAGTCCAAATACCATATTTGTGCATATCTGATTGAAATCCAATCTGGAATTTCTGGAAATCCGGTTCAGTCTGACTGCTCTGATCGGATTTCGTGTGGTTTATGTGACTTTCGCCACGTAAAGCGTAAACGTCAAACGTTGTTACAGGGAACATGCTGGAAGTCGCTTCAGAAACAAGGATGTGTTGTTGTAAAGTGCCAGACGAGCAGAAAATGACAATATAATGGAGACGTGTTTTGAAACCAGCAGAGACGACAGCACGCAATAAAGCCGCTTATACCAGCCTCCTACGGTTTTGCCTCATAAGACGCAGTAGTCCAGCGCAGCGGCTACACATGTTGTCATGTTGTAAATAAAACAACATCTGTATTGGAAATAAAAAAAACCCCGGTTGTTGTGTTGTAAACATGTATATGAACAGTTGAGATACACGAGATGTGGATGTCAATAATTTTAGATTGGATTCTAATCGGATACACAAATCGGATTTTGAGTGTCTGTGTGAACGTACACTTACTGACAACAGTGCTGAAGATAGGATGAACTACTGTGGATCCATTTACAGTGACTAAATTACTTTAGAAGAATGGTTCACCCCAAAATAAAGTTATGTTATCATTAATCACCCTCAAACCCATATGACTGTTTTCTTCAGTGGACCACAAAAGATGATATTTTGAAGAATGTCCAGGCTGCTCTTTTGTTCATACAGCATCAGTTGACCAAGAGCTGTTAAACTCCAAAAAATGGAGATAAAAGCACTATAAAAGCTTGTGTACGATATTCCATGTCTTCTGAAGCCATATGATAGCTTTGTGTAAGAAAAACTTAAAATTTCTCAACTTTTTTTCAATGAAAATCTTGCCTCCCACCATAGCTCTCATATTCAAATATTCGTACCTCTTCATATTCAAACATGGCAAACGTTCAGATTTTTTTGTAGTCAAGTTGTATCACCATTTTTGTAATATCTAGCGCTATTCTGAATAGTTTACATCCTCGTCATTGTATATGCAGCACACTTTCCAAACACACTAGCTACTTTCCCATTGTTTTTCAGTGTAAACACGCTCTAGTCTAGAGGGACGTGTATAATCATTGCGCTCATGTCTTGTGTCTTTTGCTTCTAAGTTAAAATTAGTTCAACTTTTAAAAAACGTGCCTCAAGACCATATGTTTTTCCCCATTCCGCTGCATGCGTCTTTTCAAAGCAAAAGCGCATTCTGTGTGAACGAGCCCTAAGATGTTTAGTATAGAGGGTATGCATGGACGTCACTTTCCTGCCAGAACACGCCCCCTCAGCCGAGTGGCAGCAGAGCTGCTGCATGACTGGAGTTCATAGGGGAAACAAGACAAACAATTATCAGTTTAAACTAAAGGTTGGACTCGATATAGTGTTCCTTACAACTTACCCAACATCCAGTGATCCATGGATACTGACATGCAGCCAGGAATCGTGTTTCCTGACATTTATATGAGCCTGATTTCAACGCCGGGGAAAAGCAAGTTTGCCTGTGAATGCTTTATATAAATACAATATATGTCTAAATCCAGGTGATCACCTATACCAATGTTATATATAGTTTCATATCTTCCAGCTCTTTAGTTTTTGTCAGTGTTTATTTAAAAACATCCAATTATGCAGAATATAAGATGTTAAATATTTAATTGATTTGTCAATACAATATATAACAATACAGTATAGGGTATGATTTTACCCCAAAATTCAACATATTGACACAAAATGATATAAATCCATGTTTCGCTGCCTGGAGTTCAGTTGTTTCTGTGAATTGCAGCGATCCATTTGCTTCTCTTTTCTGTAGCTTTCGGCAGTCTGTAAAAATATACCTCAGATTTCTTGTCAAATCTATTTGTACAGTCAATCTCAAAGCTCAAAGTAGTTGTGTGTTTTTCATGGCATTCACACTGAAAACCAATGCTGCCACTCAGTCTTTTGCCACTCAGTGGGCGTAACCACAACGACTTCACATATGACAATGCATGTATTGTGTTTGACTGAAATAGTGTGAATGAATGAGACAAAAATGTGATTTCTGTCAGGACCACTATCGTCAAAGATGATTGATTGACTATTAGCATACAGTTTGGAGTGGCGGTGTGGTTCTGTTCTGGGCAAGAACTCCCTGCGCATCCGTGCAGCCTAGCATGGATAAGAGCAGGGAGAGCAGCGATAACCCTCCTTAGGGTAAACAGAACTGAACCAACATAATGTACTGCAGATATTAAATGTACAAAATAATTCGGGAATTTAGTCTGATTCAAGGGGAATCAGAATGCCAAATCCGGACTGGACGAGAGGAGGAGCTGGGGATGGAGGAGGGTAAATGAGCTCTGGAGAACACGATAGCTGCTGATAATACTGAAGGAGCTTATATACGTATGCTGTGATAGACGTTGTATTCCTATAGGTAGACGTGATCAGCTGACAGTACGACAGTAGTTGACTAACGTGACCTGCCAGAACTGACGCTACGCTTGATGTCTTTAATACCACAAAAGTTTCTGCTAGATGAGGTTACTTTAACATCAAATGGAGACTCCTGCTTCTCACACTTGTCTCCTGAGACAAAAACTCTCTCACAACGATCTCCTTTAAAGCTTTAGAAGAGAATGAGATCTCAACATCACACACTGTGCACAGATTTTTTTCTCCATAGCTAGAGACTCTGAATCCCTCAAGAACATTAAAAAGTGTGTAACAAGTCAAATGTCTACCATAAACATTTCTACCATATAATATAATCAAATTTAGTACAATCAAATTAGTCAAGGATTGAGCCATTCATATGGTAACTCCAATAAATTCTGATGTACAGTAAATGCATTAAATGGACATAAACAAGTTTTACTCTGTAAGAATGTCCCTCCCCCAAACCACCTGTCATTGACTAGCGGTAGCAAGTCATGATTTTGCTGAGCTATGTTATAAACTAATGTCTATTGGCTATTTACAAAAGGTTTTTGATATCCCGCCTCCACTATGTCTCAAAAGAAAATATGTCAACACAAATAATAAAACTTCTTTCATCAAAGCATTTCATCCAGACTTTTAGTTCACTTCCTTAGTTCAAATGTGTGTGTGTTTGGGTGGGTTTTGTGTGTGTGGTCAGCATTAGCCTGTGATCAGTGACTAGCTGAGAGAGAGAGAGAGTAAAAGTCGATGCTCAAGTGTGTGTGTGTAGGGTCAGGTCAAAGGTCACTGAGTCCTAATCGTCGCAACTCTGCTTCCTCACAGCCCTCACTGCAGGCACACTGACAACAGGGGTCAACGGGGTCCCGGAGGTCACTGGGGGTCAGGGGATCGAAAAAGATGGGCCACACAGAGATCACTCTCACAACTTCTGTCACTCCAAATACTCTTCAACACATGCATTCAGTAGCAGCTCAAAGACTCCATGAAATGGTTGGAAAAGCGCAGTTTTCTTCCCTTTGTTGACGTATTTCCTAATGAAAAAGGAAGTTGGGCGGGACTTATCTATGAGCTTTAGGCCCTTCATATTAGACTTTGTGTTCCATTCACTTCCATTCATAAGCATCCAAAAGTGGGAGAAAGATTTCTTGGGATATTAAAGTATAATATATCTTGGGATATTAAAGCCCTATTTTAAAGGATCCTAATTTTGTATTGGAGTCTCCTACCCATAGGTTTACAGTTGCAAGAAAAAGTATGTGAATCGCTTGCAGAATCTGTGAAGATGTGAATAATTTTAACAAAATAAGAGAGATCATACAAAATGCATTGTAGGCAAAAGGCAAATTGTACATAACTTGTCTTCCGGGAAACATGTAAGTATCTTCTGTTGCTTCCGAAGAGCAGTACTAAATGAACAAAATTATATTTAAACAAAATGTGTTTGAGTCCCTCAGTCGTCCTCAGTGTGAAAAGATGGATCGCAAAATCACACAGTCACTGCT
Organism: Rhinogobio ventralis; assembly: GCA_039654625.1. Lineage (NCBI taxonomy): Eukaryota > Metazoa > Chordata > Actinopteri > Cypriniformes > Gobionidae > Rhinogobio > Rhinogobio ventralis. Next base: position 30,373,027 of record CM077203.1, on the reverse strand, counting down.
GGAAAGGGTTCAAATATGCAAAAGATGCTGGAAAACTGAAGGATTGGCAGGACCTGGAGGATTTTTCTGAAGAACGTTGGTCAGTTTAACTGCTCAGGACAAACAAGAGACTCAAGAACAACCATCACAAACACACACACAGCCGTGGATCATCCAGGGAACGACACACAGTATTGAGAATCAAGGGTATGTAAACTTTTGAACAGGTGATTTTAATAAATTCAGATGGCCCAGTCTGTTGTGATTGGTCTACTCTGCTCTGATTGGTCAGATGGCCCAGTCTGTTGTGATTGGTCTACTCTGCTCTGATTGGTCAGATGGTTCAGTCTGTTGTGATTGGTCTACTCTGCTCTGATTGGTCAGATGGCCCAGTCTGTTGTGATTGGTCTACTCTGCTCTGATTGGTTCAGATGGCCCAGTCTGTTGTGATTGGTCTACTCTGCTCTGATTGGCCAGATGGCCCAGTCTGTTGTGATTGGTCTACTCTGCTCTGATTGGCCAGATGGCCCAGTCAGTTGTGATTGGTCTACTCTGCTCTGATTGGTCAGATGGTTCAGTCTGTTGTGATTGGTCTACTCTGCTCTGATTGGTCAGATGGCCCAGTCTGTTGTGATTGGTCTACTCTGCTCTGATTGGTTCAGATGGCCCAGTCTGTTGTGATTGGTCTACTCTGCTCTGATTGGCCAGATGGCCCAGTCTGTTGTGATTGGTCTACTCTGCTCTGATTGGTCAGATGGCCCAGTCTGTTGTGATTGGTCTACTCTGCTCTGATTGGTTCAGATGGCCCAGTCTGTTGTGATTGGTCTACTCTGCTCTGATTGGCCAGATGGTTCAGTCTGTTGTGATTGGTCTACTCTGCTCTGATTGGTCAGATGGCCCAGTCTGTTGTGATTGGTCTACTCTGCTCTGATTGGTCAGATGGCCCAGTCTGTTGTGATTGGTCTACTCTGCTCTGATTTGTCAGATGGCCCAGTCTGTTGTGATTGGTCTACTCTGCTCTGATTGGCCAGATGGCCCAGTCTGTTGTGATTGGTCTACTCTGCTCTGATTGGTCAGATGGTTCAGTCTGTTGTGATTGGTCTACTCTGCTCTGATTGGTCAGATGGTTCAGTCTGTTGTGATTGGTCTACTCTGCTCTGATTGGTCAGATGGCCCAGTCTGTTGTGATTGGTCTACTCTGCTCTGACTGGCCACATGGCCCAGTCTGTTGTGATTGGTCTACTCTGCTCTGATTGGTCAGATGGCCCAGTCTGTTGTGATTGGTCTACTCTGCTCTGATTTGTCAGATGGCCCAGTCTGTTGTGATTGGTCTACTCTGCTCTGATTGGCCAGATGGCCCAGTCTGTTGTGATTGGTCTACTCTGCTCTGATTGGTCAGATGGTTCAGTCTGTTGTGATTGGTCTACTCTGCTCTGATTGGTCAGATGGCCCAGTCTGTTGTGATTGGTCTACTCTGCTCTGATTGGTCAGATTGCCCAGTCTGTTGTGATTGGTCTACTCTGCTCTGATTGGTCAGATGGCCCAGTCTGTTGTGATTGGTCTACTCTGCTCTGATTGGCCACATGGCCCAGTCTGTTGTGATTGGTCTACTCTGCTCTGATTGGTCAGATGGTTCAGTCTGTTGTGATTGGTCTACTCTGCTCTGATTGGTCAGATGGCCCAGTCTGTTGTGATTGGTCTACTCTGCTCTGACTGGCCACATGGCCCAGTCTGTTGTGATTGGTCTACTCTGCTCTGATTGGTCAGATGGCCCAGTCTGTTGTGATTGGTCTACTCTGCTCTGATTGGTCAGATGGTTCAGTCTGTTGTGATTGGTCTACTCTGCTCTGATTGGTCAGATGGTTCAGTCTGTTGTGATTGGTCTACTCTGCTCTGATTGGTCAGATGGCCCAGTCTGTTGTGATTGGTCTACTCTGCTCTGATTGGCCACATGGCCCAGTCTGTTGTGATTGGTCTACTCTGCTCTGATTGGTCAGATGGTTCAGTCTGTTGTGATTGGTCTACTCTGCTCTGATTGGTCAGATGGCCCAGTCTGTTGTGATTGGTCTACTCTGCTCTGACTGGCCACATGGCCCAGTCTGTTGTGATTGGTCTACTCTGCTCTGATTGGTCAGATGGCCCAGTCTGTTGTGATTGGTCTACTCTGCTCTGATTGGCCAGATGGCCCAGTCTGTTGTGATTGGTCTACTCTGCTCTGATTGGTCAGATGGTTCAGCCTGTTGTGATTGGTCTACTCTGCTCTGATTGGTCAGATGGTTCAGTCTGTTGTGATTGGTCTACTCTGCTCTGATTGGTCAGATGGCCCAGTCTGTTGTGATTGGTCTACTCTGCTCTGATTGGTCAGATTGCCCAGTCTGTTGTGATTGGTCTACTCTGCTCTGATTGGTCAGATGGCCCAGTCTGTTGTGATTGGTCTACTCTGCTCTGATTGGCCACATGGCCCAGTCTGTTGTGATTGGTCTACTCTGCTCTGATTGGTCAGATGGTTCAGTCTGTTGTGATTGGTCTACTCTGCTCTGATTGGTCAGATGGCCCAGTCTGTTGTGATTGGTCTACTCTGCTCTGACTGGCCACATGGCCCAGTCTGTTGTGATTGGTCTACTCTGCTCTGATTGGTCAGATGGCCCAGTCTGTCGTGATTGGTCTACTCTGCTCTGATTTGTCAGATGGCCCAGTCTGTTGTGATTGGTCTACTCTGCTCTGATTGGCCAGATGGCCCAGTCTGTTGTGATTGGTCTACTCTGCTCTGATTGGTCAGATGGTTCAGTCTGTTGTGATTGGTCTACTCTGCTCTGATTGGTCAGATGGTTCAGTCTGTTGTGATTGGTCTACTCTGCTCTGATTGGTCAGATGGCCCAGTCTGTTGTGATTGGTCTACTCTGCTCTGATTGGTCAGATGGCCCAGTCTGTTGTGATTGGTCTACTCTGCTCTGATTGGTCAGATGGCCCAGTCTGTTGTGATTGGTCTACTCTGCTCTGATTGGCCACATGGCCCAGTCTGTTGTGATTGGTCTACTCTACTCATATGACACAATATGAAAGGTAATATTCGAAAAAGCATAATAGGGGAACTTTAAAAATGTTTTGTGTTGTCTATTTCCGTGATTTAAAAAAAAAAAAATCTAGATATTTGTAGCAACTCATAATTTAATAACTGCACATAATGTAAAAACTACACATAATGTAATAAGTATTACATTATTAATGTAATAAAATCTTGAGCTCATAATGTAATAACAATTTTTACATAATGAGAAAATTATTACATTATCAACTCACCAAAAACATGTCATATTTTCATTATTGTAATAGCTTTTAAAACATAAAAATATTAGTATTCCCTTACAGTATTTAAAAAAAAAAAAAACTGCGAAATGCAACATTTAAATATGCATGCTATTATTATTATTATTATTATTATTATTATTATATGTGTATTAAACATAAAGCATTGGTATTCCTTTAGAGTACATTTTATAAATCTAAATCTAAGTCTTAACCTAACTACAAATTCACCAGATTACTGATACTGCTACTATTGTTACTACTACTACTACTACTACTACTACTACTACTACAACAACTTCTACTACTACTACTACTTCTACTACTTCTACTTCTACTACTTCTACTTCTACTTCTACTACTACTACTACTACTGCTTCTACTTCTACTTCTACTACTACTTCTACTACTTCTACTACTACTACTACTACTACTACTACTATTACTAATACTTCTACTTCTTCTTCTATTACACATTAAATGACAAACAGTGTTAAATACCAACACTGTGTTAAAATGTTGTAAAAACACCCCACAGTATCAATATACCAATGAAGTGTTTGTGTGTGTGTGTACAGGTATATGTGGTTTATGAGGACACAAATGTGTATAATGACATGGGTATTACAACATAAACATGGTTTATGAGGACATTTCCTGTGTCCTTGTAAACCAAATGGCTTAAAACAACAAACATGTTTTGTGTAATGGGCTAGGGGTCGGTATAGGGGGATAGAAGATTCGGTTTGTACAGTATACAAATTATTACACCTATGGAGAGTCCCCGTGAACCGCATATTCAACAATGTGTGTGTGTGTATGTGTGTGTGAGTTGAAAAATACAGTACAACACACCCCTGCTAAAACTGTTGGGTTTTGAAATTTTTTTCTTTTTGTAAAAAAGAAAAAAAGAAAGATAAATAACTTTTACACCTTTAAACTACTACTACTAGTAGTAGTAGTAGCAGTATCAGTAATCTGGTGGATTTTGTAGGCAAGTTAAGACTGGATTTAGATTTTTAAAATGTACTATTAAGGAATAATTTTTAACACAAAAATAATAATAATTGCATGAATATTTAAATCTGTTGCATTTCGCAGGTAGTTTAAGACTTGATTTATATTTTTACAAATTGACTGTAAGGGAATACTAATATTTTTAATAGTTAGCTATTACAAAAATGACATGTTTTTGGTGAGTTTATAATGTAATAAATTTCTCATAATGTAAAAATTGTTATTACATTATGAGCTCAAGATTTTATTACGTTTTGAGGAAATTATTACATGATGAACATTTTATTAGAATAATAATGTAATACTTATTACATTATGTGCAGTTTTTACATTATGTGCAGTTATTACATTAGGAGTTGTTACAATATTCAATGAAAAAAATATATATAAAGCTCTGCTCCCCTTTACACTGACAACAAACACAACAAAAGTCTTTGGTGGTTATTTTTCATGGCTTAATGCGACTAGAGAAGGATTTCATGTTTATGCCAGTTTACCAAAGTTTCAAATAAACATGCTTGCTAAAGAACTTTCTTACTAACAGTTGATCGGAAATTGACTGGTTACTGTCTCCCCTACTGGCAGATACAGTAACTACACATTTATGATGGCAAAAATCATGTATCCCCATTGATGGTTTAAATATAACATTCTAACCATATTCTAAGCAATGTATAACTCAAGTATTTCTTTATATTACCATAGCTTTTGGATAGCTTTTTTTGCATGAAATTATGAACTCCCTAGGGCAACAGGGACTGTAAGATGACCCTGTTAAACTAAACAATTGCAGTAAAAGTTGAAAGTGCATGTTAATAAAGTCATTGTCTCCCATAAGAAAGAATCGACTCTGAACCGCCTAAACGAGTCATTATTACTGTAATTCAAATCTCACTGCGTTATGTTTCTACGTAACTAGATAAGACATCTGCATACTGTCCTCCTATGTTGTACATTGTCCACCCGCAAACAACTTGACCCTCAAACGTCATTTTACTGACGACTGCTTCTCAAGTCTCAGAGTTCAATGCAGGATTCACAAAACGCTTTCTTTTGAAAGATGGGTAAGTGCCAGTTTATTTGGACCAGCTGCTCCTCAGAATCACAACCTGTAAGTATGAATAATTATTGATGTATATATTTTCTTCCGGGTGTTCAAAATATATAGTTTTGTGTTTTATTTTGTGCAAGTTCCCGGCTAACTCACGTTATTACTGTCTTACTGAAATACTTCTGCTCATCAGCTGTGGGCCACTATTACCTAAAACTCAGTCTGTTAATGCAGATCGACTGTCGTTCTCACTACTTTGAGTAAAGATAAAGGATGGAGCAAGATTTGTTTAACAAACGTTTGTTACATCAGTCATTCACGTTAGTGCTGGGCTAGCGTATGCGCTGTTATTGATACAGTTCCAGCATGTGCACCACAATAAATTAGAAATATACACATGGGTTTGTTGATGGACACACACTTGTTAATGCAGATGGTGAGGAATTACAGCTGCAACATCTCATAATGTACCTCAAAATGAGTAGCGCATCACTGAGAAACGTCCTGCTCAAGTCATCCTTGCGATGGAGGTTCGGGTTGAATAACTAGTTCTCCTACTTGGATTGATATGGTAAAATCGACGCCATCTTTACTGACTTGCAGTGTGTACAATCGCTGAGCTTTAGGAAGCCTCCGGAAGCTCAGTTATAGTAATGGGCATTTAGCTTCTGAAACATGTGCTGTAAGCGGTAGACCAATCACACACTGGGCCATCTGACCAATCAAAGCAGAGTGGCTTGCAGAAAGGAGGGATTTAGAGAGACTGATTCATTCGTTGAGTCGTCTGAGAAACAATTGAAAAATGTGGTGATGTGCAGTGTATATTATGAGCAAATGAAAGTGTTTTTTGACCTTTGATGCATGTAAACCTGTTGTAGGAGACTCAAAAACAAAATTAGGCACCTTTAAAATAGCATTAAAGGGGCGCTTTAAAAGTTGTGTAGTGTATTCCAGCCTTTACTTTCTTCATCAAACACAAAAAGAGATGCTTTGAGAATCTTCATGTTAGTGACATTAAACTCCATTGGTTCTCATAACTGATCATGCAGAAGGTTGAAATTCCTTTAATGTACTTTACTAAGGTGGTTGTAGATATGACTGGCTTGTATACACTCACAACTCACGATTGTACAAACAGTATAAAATGTACTAAGTGACTGTACAAATTACCCACAGCCATCAGTTTTAGTCTAATGGGCCTGGCCTTAAAAGCCCTGTGTGTCTGCGATTGTATGAGTATATCCATGTATGGGCCTGCTCATCCATTGCTGTCTGTATGCCCATTTTCCTCAGTTGTTTTCTGCAGAAACCTGTCTTTAATAGATGTGGTTTGGTAGGCACTGATGAAGGGCCAGTAACAGCATCTAAACATGATCCACAAACACAGAGCAGTGATCGTTAACGGCAACTTATATGCACATCCATCCTCCATTACTGTGGCTGATTGTGCGACCAGCTTGTTTATAGAGCATTAAATCATATGGCTTTGAAAATCAATTAAAGAAAACACAATGTGTACATGAAACAGAGACCACACAGTCAGACCAGAGGCTAATGTTCATACTGAAGTGCATTAGCTATGTTTGGATGATATTGTCAGTAAACTGGTAATGTTAATTTAATTTAATGCTGTTATATGTTTAAATTAGGGCTGTCAAATTGATAAATCGAGTTTAATCGCATCTAAAAAAAAAAAAAAACAGTTTGTGTTTACATAATATATGTGTGTGTACTGTGTATAATTATTATGTATATATAAATACAGAGGTACAGGTATATGTGTATAGATGTTAAATTCAGAGGTCCTTAATTAAATCCTTGTCACGGGGAACTAAACTAATCAAAAATTACTTAAAATGTATTATTGTAGGCCTACTTTATGTATTATTATTATTAGAAGTAGTAGCAACACCATTATTGTTTTTATATAATTTTTTTTTTTTTGTAGTAGTATTTGTGATTTTAGTTTTATTTAGTTTGTTTAGTATAATGTGGTAACTTTGATGTGGAGAGTAAAATTATGTAGCTCGCGGTGACAAACTTTCCACCAATCAGATCGCAGAAACTCACTCTGTTACTGACACTAAGGTGGACCTTCTTAAACTTTCCTCCAATCAGGGCGCAGAAACGCATTCCCCGTAGGGCCAACAGCCAATCGGAACGCAGTGTCAGTCTCATGTACAGACAGTAACATGGAAGATCAGACTGGATTGAGATTTACACACACAGCGACATTACCCGTGTTTCCTCATCTGTTTTGTTTCTAAGAAAGGCGTCTTTCTGAAGTAATGAGAATGTTGGGCATGTACGTGCCGGACAGATTCGTGCTGAAGTCCTCTAAAGTTCAGGACGGGATGGGGCTGTACACTGCCAGAGCAGTCAAGAAGGTTCGTGCATATAAAACAAACTCTCAGCATGAAAGATACAGTATGCGTTCTGTAGTAACTTCTGGAGAAATGCTTCTTTTATTATTATTTTCACTTAGTTCATAAAGTATAGACGCCTGGTTGTAGCTGCATTCCTCTGTGTGTGTGCTTACGTGTGCTGCCACGTCCCTTACAAACATTCACCATGGTAACCATCGTTTCCGCCCAAAAATCACCATGCCAGCCACCGTTTCCGCCATAAAGTTACTACAGTTATTGTTGTTATTACAGTACTACTATGGTTTATGTGATTTTAGCCTCCGCTGTCAGTAAAAGCAAATTAAAGAAACACCAGAAAGAGTTTTTACACTGTTTGAAGATTTGATATGAACGTTTTATGACTTTTCAGCAAAAACAATAAATATAGTTACTGTGGTAATTGTTTGTAAGGGGTAAAACGACTTTTACCCTCTACAGCTAACAAGATAAAGTGTGTGAACATCACAAAACCTGCAAGAACATGTCCTTCTCATATTTTCCCCTAACAAAAGAAAATACACTACATTTTGAATGATATTCACATTATATATATATATATATATATATACACACAGTCTTGCTCAAAAGTTGACACACCCTTGTGTGAATAATTTTAACAGAATAAGAGAGATCATACAAAATGTATGTTATTTTTTATTCAGTGCTGCCCTGAATAAGATATTTTACATAAAAGATGTTTACATATAGTCCGCAAGACAAAATAAATAGCTGAATTTATTAAAATGACCCGTTCAAAAGTTTATGTACCCTTGATTCTCAATACTGTGTGTCGTTCCCTGGATGATCCACGGCTGTGTGTGTGTTTGTGATGGTTGTTCTTGAGTCTCTTGTTTGTCCTGAGCAGTTAAACTGACCAACGTTCTTCAGAAAAATCCTCCAGGTCCTGCCAATCCTTCAGTTTTCCAGCATCTTTTGCACATTTGAACCCTTTCCAGCAGTGACTGTATGATTTTGAGATCCATCTTTTCACACTGATGACGACTGAGGGACTCAAACACAACTATTAAAAAAGGGTCAAACATTCATTGATGCTCCAGAAGGAAACACGACGCATTAAGAGCCGGGGGTGAAAACTTTTGAACAGGATGAAGATGTCCACATTTTTCTTATTTTGTTTAAATATAAATTTTGTTCATTTAGTACTGCCCTTCAGAAGCAACAGAAGATACTTACATGTTTCCCAGAAGACAAATTAAGTACAATTTACTTAATTTACTTAGTCAAACATTCACTGAAGCTCCAGAAGGAAACACAATGCATTAAGAGCCGGGGGTGAGTCTGTTGTGATTGGTCTACTCTGCTCTGATTGGTCAGACGGCCCAGTCTGTTGTGATTGGTCTACCATTTACAGCCCGTGTGTCAGAAGCTAAGCGCCCATTACCATAACTGAACTCCAGCTCCGGAGGCTTCCTAAAGCTCAGCGATTGTACACACTGTAAAGACAGTAACGATGACGTTGATTTTACCATATCAATCGGAGCGTGTGTCCGGTGATGAAACATTTGAAGAACTAGTTATTCAACCCGAACCTCCATCGCAAGGACGACTCGAGCAGGACATTTCTCAGTGATACGAGACTCATTTTGAGGTACATTATGAGATGTTGCAGCTGTAATTCCTCACCATCTGCATTAACAAGTGTGTGTCCATCAACAAACCCATGTGTATATTTCTAATTTATTGTGATGCACATGCTGGAACTGTATCAATAACAGTGCATACGCTAGCCCAGCACTAACGTGAATGACTGATGTAACAAACGTTTGTTAAGCAAATCTTGCTCCATCCTTTATCTTTACTCAAAGTAGTCAGTACTTTGAGTGACGACAGTAATAACTACAGTTAGCCGGGAACTTACACAATATAAAACACCCAGTAGAAAATATATACATCAATAATTATTAATACTTACAGGTTGTGACTTACAGGAGCATCTGGTCTAAATAAACAGGCACTGACCCATCTTTCAAGAGAAAGCGTTTTGTGAATCCTGCATTGAACTCTGAGACTTGAGAAGCAGTCGTCAGTAAAATGACGTGTTTGAGGGCGGGTCAAGTTGTTTGTGGGTGGGCAACATACAACATAGGTGGGCATTATGCAAATGTATTTTCTAGTGACGTGTGAAAGTGACACATTAGGATTCGAAATACAAACAACTCGTATCAGCGGTTTAGAGTCGATTCTTTCTTTTGGCACCTTTCACACAGCAATCCTGGTAAATTACTGTAAAATTACCAGAATGACTGGTGGTCGAGTGTTGTGGGAGCTGAGCAAGGCCGATGGGGCGATTGCGCAACACACGCCTCGCGAGCAGCGGGACTTTTATTATGCCACAGTCGCCGGCACCATTTCCTCTTTTCCGGTCATGAGTATGAGGTAACACAGCTCTGTTTATCACATTAGATACATTTGAGTGTGTTGAAAATGATGTTATGACGTTACTCTGTGCGTTCGCTCGGCGGCTGCTATGACACTTGTTGCACACTGCAGTAAGAGTAAAGCGTTTCTGCTAAATAAAACCGGAAACCGAGGGTAACGCAGATATGACGCAATTGACAGGCGACTCCCTCACACGTCCCAGTTCCTTGGTTAAAATAGCAATTTTCTCACTATTTAGAAATAGTTGGAAACATTTGGGATGTTGTAAATACTCAACTGAACAAAATATATAACACTGGCCTAGTGGTTTTTGGATATTTTACTGAAAAAATGTTACATAGTGCACCTTTAAAGGAAATATTCGAAAAAAAATCATAATAGGGGCACTTTAAATATAGATTAATCCTTACTTATACCATGGTCTGTCTGAATACTCGATTCTGATTGGCTGGAAGGTGTGCAATAAAATCGTTTAATGCACAAGTAGTTCCAAGTCAGTTGAATCTCCGTTCTATATTAACATTTAAACCTCATTTAAACCTATTTTTAGTACTTAAAGTCACAAAAGCTATTCAGTCAAAAGCAGTGAGTGATTTTCTTCTTTGTCTTGTTGTTTGATTAACATTAAAAACACAGACAGCAGCAGGAATATTAGGCTGCTGTCACTTTAAGACCCAATTCACAGATCTAATATACTGTTTTTCCATTCCACTGCGCTACTTTTCCATTGTTTATCGATGTAAAACACACGCTAGATTAATGTCTCTAACAATTGCGGCATTCTAAAAACCCAGTGCTCAAGTTAAAACTTGTATCTAGACCTTGTGATGTTATTTGTTCCACCTGCATTCGACATGCATCTCACACCTTTAACAGCAAAAATGCGTTCTGTGTGAACCGGTCTTTACACATGCGGTTTTTTTTTTCTCAACTGTTTACGTTCACTTAAGACATAACCTACTATGTTTACTGGGATTACTGCCAATCATTTTGTGTGAATATATCTTTTCAAGCGCTAGAACACGTGAAAGATAACTCAATTCAGTATTTGCAGGCTATCTGAGACGAAACTTTCTGGGCTTTCTTACCTGTGTTGCACACGCAAAACATCTCAAACAGTAAATACCGAATGAGTACCCGGGTCTTTAAAATTTGTCAGCTGGACACCCAAGTTTGGTTTGAAGATGAAAAATGTTCCAAGCACAATGTTCTCTCTCCATTCCTTATTTCTAACACACACTCACAGCGTTCGGCTGGTCTTGTGTCTGTCAGAGCAGAAATGAAAGCAGATGCTCTCCGTGTGTTTTTCTGTCATCTCCGGACGTGTTCATATGTAAATTGTGCAAGCTTATTTTGTCCATCGAATGTAAACAGGGTTACAGACACTCCAGAAACTGCTGGATGTGACATCAAAGCCCAATCCTACAGCACCCTCTCACACACACTTGCTCTTTTTACACAGGGTGAGAAATTTGGCCCGTTTGCTGGTGAAAAGCGGATGCTGAGTGACTTGGATGAAAGCATGGATTCACGACTGATGTGGGAGGTGGGTGACTAGACTCAACAATGATTCCATCGCTTTACCCACAATACATTTGCTATGTGTCGCCACAAAGCTTTTTGTTTTTGTGTCACTTGGGAGCACTTCAAAGGCAACTCATATCTGATAAAACTTCTTTAAAATGTTGGATGCTAGTTTATATCTTGGCTATTTTATGACTGTGCAACATTTATGTTTTTCTGAAGAGAATGTGAGTGGTTGCGCTTACAAAACTCACCGCGAGCATGCTAGGCTGTTGGGAGAGGTTGTTCAGAGGTTGGTATTTAATTGCTAAGGAGTCCTGACTGGTTTTAAATGTGTTGATGTATGGTTTGCTGGGTAGTAGCTAGTGTTCTGTCTCTGTGAATCCACCGCTCATCAACATGTCACATGATTTGAGGTATTGTTGATGTCTGTAGCACAAACAGTGCGGGATGCGTTACACACCAAAGTTTAATACTTTGGGTAAGAGATTTATTCAGATCAAAACGTGATGTTTGTCTTTGCAAACAGAGAACATTGAGGTCTGACTGAATTTTAACCATCTTGGAGAATGTTGTTGCCCCTCTTGTTCAGACAGACGCATCACTGCTCATCTCCAGGCAACGATTAATTGGACGAGACATGCCAGCATGAACTCAACTCACACTGACTCTCCCAGGCCAGACAGAACTACGGGAACAAGACGCGTCTCCCAGTGCATGGCGTATCTAATATCCCATCAAATATCTGCTCTTGAAAGATTTTAGTTTATTTTCAGCTGCATTAAAGTTTTAATTATAGTGCAGATCAGGTCGTGTTCAGCCACATTAGAGCTGTGATTTACTGATCTGCCTGCCCTGATGACACTTTTCTGCTCAAAGTATAGCGAGCCTAACTCTTAAATTACACACTTGTGCATATAATTACTATGATATATCATGTTAGTATGCAGTCTTTCACTGTGCCGCTCTTTCATGCTGCTTGTGTGTCAATTTCAGGGAATTTACCTTTCAAGATTAGTCAAAATAAGTCACTATTAGTCGCCGTTTAACTAAGTTAAGACCGAGAAATGTCTCAAAATAATAATTTGTATCTAAAAACAGTGGAATTCGTCATAGGTATTCGTCAGATTTGGGCAAAGAGCATGCCTGTGGGAAGTGAGCAATGTTCCAGATTTAAGACACCAGCCGCTATATACGGTCAGCGTACTTACAATGATGAAAAGAGTCCTGTTTGAGAATATGTTTGATCACACTGGACACATGGCAGCAGGGTTGTTCCTACAGATGTTGAAAGTACGATAAAAATATATAGTACTATGGTACCTCTGTTTTTAGCTACAAGTGAGCTGCATGCATTCTTGAGGGCCTCAGAAACACAAACATTGGTCTAAAGTAAAACATACCCGTCATCAAATAGGCTCCTATAATATGCCAATTACATAAAAGAATATATATATATATATATATAAAACAGTAAAATCCAAACACCAGCCCTTGCAGAAATGGAAATGTTTTGTTCTGTAAAAGTGCAGATAAAGAACTGTACTGAAAAACATCACACAATAATAATTACACACAATAATAATTCAAATCAATTACAAGTTTGAAATGTAAAAAAAATAGTGTAAACAGCAAAAGTAAAACTCCAACCATGTTTTCAGATAGGTTACAAAATTACAAGAGAGTGCAAATATTCAAGCATTATTTAATGATAGAACTTAATAACTTAATAACTTCTTCTTGCACTAAGGATTGATGAGCTGCATGGTCTCAGTGTTCACTCAAACTGATTTGCTGAAATCAAAACAGGGACAGTAATAGGTGAGCGCCAGCCGATGAGGCTGCTGTTTGTGCATTAGTTTATGCTTGTTCATAAAGGCTGAATAATTCCAAATGAACAGCGTTATTTTACAGGAAAATACAACAAAGAATATGATTTACATGTAGCACGTCAATTCTCTGTGGTATGTAAGACTCTCTCGCTCTCTCTTTGAGTGTGTGAGAAACACGGATCGCTCTCAAGTCGGGCGCCTCACACTAGTGTTTACTGTGCGTCAAAAACACGGTGCTCTCATTGAGATGAACTGGCATGCTTGACGGAGAGTGTAACTCTCAATCGCTCAGTAAGAGTGTTCGGCGAGTGAAAATATATCTGTGTGTACCAGTTCCATATTGTAGAGGTAGCTCCACTTATAGCGATAAACTCCTCAAAACACAAACAGCCATTCACTGCCATTATAAAGCTTGGATTAGCCAGGGCATTTTTTAATATAACTCCGATTGTATTCGTCTGAAAGAAGAATGTCATATACACCTAGGATGACCAAATCATGGGGTAACTTTCATTTTTGGGTGAACTATCCCTTTAATGAGCAGCTGTAAACTGTTTTATGTATGTGTTGTCACTGCCTTTATTCTTTCTGTGTTAAACTGACGTGTGTAGTTTGTTCAGAGACTATAGTTCTCTTAAATGTACTGAAAATATCCTTAGACCTTTTAAATGTTCTTCCGCGTTTCTCCCTCGTTTTGGCAGTTTGTTGTTATATAGGGTTAGATTTTTTAAATGCTTAAGGGGCCCTCAACTCTGTTTTTTTCTCTCTGTGGGCATATTTTAATATTCATATGTCTGTAATGAGTGTGTAGTCTGTGTTTTATTGGTTGTTGTCTCCCCACAGCATCATGTTGTGGGGCTTTGCAAACCTGTATTAATTAACCTTTGAATCTGTGCTTCTGCAGGTTAGAGGGAATAAAGGTGACGTGCTGTATATCCTGGACGCTAGTAACCCTCGTCATGCTAACTGGCTTCGCTTCGTTCATCAGGCCCCTTCACAGGAGCAGAAGAACCTGGCCGCCATTCAGGTATGACAAGATGCCACAGCCTGATAACCACAGAGATCTCTTTACACTCTCTCAAATACACACTGTTGCTGTGTACTGCCTTCTAGGGAACTTTATTTGAGTGGCTGATTTGAAACAATCTGCATAGACAAAAAGTTTGTGCATCAAAGTGTGTCAGTGTAACTAAGGGCTTGACTCCTAATGGATTTCAATAGCGTTGGACAGTCACATTTACCGTTGTTCGGCAAATTTTGTGAGCAATTCATTAGGAATCCACACGGGGAATTTCGTTTAAGTGCGAAGATTCCCCATGAAGATTTTGTGATTGTGAGTTTCGCGTGAGTACAGAAGACGCCTCACCATGACTGCGTCTGAAGCATGTGTGCATCTATTCCAATTTTGATTGCCGCTACGTCACCGCGTGACACATGACGGCGTACTGCGGAAGCTAAAGGATACCTGAAACAAAGCAGCATTAGCTTCTGTGTCTTCAGCAACCACTCTTTGTATACTGTCTGTCTTGTTTGTCCCATAAGGCTATATTTATCTATATAAGCTCTATAAAATGGTAAAAAAGCAATTCAGATCTATGTGTGAGCGGCCTGGGAGCAGAGCGTGCACAGTCATCTCTCGAGGGTTAGGGTTAGCTACCGCTGTGAACGCTCAGCTCCCACCTGGCCCTCTTTGGTGAGAGTGGTCAGGCTCGCACATCATGGGTGTTGCAGATGGAGCTTGCGAAGGAGCTTGAAAAGGACGGGCCAGTCCCTTTCTCAGCTTTCACATGCGGGCTCCAGTGATTTCACTCGGAATAAACCGAATTAACCATTCTCGTCCCATATCTCAAACTATTTTTCGATCGTGGGGATGAAAAAGAAAGATCCGGGTTACTTGACTGTAACCCTGTTCCTGAAAAAGCAGAACGAGATGCTGCGCTGGCTACGAGGCTATAAATAGATGAGCCACAGCTGCATCGTCAGGATATTTTTTCTGAAGAGCAGTTCTGGGACATCTTCAGCACGGCAAAGTAGCGCAGCATCTCGTTTCGCTTTTTCGGGAAACAAGGTTACAGTTAAGTAACCCGGATCGTTCCCTTTCAAAAGCTACAATCGACGGAGGGCAGAAGGTCTCAAGAGTGACCGGGTGTACAGTCGAGAAAGGAACCTTAGGCAGGTAGTCAGGATGAGGATG
Source organism: Rhinogobio ventralis (assembly GCA_039654625.1). Classification (NCBI taxonomy): domain Eukaryota; kingdom Metazoa; phylum Chordata; class Actinopteri; order Cypriniformes; family Gobionidae; genus Rhinogobio; species Rhinogobio ventralis. The sequence goes on along the minus strand of CM077203.1, from coordinate 30,357,319 downwards.
CAAAATCACTTTCACCATTACTGGGGCAAAGTCTACGCAGGATGGCGATATCAACAGAGCCTGCATATCCCGATTCTTTTTAAGGAAGTTATAGCCATAAGGAAAAACCATCTTTAGGGTCAGAAGTTTGTCAGACGCTGACTCTAGAGGTTCATAGGGGGTCTCAACCAGACCCTCGAGGACTATAGCTAAGTCCCAAGAAGGGATCTTGCTTCTTACGGGAGGCCTCAGTCATCTAGCCCCCCGAATGAAGCGAGCGAGCAGAGGAGATGTCTCCCGAGTGGAACCCCGTCAACCAAGGTGTGGCACGCTGAAAGAGCAGCCACATAAACCCTGAGAGTGGCGGGGCATGTGCCTGTTGACAACTTTTCCTGCAGGAAGTCCAGAACTGAGGCAATCTGGCAATTGACTGGATCTGCATTATGTGCCATACACCACCTTTCAAAGACACCCTATTTACTGGCATAACTCTTTCTAGTGGAGGGAGCCCTAGCACTTAGAATGATTTCAGTAACGTCAAGTGAAAGCCCAGTGTCCCTCAGTTGGTACCCATCAGGGGCCAAACATGCAGGTTCCACAGAGAACCATACCCTGTTCGACCAACGCGGCGCTATCAGTAAGAGGCAAGAACTCTGGCTAGAACTCCCAGGAGCAGAGAAATGCATACAGGCGCATTTGTGTGTGCCATCGCGTCCAGACCCAGGGGGGCTGGGTGACTGAGAGAGAAGTAGAGGAGACATTGCGCTGTCTGATAAGAGGCGAAGAGGTCCACTTCCGCTTCATAAAATCTGGTCCAGATCTGTTTCACTACTTCTGGGTGGAGTTTCCATTCCCCCATCTGTAATTTCTGTCTGGACAGTAAATCCGCTCCCACATTCAACTGCCCTGGAATGTACACTGCCGATGGCCCCTCCCCTTGAATGCGGCGAGGAAGGAACTGAACAAAAGCTTTCTCATGCTTTTTAACTTCTCTAAACCTGGAGACTACTGTATATACCGGGTCGCCAAACAGGCCAGTGGGAGAAACCGGGGAATCAAGGAGAAAAACACGGTCTTTATCTTTTATCCCCGTGAGGTTAAGCCACAGGTTCCTCTTCGTGCTAACTAAAGCAGCCATAGGCCGTTTGCTTGGTGGCACAGAGAGACAGGTCTGTGGCTCAACGCAGTTCTCTAAATGCTTCCTTGTCGATCGTACTGCCCACACTCAAATCCTTCAAGAGGTCAGCCTGGTATGGCCTGACCTGCAGCTTGATAATCCTTTTCCACGAGAGCCGAAATTGTTCTACATGGCTTCTTGGGGAGGGTAGGTCTCTTAAGCGAAGATGCAGACCCAGGTGAGAGATAGCTCGCGAGCGTCTCTTCATCCTGAGGCATCTCCGCATACCCCTGTGACTTCGCACCCACGATAGTCGAAAAAGTCGACATCGAGGGCACAAAGACACAAGAAGTATATGGTTTTCTCCATGTCATGGAGGTCCTCAAAGAAGGAAAGAGACTGATGTTGTCGTCCCTCCCCCCTGCCACTGGACAGAAACCTATCCTCAAGCTTAGATCTTTTGGGGGTCTCTTGTTCGCGAGGCCAGTCAAGCTGCAATCTGGCCACCGCGCGAGTAACCATCTCGAGTAATTCCTTGACAGGATTTATTGTTGTGCGAGGAACACTCAGAGGCTGGCTGCGCAAAGTACGCAGACCCAAGAGATTCATCATCGTCCCCTGCATGAACCGACAAAGCACCGGGGCGCGCTTTGGGATCAAAATCGCTGTTGAGCCAGCACGCGATAGGGATGTTTCCTCATGAACATTTTGTGATTGTGAATTTTGTGTGAGGACGAAAGATTTCCCTATGCAGATTAAAAGAACACTCTTGAACATGCTAGGTAGCATGAGTGACGCACAGAAAACGCACTGGCGTGACTTCGTTAAACCTCTTGTCCACACGTACAATTGTACGAAGAATGATGTCACAGGATTCACTACTTACGAGCTGATGTTTGGGAGGCAGCCCCGACTACCCATTGATTTAGCTTTTGGTCTTCCTACCACCTCCAAGCGACTGTCACACTCCCAATATGTGTCAAACCTTAAAAAGGAGAGCTATCAAATTGCTACTCGCAATGCACTCAAAAACGCTGAAAGGAACAAGATGAGGTTCGACAAGCATGTTGTTGATTCTACCCTGGAGATCGAGTCTTAGTGAGACAAGTCCGTTTGTGAGGAAAACACAAACTTGCTGATAAATGGGAGCCATCTGTTTTCATTGTAGAACGTCGGGCTGGTGAACTTCCAGTATACACAGTAAGACCTGAAGGAAAAGAAGGATCAGTACCTACCTTGCATCGAGATCTTCTGCTTCCATGTGGATTTCTCCCTGTGACAAGTGAAATGGTGTCTAATCCACCAAAACCTGTTTCAAAGCCTAGAACACGTCAACAGGCCAGAGATGAAAATTCTAATAAGAATGGTGCAGAAGATACTGTGGAGTCAATGGAAGATGAAGTTCCAGAGTACTGGCTGAGAATCCCTACTGTTTAAAAATCTCATCAAGAAGCATCGGGTACTCTTACACCTTGAACCCTCCGGTGAGATGCCCTCAGCAGTATGATTGCCCTCAATTGTTTTCAACAGTTCCTGGTAGTGAGAAACTGCCTGTGGAGATGAATCCTGCAGGACAAGAGGTAGGCTGGGACAATTCACACACTGAAAAAATGTTAGAAGAAGTTATGAATCAGTTGACTGAATCGGATAAAATGTTAGGGAAAGGTGAATTGTCAGAGAATCAGCTAAGTGGAAACTTACCTGAAAGTCCAGCTGAGGAAGAGCAAAAGAGTTATAAAGTGGAAATCAGAAAGAAAACTGAAATACCAGTTGATACTTCATCCAATGCTGAAAAGATTGAACTGTCTTAAGAGCCAGAATGTTCAATAAGACATTCAAAGAGGAAAAGAGAAAAGCCCGAAAGACTGCAGTATAGAGAGTTGAGTAATCCACTAATATCTGTTGCCCAAGCACTTTTTTATGGCCTAACCACTGCCTTTACAAACTCTCTAAATGGAGTTAACTTTGCTGAAGCATCCTTACCCCCAACCTTTGATGTGCCAGTTACATGCCAGCCAATAAGAGCTAATGCAACGGGACATGCATAGATTCTGGAGGGGATGGTGTAGCACAGGTGATTTAGCTACATAGTAGAATGTACACAATAGTGCTTTAATTAATTAATTTAATTTATTTTATTAAAATCAACATAAATGAATTAAAGCACTATTGTGTGTTATGTATTGTATCTCTTGTCACTACTATGTAGCTAAATCACCTGTGCTACATTTCCCTACGCAGATTTTGCAACGAGGTCAAGTTAGTCACATGATTTCGCCGCATTGATAAAATGTTTCTGTATTTTAAATTTTTTCTTATTTCTCTCACTTCTGACATTTTAGATGGATTTTTCCATCGCATAAGGATCACACCTATGATTCCTTAAAATGCTGCCTACGTAGAGCACTCATTAGGTTTTGGACCATAGCCACAGAGTGTGACAGCAGCTTTGCATAAGGCTTTGAAACAAATGCAGACAGCAGAGGGAATAAGATGGAGTGAGTTGTTTGTTGTGTCTAGCGGTGCCGATGTGCGTTCACAGTGCCAGAGATCTGAAAACACCAAAGAGTGCGGAGATAAGAGAAGTGCAATGAGCCTTAGATGAATAACACACACACACACATGTGGGCGTACACATGTAGGCATAAACATTTGAGGTGACATGAGTTGGATACGGCAGTTGAGTAGCTACCAATAGTGCGGTGACCTGGCAATCTCCAGTGATCTAATGCACCTTTAGCACCATATATTTTCAAATGCAAATATGGGAATAATGCTGTGATCGCACAATGATTTCACAACACATGTCAACATGAGAAGATGGGATTATTTTACGCTATAACATATAGGGATCACTATAAAATTTATCGCAACAAAAGAAGAATGGAAATGTGCGGTATGATTCTGCATGTTAGACGTGTTCCTAGGGTTGCATGATAATGGTTACACTGATGATTATGATGATTTTGTTCAAAAATTATAAACATGAATACCAATCACGATTGCTGCCATTGAAAAAATTTCTTCATAAATCATCACATTTTGACGTCATACTGAGACAAAAATCCGTTTTGGCCTTTGGATTAAATAAGGACTAAGGAAGTTTAAAATCCTGAAACTTACAGGATATTTTTTATAGTACAGTGACATCTGATATGTAAAAATACCAAGGAAAATTTCTCAATTCATGACCCCTTTAAAAATCAGTTTTCTACATGTATAATATACTGACAACAAAATTAAGAAAGCTGGTAAAGAGAAAGCCACATGAGGAAGGAAGTAGCTTTTCCACAAGCTGAGGTAAATACTAATATACAGTATATGAAGATGCACAGTGTCATACACACAAATACAAAACACCATCATGGTAACACACATGACACTAACGCAAGACGTTACAAAAACATAATGCACATAACTGATAAAAACTATTATTTCAATTTAAAAACCATAAAATGTGAGCTGTTACACAGAGAATTCAGTGAATAACAATTTATAGGTTTTCACTTTGTAATTTTACAGTAAAATTGACTGTAAAGTCCTGTGTTCTACTGTAAAATTACATAAAATATCTTATTAGATCTACAGTTTTTACTGTATATAGTAAGGGAACTTTTACTGTGGGATTTTTATAGTCTTTTACTATTAAAATTATGATGATTTGTTAAGTCACTTTCATTTGAGCAGAATATCTCAATAGAGATGGCTAAAATCCAACATACATGTTTCATTACGTTTAATTAATCTAGATTTCTTTTGCATAGATGGATGAAGAATCATTTGCCAAAGCATCCCAGTGTTTGTGAATAATTTTTTGCCAGTTATGGTCTCTGATGAGTTTGAGATGATGACGATCTGATGGCCATTACAACCAAATCAAGAGAACTGAGTCTGTGTTTCATCACACATGACACTTCTCTCACCATCTCCCTGTGGATAAATCTGTGTCTGCATTTTTCACATAATGTACAGCAACTGTGCTTACTTCTGCATGACCTCTTAGGAAATGAAGGTCTGATAAAGCCATTAAACAGCTAGGGGTTCAAGTGTTTGCCCTTTGACCTTAATCAGGAAGCACTGCTGATCTTACACTTCCCCTCGTGTGAATGTTTGATTGCTCCTCTCAGCGGTTCTCTCTTACGTTGTCTGTTCAGTGTCAGCCAACACCTGGATTTTTGCTTTTCAACGTCTAATTCAGTTTATTCCCTTTGTAATAAGACACATTTGATAGATTTAGACAATTGATGCTAGTAGTCTTTTTATATATTGAAATTGAACCCGCCCAACTTTGCTGACTGCTTTAACTCAAGTTAATAAAGTGTAGGCGTTCACGAACATGGGTTTCCTACAGTCATGGAAAACCTGGAAAATAAGGTGATTTCAAAAGCCTGGAAATGAATACAAAAATGTTAAAAGTTATGAAAAAGTCCTGAGCACACAGGCACCAGAAAGCCGAATATGGAGACATTTAATGGGGTCATTTAAATCTAATTTCAAAGATTTACGCCTATAAACAGAAAGTCTTTCTTTTCAATGTAAGTAAAAAAAATTAAAATCCAGTAATCATGATCTGATATAGAAATTTGTCTGATACCAAGAGCTGATATTTATATTTTTTTTCGGTCATTCCTACAGTTTTGTTGAAAACATTTAAAAAATTAAATCATTTTTTAGTCTAGTCAGAGGGAGAAAATGTCTATCATAAAAACACACTAATCAGGCTCAGGCTAGTATAACCTAATAATCCTGACCAAATATTTCACATTTCACATGCTATGTCAATTTTTGTCCACCCTGTTACATGACATATTTACAATGCATTGTGTAACAGGGTGGACTTTTTAGGATAATTCATAGTTTTCACGTGACGTCACACCATTATAGGAACGCCCACCTGGAGGGCAAAACAAGGCTTTCCTCCATTGCCCGCCAGTCATTTTTACCAGGTTTGGAGTAGGTTTTAATGTAGTAAGACAGTGATATTAAAAGACCAAATTCAAAATACACCTTATTGATGTTGCATACTTTGTACAGGCAAGCAGATGAACACAGAATATTAATGCAATACATGAAGTGTTTTTCCCATCGAAAACCATTATAAAGAAAACGCGTAGCGTTCATGTTACTGGCTCATCTACTCGCCTGTATATAGTATGCATCATGAAAAAGGTGTAAACTGAATTTAATCTTTTAATATCTCTTGTTATTGTACAATTAAGGCACTTGCACTAATAAGAATTCTTTAGCCTGGCGTCGGTTCATCCCGATCAGCCCTTTAATTCTAGCGGTCTTTCTACATAGTTAATCTGTGTTTAAAATTAAGTGGTGCAACACAACTCAATATAAAATAAAACCCAGATCAACAAATCCTTGATTAGTGTTAAACTTTGCTTAATTTAATCCTTATTGGTGCAACTCACCCTATAGAGTTTTTCACGTTAAGCGTTTTAAAAACGTCCCTCTGTTTTTAGTGATTAAAATACTGCAGCAGGTGCTGTATATGGATCACAAGTACCCAAAACTTGCATCTTGTTCACATATTTTTGTTTTTAAGATGGCAAACTGACAGGCTTGTGCTGCAGTTCTATGGCTGTTTTGCCCTCCAGGGCTTTGCGACAGTCACGTGACAAACAATGAATAAAGGCCATTACTGGCTAGGAAAGAACAACATGCTTGCTGAAGATTAACGGGAAGAATTTTAGTAGATATTAAAATCTGTTTTATAAATTAAACAAACATTTTCATGCCCAATACAAACTGACTCAACAGGGTGGACATGTTATGTTTTACGCTATTAGATAATTCACCAAAAAACGAGGAAAAGAGAGAAAAGTTTACGACTAATACTTTGTTCTTGGAGTTGCTCTCTCTCTAAGGAAATGATGTCATGTCAAGCAAGTCATGTGATTTAGGGAATATACACTCACGTAAAGGATTATTAGGAACACCTGTTCAATTTCTCATTAATGCAATTATCTAATCAACCAATCACATGGCAGTTGCTTCAATGCATTTAGGGGTGTGGTCCTGGTCAAGACAATCTCCTGAACTCCAAACTGAATGTCAGAATGGGAAAGAAAGGTGATTTAAGCCATTTTGAGCGTGGCATGGTTGTTGGTGCCAGACGGGCCGGTCTGAGTATTTCACAATCTGCTCAGTTACTGGGATTTTCACGCACAACCATTTCTAGAGTTTACAAAGAATGGTGTGAAAAGGGAAAAACATCCAGTATGCGGCAGTCCTGTGGGCGAAAATGCCTTGTTGATGCTAGAGGTCAGAGGAGAATGGGCCGACTGATTCAAGCTGATAGAAGAGCAACTTTGACTGAAATAACCACTCGTTACAACCGAGGTATGCAGCAAAGCATTTGTGAAGCCACAACACGCACAACCTTGAGGCGGATGGGCTACAACAGCAGAAGACCCCACCGGGTACCACTCATCTCCACTACAAATAGGAAAAAGAGGCTACAATTTGCACGAGCTCACCAAAATTGGGACAGTTGAAGACTGGAAAAATGTTGCCTGGTCTGATGAGTCTCGATTTCTGTTGAGACATTCAGATGGTAGAGTCAGAATTTGGCGTAAACAGAATGAGAACATGGATCCTTCATGCCTTGTTACCACAGTGCAGGCTGGTGGTGGTGGTGTAATGGTGTGGGGGATGTTTTCTTGGCACACTTTAGGCCCCTTAGTGCCAATTGGGCATCGTTTAAATGCCACGGCCTACCTGAGCATTGTTTCTGACCATGTCCATCCCTTTATGACCACCATGTACCCATCCTCTGATGGCTACTTCCAGCAGGATAATGCACCATGTCACAAAGCTCGAATCATTTCAAATTGGTTTCTTGAACATGACAATGAGTTCACTGTACTAAAATGGCCCCCACAGTCACCAGATCTCAACCCAATAGAGCATCTTTGGGATGTGGTGGAACGGGAGCTTCGTGCCCTGGATGTGCATCCCACAAATCTCCATCAACTGCAAGATGCTATCCTATCAATATGGGCCAACATTTCTAAAGAATGCTTTCAGCACCTTGTTGAATCAATGCCACGTAGAATTAAGGCAGTTCTGAAGGCGAAAGGGGGTCAAACACAGTATTAGTATGGTGTTCCTAATAATCCTTTAGGTGAGTGTATATGTAACCTTTATTTCAAAGTGAAGTTGAGAAAACATGATCATGGGAATGATAATAATAATTATTCTTAGGTACTAATCATTATTATGAATTTGTGTTCAGTGGGGTACATCTATGCATGGAAAAACCATGTGGCATGAAAGTTTATTAAAATTTTATGTAATAAATTGTTTTTAGGGGACATACAATCCACCAAACTGTAAGCAAGACCTTGTTATGGCTAGTAACATATATAAACTATTCAAAAGTTTGGGGTCAGTAAGATGTTTTTGAAGGACGTCTATCCCAAAGCTGCATTTATTTAACAAAAAATACAACATAAATACAGTAATATTGTGAAATATTATTACTATCTAAGATGACTGCTTTTATTGTAATATTTGTTCAAATGTAATGTATTCCTGTGATCAAAGCTGAATGTTCAGCATCATTACTCCAGTCTTCAGTGTCACATGATCCTTCAATCAGTCTAATATCATGATTTGATGATCAAGAAACACTTATGATTATTATCAATGTTGAAAACAGCTGTGCTGCTTCATATTGTTGTGGAAACCATGACACTTTTTTTCAGGTTTTACTGATGAGTAGAAAGTTTTTGTTACATTGTAAATGTCTTTACTGTCACTTTTGGTCAATTTAAATAAGCATTGCTGAATGAAGTAGCTGACACTGTTTCTTTTAACAGGATGGAGAAAATATCTTCTATCTGGCTTTTGAAGACATTGAGACGGATACAGAGCTTCTGATTGGTTACCTAGACAGTGACATGGAGGAGGAAGAGGAGGACCTGGAGGAAGATCAGGACATCAAAGACGAAGATGAGAACAGTAAAGAGAGCAAACACCTCAGCACAGAAACAGGTGTGTGTTAGTGTCTCTGAAAAAAGATTGAATTTAGTATTTAATATAGGATGTAGTATAATAGTAATTAATATAAGTTATTCTCATGTTTATGATAAAGATAAAGTAGGCGTTATAGGGTTAAACAAACATAATCAGTCATCAGTCACATACAATAAAGATATACTTTTCCAAAATCAGACATTGAAACATTACTTGCAAGAAAAAAGATTTATTGCTTTTGAATTATGACAAAAAATTTGCTTATTTTTGTGCTTAAGTCCAATAAATCCACCGCTTTTATTATGTTTTATGAGAAAACTCATATCAGTCGAGAAGTAGTTCTTAGATGTGTGTGTGTGTGTGTGCAGAGCTGGTGATTAAGAATGAAGATTACCCATGTCTGCTGTGTGAGAGCAACTTCCCCAGTGAAGACATGTTAGCGGAGCATCTTCAGAGTTTTCATCAGAGAGGAAGTACAGACGACAAAGAGTTTAAATGTCGCTCCTGCGGAAAAGAGTTTCCTGTCAAACAGGCCCTGCAGCGCCAGTCAGTAACACACACATACTCACACTCTCAGTATATACAGCTTATCAGTGTCTCATGTGTGGTAATGCTGATATCCTGTTTATTGGTAGTGTTCTTCACTGTATAGAGAGCTCCGCTTCATCAGAAGACCCTTCAAAAGTTCACCAGTGTGTCCTGTGTCACAGCACCTTCTGTTCAGAGTCCAGGTAGATGAATCTTGAGTCGCCTTACCGTACCATACCGGCTAATGTAGCAATCGCCTACTTCCATTCTAATGCACAATGCCCACTTTTCACAATCTCTATATTTTTGCATTGAATATCCTGTTTCACCTGTTTCAAAAACATCACATTACAGCAGGGCCGTAACCACCATAATTCCCCCTGAATAATTAGAAGTGGCCAAATTGTCCCCCCCAATATTTGATATTGTTGATGCTGCTCTGCTGTACTCCATTACACACCGCTCTGTTTGTTGCTAGGATGACAAAAGTAAAATGTTACCTTTTTAGGTTGGTCTGCCTCAGGGGTCAAACAGCGCTCGTCACTGTCGGAATGAGTGAGATGGCCAATCAAATCAAAGAAGGCGGGGCTTACTGTTAGTGCGATTCTAACGCAACACTTTAGTTGTAGCAGTGAAAGAGTGTGTCGTAAGATGTGTAGCTAAACATTTAATATTTAACAACTGATTTACGATAAAAACGTTCAGCGACCAACTGTGATTTAAGTGATGCAAACTACTTAATTGAAAATATGACATTATTTATGTAAAACATAACTGAATTTGACATGACAAGAAATGTTCTGCATTTTTACATATTAGGCAGATGAAAATAAAAGTAAATGTGTGCATATTAAAAAAAAAATATATATATTATTTGCAAATAGTTTACTTCATAACTACAATATAAATCAAGCGTAGCATCAATTCTGGCAGGTCACGTTAGTCAAGCTCGCATCAGCTGACTGTCAGCTGATCACGTCTACCTAGGGGTGGGAATCTCTAGGCACCTCACGATTCGATTACGATTCAGAGGGCTGCGATGCGATGATAAAACGATTATCGATGCATCTTTTTTTCTATACAGATTTTCATTTTTCTTCCTTTAAAGCAAAGTATTTGTGACCCATAATGAATTTACTTCCAATGTCTTTATTAATAAAACAAATGGAAGTGATTTTACAAGTCAACAGGAAGGTTACATTTGCTAGAATATGTCCCAACATTGCAAAGAACCAACAGGTAAAGTGTCTGTAGCAGCATACTTGTAGTAAATTAATACAGACTTCAGCATATTCTGAATCACTAACATAAAGTAATAACCAACACCCTCCAGTTATGTGCAATGAGCAATATATAATATATAATAATACAAGCAACTCTCATACAAAAGTAATACTTGTGGACTTCAGCATATTCTGAAAAACTAGTAACATACAGCTGCTCTTATACACAAATAAATAATAGAGTCTAAGACTTATGACTTCGAACTAAATCCTGAGCACAGACAATTTTTTTGCTGTATACCACAATCAAAAAAAGCTTTTATGAAATGAACATCTGAACACTAAATTAACATCTGCAGAGAATACGGACACAAATCCTTGACCATCAAATTTGCGATAGAGTTTGTGATCCTCTGGTTGGCAGCAACTAACGTTACCGGTACAACCGAGCGTTGGAAACGTGTAATATGGTTTGTCATGTTTGTCGTGTTTCGAAATTATTTTAGTTTAGTTTGACACAACTTTCATATAGTGTGGCTCTTGTCCAGGTCATTTTCCCCTTCAACTTCATAGAAGCCGAAGTGCTTCCATACGCTAGCTTTTAATGCAGAGGGTGCCGGTCGGATTTCTCGCTCAGCCATCATGCGTCTCTGTTATGTGCACGCCACAGACGGTCCGGGTGCTGCACTTCCTGTGCTTCAGAGTTGCGCCTTTTGCGTTCCGTCAACATTACATCATCAACATTTAAAAAATCTATTTTTTGACATTTGTGAAGAATAAAAAATTTCCCCCACCCTTACGTCTACCTATAGGAATACGATGTCTATCACAGCATACGTATATAAGCTCCTTCAGTATTATCAGCAGCTATCGTGTTCTCCAGAGCTCATTTACCCTCCTCCATCCCCAGCTCCTCCTCTCGTCCAGTCCGGATTTAGCATTCTGATTCCCCTTGAATCAGACTAAATTCCCGAATTATTTTGTACATTTAATATCGACATTAATGATATCTGCAGTACATTATGTTGGTTCTGTTCTGTTTACCCTAAGGAGGGTTATCGCTGCTCTCCCTGCTCTTATCCATGCTAGGCTGCACGGATGCGCAGGGAGTTCTTGCCCAGAACAGAACCAAACCACCAATCCAACTGGATGCTAATAGTCAATCAATCATCTTTGACGATAGTGGTCCTGACAGAACTGGAACTTTTACCGTTCTTATTTCTTTTTCTTTATTTCCTTAAATCCCTTTAAATCCTTTAATAATTTGATTTTAAACTAAAATTCTGTTTGTGGGTGACAGTTTTGAGCAGCATAAAGAGGCGTGTAAAGGAGATGGTCGGTTCATCTGTAAGGCGGAGAGCTGTGGGAAAAGATTCAAGAGTAAAGACACCCTGAAGAAACACAAAGGCAACGTACACACAGGTTGGTCACACACACACACAACTAGAGTGAGGCAAGTGTGAAATTACCCGTCTGTAATGAGACTCTAATCAGCGGCTGTGTAACATCTTCATTAATCTCTTAGTTTCTGATCCGCTCTTCATCCCCTCGGTCTGTCAGATAAATGTTAAGCGCTCCCTCCCTCTCAGCGCGTCTGTCTCTCTGCCAGAAGCGCAGACAACTGAGAAAATTAGTCAAAGACCCCTAATCGGCTGATGAAAGCATGTATCAGAATGTTTTCAATATTATTGTCAGTAATTTTAATTGGACAATTTGGCCACATGCAAGTCAATCAGTCATTTACAAATGAATCCAAACAGTATAAGGCTGAACGAATTACTGAGTGCTTGTGGAAGTGCTTATAGCTACATAAATGATTGTGCGTGTTTTGCTATAATAAGTCTTTAAAGGTGCTGTATGTAAGTCACTTTTCACTTTACTAATGCATAAAAATACTTTAATATGTTTGCAGATATTTAGGAAACATGGTCATTTACATAATGAAATTTTAAAGATACAGTACCAAAAAGTAAAAGGATCAGAGGGTGAGATGGTGGAAAATAACTAAATATATATTAATAATAACTAAGGGGGCATTTACACGACAACTAAAAAGGGAAAATGTCTTATGCATTTTGGTCGTTCATTGATACGACAACTGTGTTTTTTGCGGCCTGAAAATGCTAAATTTTGAAAATGGGTTTCAAAGTGCAAATCTTTTAAAACAATACCGGTATCATCTCTGTTTAAACTTTAAAAATGTGAATTTGAGAAAATATACATTGAGGAATGCATATGTGTGTAGTTTCTCTACAAAATAACATTGCCAACTACTAGCCTGGCTGCAGAATACAGCGTTTCTAGTCGCTTTCACAGATCCGTGTAAATAGGGAATCGTTACGCGAAAACTTTTCCATTTTAGTACATTATTGTTGTGTAAACAAACCCTAAATTAAAACTGCTTTTACTGCAAGAAACCTTGACTGACGTTAAAGTGGATTTATAACAGAATACAGTGCTACAAAGGGGAGAATATGGCATTTTAAAGCCTTTTAAAATACTAGTGCTTTAAGAACTGTTATTGAAGGATCTTGTATCCACTTACTTCTCGACGGGGAAATACATGTTAGCTGACCTTTCACCCCTGTTAAATATAGTTGTTTTTGCTTTTGTCTTGGTGGTGTATTTAATGCTGAACCAGGAACTGATTTATTTAAGGACTTCCTGATGTTTATTTGAAAGACTGTTTGAACTGATGCAGTGTCTCCATTAGCATCTCCTCATGCCATCAGGATGTGTCCTACCGCTCATGTGATGTATGATCTGTGTGTGTGTGTGTGTGTGTAGGGAGTGCTCGCAGGAAGTTGGTATGCACCATCTGTAGTAAGAAGTGCTCATCCTCACTCAACCTGCAGGAGCACCGCAAGGTCAGATCACCCCTCCATAAATCTCCTCTTATCGTTCATCCAGTCCATCTCTTCATATTTCTTACCTTTCGCTCGTCTATTTTGTCTTTAATCTTTCTCCTCTGTCATGCCATCTATCCATCTGTCCTTTCTCTGGCCCTGTCTCAAATGGCACCCTCAGCCCTTGCAGCTCTCCATACTTTGAGTTCATGCTTCTAGCATCGATTCACTACAGGAATTATGCAAATCAGGTAATGGGACAAACATGAATATAGTGCTGAAAACAACTGGCACAAGGCAATTCCCCATCTTGCAGGCTGGATCTGAATGCTCGGTTGTGAAGGATGAGACAACCACAATCTGACATACTTTAACGGGGCTTCCACCAGTCCACCACTAGGATCCAGACCCCTAAATCTGCACTTTAAAATTAAAAATGTAGTTTACAGTCAGTGGTAATACCTCAATGTCAATTGTGACAGGCAAATACTGCTGAACTCTGTGAATAAAACACAATTATAAATCTATAATTCTTTATAAATTTAATTTACAAAGAGTCATATTTTTGGTCCGTTATTATATTGCCTTATTGCAAAGAACACACAGACGGGAATATTGTTCTTTGTGTTGTTTACTGTAATGCTTGTTCATACACAGGTTTTGTTACCACTGCCGCTCACTACATTTACAAAAAACTACATTTACAGAATTGAGAGTTGACTTGGACTTGGACCCAAAGACTTGAGACTTGACTTGGACCCCAACGACTTGAAACTTGACTTGGACCCCAAAGACTTGAGACTTGACTTGGACCCCAAAGAACTGAGACTTGATTTGGACCCCAAATACTTGAGACTTGACTTTGACTCCAAAGACTTGAGACTTGACTTGGACCCCAAAGACTTGAGACTTGACCTGGACCCCAAAGAACTGAGACTTGACTTGGACCCCAAATACTTGAGACTTGACTTTGACTCCAAAGACTTGAGACTTGACTTTGGACCCCAAAGACTTGAGACTTGACTTGGACTCCAAAGAGTTAAGACTTGACTTGGACCCCAAAGACTTGAGACTTGACTTGGACTCCAAAGACTTGAGACTTGGCTTGGACCCCAAAGACTTGACACTTGACTTTGGACCCCAAAGACTTGACACTTGACTTGGACTCCAAAGACTTGAGACTTGACTTGGACCCCAAAGACTTGAGACTTGACTTTGGACCCCAAAGACTTGATACTTGACTTGGACTCCAAAGAGTTAAGACTTGACTTGACCCCAAAGACTTGAGACTTGGACTTGGACCTGGCCTTTAGGGACTTGTGAGCATGTCTGCCAAATACATGTGACACTAAATGTTACTATACATATACACAAACATAATATCTATCACAAAAAATACAATTATTCTAATCAATAATACATTTACACTTAAAAATAACTAAAACATCACACTAAAATGGGGCATCTTACGGTCACAAATGAAGGTCACTAGATAAATCCACGTCAAGTGCGCCATTTAGGACAAGGCTATCTATCTGTCTATCGCTCACGTCTCGCTTGTGTTCTCGACTTCATCTGTTTCATCAATCATCTGTTTCATTGTTTTTGAAAAGCTAAACCCCCCCCATTTTAGGCTGTCTTGGACTCTGGTTTGCTCTTGTATGCCGTCCATCTTTCTGTCTCTCAGTAGGAGGTGGGCTTCATGTTGATGTTGTAAGATTTTCCACTGGTGTGAGTGTGTATAGAAAGGTCGTCTTTTGTTTCACAAGCTCATCCCTGTGGCCCTCGTGAAATTTAAGAGCTGGGAGACCAGACTGCCCGGCCTTCCTGCTGGCGTCAGGGTTCCTTCTGCAAAAAGACCTGATTAATATCAAACAAACAGCTTTGCTGCCTTCATCATCATCATCATCATCAGCATTTCCAAAATCACCACAAAAGTCTTCTTCTGAGAATTCTGAGCTTCTCTTAAGAAGAGAATTCTGAGCTTGTCCATTTTCTCTTGGGAATATTCATGGTTTGAGTGTGTGGGTGTCCTTTTCAAAATTTATACCACTTTTTAGATACTTTTCAATGAAACCGCAACACTAAATCTTGGCAGGGTGAGTTGAGAGGGACAAATGGAGGTAATTTGATTTTCTGACTGAAGGAGGTAGGTGAAGAACCACAATGCTGGTTTAATGTTCTTATGATTGGAATGCATCCCAAGCTTCCACTGCTCCACCAAACCAACATCCCTTTCTGTTTTGGCCTGGAGAATGCTATCGTCACTCTCTTTGCCTAAACTTGACGTAAAACAGGCACTTCCTCCTGTCAGCGTTCACTCATCAGCAGTTATCAGTGCAGCCATTCTGAGAGTGAGCCTTTCCAGTCACAGCTGTCCGGATTTGGCTTCAACCTGCAAGAGCATCATCTATGTTTGCTGCTCTGCTGTGTGTTTCTGATTGTACGGCAGCAGTCAGTCTCTCTAGAGAGGACATGCTAATGTTTCTGTAAAATTCGTCCCACAGGTAGTGTTAAATCCAAACCTGTTTGGCGCTTCAATGTCCTTTTGTTTTATTGGACACTTTCTTGCTCTTAAACAAAAATGCATTCAAATGAATCAATGTTATGTTATAATATTTAGAAAATTTACTAGTGGTATACTACAGTTGCAGTATGTTGAACTGAGATTTACATCTATCCATTACATCTAACATTTATACATTTATTCTATATCAAACAGCAAGGCAACAATAAAAGCAAAGAATAAAAATCGATTCAAAATGTATTAAAACAGTTCTAAAAAGAGAAGGATACATATATAAGATAGATATACTCTGTATTTGAATGTGGCCACTGTTGGAGCACATCTGATCGCTTCTTGACTATGGCCCAGGTCAGGAAGCAGACGGACTGGCTTAACCGACCGCCTGCTAGCTGTCTCACGTCACAGAAGTCAGATAAATCCCAGCACATAGAGACTCTTTCACCTAGATATTATCACATAGAGACTGTGTCTGTTCCCAGAATTAGTAAATACAATACAGATGATCAAATGATAAAGCTCGGGTTGATGAATATTCGATCCCTTTCCTCAAAAGCGCTTATTGTTAATGATATGATTACAGGTCATAACCTAGATGTGCTGTGTTTGACAGAAACCTGGCTAAAACCTGACGATTACATTACTTTAAATGAGTCCACCCCACAAGATTATTGTTATAAACACGAGCCACGTCTGAAAGGCAAAGGGGGAAGTGTTGCTGTAATTTATAATAATATCTTCAGTACGACTCAGAAGTCTAGTTTCAAATATAATTCTTTTGAAGTTTTTGTGCTTTACGTAACGTTATGTAGTATAAATGATAAATCCCATTTGACATTTGTGCTGGCTACTGTATACAGGCCACCAGGGCACAATACAGACTTTACCAGAGAATTTCCTGATTTTCTATCAGAATTAGAACTGGATACAAATAAAGTCCTAACTGTTGGTGATTTTAATATCCATGTAGACAATGAAAAAGACGCATTGGCATTTAGAGACATTCTAAACTCTATTGGAGTTAGGCAACACGTATCAGGACCCACTCATCGCCGTAATCATACTTTAGACCTAATATTGTCACATGAAATAAATGTTGATACCGTTGAAATTCAGCAGTAGAGCGATGACAACTCAGATCATTACCTAGTATCATGTATACTTAATTTAACAAAGGCTGCAAAGCCGTCCCCTCGCTTCAAATATGGCAGGACTATCACTGCTGCGACTAAAGATTTCTTTGTAAATAAACTTCCTCATCAGTTTCATCTCTTCAGCATCCCAGATAGCCTAGAGGAACTCAATGTTGCAACAGAAAATATTGACTCTCTCTTTTCCAGCACTTTAGACACAGTTGCTCCTCTGCGCTTAAAGAAGATTAAAGAAAATAGTCCAACGCCGTGGTACAACGAGCACACCCAGGCCCTTAAAACAGCAGCCAGAAAAATGGAGCACAGCTGGAATAAAACAAAACTGGAAGTTTTTCGGATTCGTGGAAAGAAAGCATGATTGCGTACAGAAAGACCATAAAAACTGCCTTAAAATTTCTCAACTCTCTTAGAAGAAAACAAACACAACCCTAGGTATTTATTTGAAACAGTGGCTAAATTAACAAGAAATAAAGCTTCAACTTCTGACGTTTGCAAACAGCACAGCAGTAATGACTTTATGAACTTCTTTGCGTGCAAGATTGATAATATTAGGAAGAAGATTATAACTATGCAACCGTCTACTACAGTATCACATCAGACAGTGCATTGTAGTGTCACTGAGGAACAATTACACTCATTCACTGCTGTTAAATTATCAAAATCAACAACATGTATGCTCGACCCTTTACCGACTAAGCTACTAAAAGAGATGCTTCCAGATCATAGATCCTCTTCTTAATATCATTAATTTATCTTTGTCATTAGGATATGTACCGAAAACTTTTAAGTTAGCTATTATTAAACCACTTGTTAAAACACCGCAACTTGATCCTAGAGAATTAGTCAATTACAGGCCAATCTCAAATCTATTTTCTGTCAAAAATAATAGAAAAGGCAGTGTCTTCACAACTACGCTCCTTTTTAGAAAGAAATTATATCTGTGAGGATTTCCAGTCAGGATTTACTCTTATCATCTAATCGTGGTTGTATCTCTCTGTTAGTGTTACTCGATCTTAGCGCTGCATTCGATACTATCGACCACAACATTCTTTTTAATAGACTCGAAAATTATGTTGGCATTAGTGGAATGGCATTGGCATGGTTTAAATCATACTTATCTGACCATCATCAGTTTGTAGCAGTAAATGAAGAGATGTCACGCCGATCACAAGTTCAGTATGGAGTACCACAAGGCTCAGTGCTAGGACCGTTGCTCTTCACCCTGTACATGCTACCACTGGGAGATATCATTAGGAAGCATGGCTTTAGTTTTCATTGTTATGCTGACGATACTCAGCTCTATGTTTCTTCACGCCCTGACAAAACTTACCAATTCATAAGATTAACGAAATGCATAGCTGGTATAAAAAAATTGGATGACTAGTAATTTCCTGCAACTTAATTCAGAATTTTTTTTTTTTTAATTATTGGACAAAAAAACTCCACAAGTAGTAACCTAGAATACTGTCTAACAATTGATGGCTGCTCTGTCAAGTCCTCGTCGTCAGTTAGGAACCTGGGTGTGCTCTTTGATACCAATCTCTCATTTGAAAGACACGTTTCTAGCATCTGTAAAACTGCATTCTACCATCTTAAAATATATCTAAATTACGGTGCATGCTTTCAATGCAAATTGCTGAACAGTTAGTTCATGCGTTCATGACCTCAAGGCTAGATTATTGTAATGCTCTTACTGGGTGGTTGCCCTGCACGCTTAATAAATAAACTGCAGCTGGTCCAAAACGCAGCAGCTCGAGTTCTTACTAGAACCAGGAAGTATGACCATATTTGCCTGGTTCTGTCAACACTGCACTGGCTCCCTATTAAACATCGTATACATTTTAAAATCTTGCTAATTACTTACAAAGCACTAAATGGTTTAGCTCCCCAGTACTTGAGCGAGCTCTTAACGCATTATACTCCATCACGTCTATTGCGGTCTCAAAATTCTGGCCAGTTGATGATACCTAGAATATCAAAATCAACTGCAGGCGGTCGATCCTTTTCCTATTTAGCACCTAAACTCTGGAACAGTCTTCCTAGCATTGTCTGAAAGCAGACACACTCTGTCAGTTTAAATCTAGACTAAAAACACATCTCTTTACTATGGCATACACATAGAACATGATCAATTTATATTATTCAAATCAGTTAAATGATTGTTAGGCTGCATTAACTAGGTCAGCCGGAACCGGGAACACTTCCCATAACACCTGATGTACTCGTTACATCATTAAAAAAAATGGCATCTACGCTAATGTTAGTCTCTCTGTTTATCCCGAGGTTTATTGCAGTCAGCCGGATCCGGGCCATATCCAGATCAGATGGTGGACCTGCGCCTAGACATGACCAACGCATCCCTGAAATGTCTGCAGAGACCGTGTCAATTAAACTCCACCCTATAAACGCCGCATCGACACGACATCCTCATTAAACCCGTCTCCGGCGTGATGACTCCAATCTTTCGAATAATCTTACGAATATCTTTCGATCTAATATGACTTCTGACCTGTAATGTTGCCTGAATCATAATCATACACTATTTGTTCGTTGGCCAGAGGAGAACTGGCACCCCGACTGAGCCTGGTTTTTCCCAAGGTTTTTTTCTCCATTCTGGCCACTGAAGGAGTTTTGGTTCCTTGCCACCATCGCCTTTGGCTCTTTGCTTGCTCAGTTGGGGACACTAAAATTTCAACTATATTACTGATCTGCCCGCATTGACACTATATGATAATTGAAATTAGCTGGATGATATCACCGTTTTCTCCAGAGCGGCTGTACAGCCGAATCAAATTCTGTTGCATTATTATTTTCCTGTTTAACACTGTGAAACTGCTTTGAAACAATCAGCATTGTAAAAAGCGCTATATAAATAAAGGTGACTTGACTTGACTTGACTTGAAGCTGGTTGTAGCTACGGGTGGCATAATGGCTAAAAGCGGACTCACCTTGTTTTGAGTGAACCCTAGGTATTTCTAACTGACTTGATCCTGATGATCTCAGTGATCTGTTAATATTCAGTAAGCATATCTGAAATGCATTGAAGTCCTAAGCCATTGAGTGATTTATGAACAAGTAATAGTACTGTAACTGGAAGCCAGTGTAAAGACCTGAAGACTGGTGTAATATGTTCATATTTTCTGGTTCTGCTCAATCCTGGCAGCAGCGTTCTCTGTCTAATGGTCTTTTTGGGAAGTCCGGTAAGTATTACAATAGTCCACCCTGCTGGTGATAAAAGCATCAACAAGTTACTCTATGTCTTGACTAGAAACAAAATATCAAATTCTTAAAAAAAATTTTAGATGATAATATGCTAGTTATTGCTTTGACATGAATACTGAAACTTTAGATTTCTTACTAAATCACATCAAGATTCCTGACTTGATTTTTTGTATGTGTTTACCTTGAGAATCTCATATCTGTTTCCAAATGCAGTGACTTCAGTTTTGTCTTTGTTTAACTGAAGAAAGTTTTGGCACATCCAACTGTTAATTTCATCAATGCATTTGCACAGGGAGTCAATGGGGCTGTAGTCGTTAGGCGATAGGGCTTGGTAGATCTGGGTGTCTACATTGCTGTGGTAAGCAATTTGGTTCTTTGTCATTATTTGGGTCAGTGAGACCTTATACAAGTTGAACAGGAGTTGTGCAAGAATTGAGCCTTGTGGGACTCCACATGTCATGGACTTCATTATCATTTATGATAATTATGATGATATCATTATCTTTATGAGCACTTTCTCTGTACTATGGCCCTGTTTACACCTGGTATTAAGATGCGTTTTGGTCGATTGGATTACAAGTGGACAATACTATATACATATGTAAATGGGGTGTAAAACGTTTTGAGCTTGTCCACTTCTGACCACTTCCAGAGGTAGTCGAAAACACATTAGACCGGATTGCTTTCGTAGTAGCCACAAAAGTCCACCTGCTCTCCGCCTACTGTCCTAATATGTAAACATGGCTAGCCAGGCGGGATTTAGACCCAAGATTTTGATTCTCTTACCATTCCTGATTTCTAACGCACTCATAGTGTTCTGTTGGTCTTGTGGCCTTCAGAGCAGAAACGAAAGCTGCTGTTCTCTGTATGTTTTTTTTGCGTGAGCTTATTTCATCCATACATTGAAATCAGGACAGAAGTGGTTGAAAGTGGACAAAAGAGACTGATTAAATCACCAGGTGTAAACGGGAATGTGTCTCCCTCGTCTACTGTGTAAACAGGGCCTATGAGGTGGTCGGAAACCAGATTAAAATTAGTCCAGGTATCCATTCGAGCTTGAGGGTAGGGACACACCAAACCGATGCCAAAGAACTAGTGCTGATGAAAGCCGACTGTGTTGTCACCTCGCGTCGCCTGCACTGCACTTGAACACACCAAGAGAACTACAGCCAACTGTCAACTAGAATGCACGTTCTGCGCCTGCGTGTAAATAGGACAACTGTCTATTTCTGCAGATATATTCGTCTATATTCGTTATTCAAAAAGGGAAACCAACGCTGCAGATACACAAACCGTTAACAAAGCAGAGCGTGCTTACCGTTTTGAATATCAGTCCTGCTGATCACTTTCTTCATTCTACTTCGCTCATGTTAATATTAAAATATTCACCTAAGAACACTCAGGTAGGATGACGTACAATTAGAACAGCCTTCTATCTGTACCGTTTTGACTTCTTTGCTCGCTGTTTTGCTATTATTCTCGTGCACTGACTCATTCACTAAGCTGAAGAGCCAATCAGAGTTCTCTCTTTCACAGATGGCCCAATGCTGATTCTACATGCTGAATTGGCCCAAAAAACCCAGACGGCGTCCAACTAGAGCCAACGGTGTGGAACACATCGAAAAACTAAGCCGGCCCGACGTTGCCTGGCTGCCGATCATCGGCTTGGCTTAAGAATTTGTTCAGCTGATTGAAAACAATGTTTTTGACCATCTAGTTTATGAAAGGAAGATTTGAGATTGGTCTATAGTTGCTCAATATGGTGTTATCCAGATTGCTTTTTTTCAGGTGAAGTTTAACATCTGTGGTTTTCAGGGACTGTGGAAAGTCCCAGAAAGAAGTGAGGCATTTACCACTTCTAGAAGATCTGCTTCTTAAACACACTTTTGAAAAAAGATGTGGGAAGTGTGTCAAGGGAGCTGGCTGATGTTTTAAGATGCTGTACAGTTTGTTCCAAGATGTTACCATCAGTTGCCTCAAAAGCAGACATGGTGACTAATAGAAACAAATTCATTGCATTTGCTTTTGGCGAGCAGATCACTGGGAATGTGACTTGTAGGGTTTGCTAGTCTCTCTACAGAAGCAAAAAGAGTGCAGATGTTGTTTAAGTTGCTGTTTATAATGTTTGAAAAGTCTGTCTAGCTTAAAAAGAAAGTTTAGTGGGAAGCTAATCTTTTAAACTTTAGTTAATTTATGCACAACTAATGCATGTACCTTTCTCAACTCATTGATGGAAGAATTTTGGCCTTATGTAGGTCTAAGAAGAAATGAAACTCCCCCACTGCATGATGAATTTAAGTTTCAGTCAGAATGAAGTCTAAATCTCTGTGGCCTTACTTGATTTCCTGGGCTGCCCGTTATACAAACACACAGTTTGGTCACAGACCTTTTCCTAGATTTCCATCCCTCTCCATCTTTGTCTGAGTAATAGATGTCCAACCTTCCTTTTTGCACCAGACCCTGTCCATCTGACTGCAGTTCATTCGTACCAACAATGTTGTTTGGAAACTCTGCAAATATTTTTTTTTTTATAGATTTGCTCTGTGAGGGTGGAAGCTCGACAGCTTTCTTTAGAGTCTCTTCCACATGCAGACAATGTCTCTATATGTTCATAAACTGGCATGCGAAGATTACAAGTGCCAAGCGTTTCACAGAAAACTAAGCCGTTAGAGCTATAAATTGAGCTGTAGAGCATGTAGCTCTGCTCTCAATATTTAAATACACCAAGAAAAGAATGTTTTGAGAGTTTCAGTGCTGTAATAGAGTGAAATGTCCATACAAAAGCAGATATATTCACAGAGGAGAGGAGAGTGGAGTAAGATGGGCCAGTTTTTACTTAAAGGGTTCATTTGCCATTCTACTCACCCTCATATCTTCAAAACACCAATGCAGATATTTTTAATAATACCTGAGAGATTTCTGTCCCTCCACTGAAGTCCATTAAACCAAAAATTTGCCACTTGAAAAACGTTATAAAGAGGAAGCAAGTATGGTTGAGCTGCCATTAACCATATTTGATGTGCTCAATGTATGTGCAATGATCATATTTTATATATCAATTAGTTGTCAATAGATTAAAAACAATTAACTAATTAGTAAACTTTATAAACTTTTTAAAGCATCAATGGAAGGACAGAAATCTCTTTGGAGGCATAACATCAGGCATAACATTATGACAGTGTGAAGTGAATAGAACGGCATAACGGCACCTGTTAGTGGGTGGGATATATTAGGCAGCAAGTGAACATTTTGTCCTCAAAGTTGATGTGTTAGAAGCAGGAAAAATGGGCAAGCGTAAGGATTTGAGCGAGTTTGACAAGGGCCAAATTGTGATAGCCAGACGACTGGGTCAGAGCATCTCCAAATCTGCAGCTCTTGTGGGGTGTTCCCGGTCTGCAGTGGTCAGTATCTATCAAAAGTGCTCCAAGGAAGAAACAGTGGTGAACCGGCAACAGGGTCATGGGCGGCCAAGGCTCATTAATGCACGTGGGGAGCGAAGGCTGGCCCGTGTGGTCCGATCAAACAGACGAGCTACTGTAGCTAAAATTGCTCAAGAAGTTAATTCTGGTTCTGATAGAAAGGTGTCAGAATACACAGTGCATCACAGTTTGTTGCGTATGGGGCTGTATAGCCGCAGACCAGTCAGGGTGCCCATGCTGACCCCTGTCCACTGGCGAAAACACCAACAGTGGGCATGTGAGCATCAGAACTGGACCCCGGAGCAATGGAAGAAGGTGGCCTGGTCTGATGAATCACGTTTTCTTTTACATCACGTGGATGGCCAGGTGCGTGTGCGTCGCTTACCTGGGGAACACATGGCACCAGGATGCACTATGGGAAGAAGGCAAGCCGGCGGAGGCAGTGTGAGGCTTTGGGCAATGCTCTGCTGGGAAACCTTGGGTCCTGCCATCCATGTGGATGTTACTTTGACATGTACCACCTTCCTAAGCATTGTTGCAGAACATGTACACCCTTTCATGAAAACGGTCCGATCCATGGAGGCCTCACCTCGCAACTTACAGGACTTAAAAGATCTGCTACTAACATCTTGATGCCAGATACCACAGCACACCTTCAGGGGTCCAGTGGAGTCCATGCCTTGACGGGTCAGGGCTGTTTTGGCAGCAAAAGGGAGACCAACACAATATTAGAAAGGTCATAATATAATAATGTTATTCCTGAGTGTAAGTTATGCAATTAAAAAGACATTGCCTCTTTAAGTAGCTTCAGTATACAGTGGGGGGAACAAGTATTTGATACACTGCTGATTTTGCAGGTTTGCCCACTTACAAAGCATGTAGAAGTCTGTAATTTTTATCATAGGTACTCTTCAACTGTAAGTGACAGAATCTAAAATAAAAATCCAGAAAATCACATTGTATGATGTTTAAGTAATTAATTTGCATTTTATTGCATGACATAAGTATTTGATACATCAGAAAATCAGAACTTAATATTTGGTACAGAAACCTTTGTTTGCAATTACAGAGATCATGCGTTTCCTGTAGTTCTTGACCAGGTTTGCACACACTGCAGCAGGGAATTTGGCCCACTCCTCCATACAGACCTTCTCCAGATCCTTCAGGTTTTCGGGGCTGTCGCTGGGCAATACGGACTTTCAGCTCCCTCCAAAGATTTTCTATTGGGTTCAGGTCTGGAGACTGACTAGGCCACTCCAGGACCTTGAGATGCTTCTTACGGAGCAACTCTTTAGTTGCCCTGGCTGTGTGTTTCAGGTCGTTGTCATGCTGGAAGACCCAGCCACGACCCATCTTCAATGCTCTTACTGAGGGAAGGAGGTTGTTGGCCAAGATCTCGCGATACATGGCCCCATCCATCCTCCCCTCAATACGGTGCAGTCGTCCTGTCCCCGTTGCAGAAAAGCATCCCCAAAGAATGATGTTTCCACCTCCATGCTTCATGGTTGGGATGGTGTTCTTGGGGTTGTACTCATCCTTTTTCCTCCAAACACGGCGAGTGGAGTTTAGAACAAAAAACTCTATTTTTGTCTCATCAGAACACATGACCTTCTCCCATTCCTCCTCTGGATCATCCAGATGGTCATTGGCAAACTTCAGACGGGCCTGGACATGCGCTGGCTTGAGCAGGGGGACTTTGTGTGCGCTGCAGGATTTTAATCCATGACGGCGTAGTGTGTTACTGATGGTTTTCTTTGAGACTGTGATCCCAGCTCTCTTCAGGTCATTGACCAGGTCCTGCCGTGTAGTTCTGGGCTGATCCCTCACCTTCTTCATGATCATTGATGCCCCACAAGGTGAGATCTTGTATGGTGCCCCAGACCGAGGTAGATTGACCGTCATCTTGAACTTCTTCCATTTTCTAATAATTGCGCCAACAGTTGTTGCCTTCTCACCAAGCTGCTTGCCTATTGTCCTGTAGCCCATCCCAGCCTTGTGCAGGTCTACAATTTTATCCCTGATGTCCTTACACAGCTCTCTGGTCTTGGCCATTGTGGAGAGGTTGGAGTCTGTTTGATTGAGTGTGTGGACAGGTGTCTTTTATACAGGTAACGAGTTCAAACAGGTACAGTTAATACAGGTAATGAGTGGAGAACAGGAAGGCTTCTTAAAGAAAAACTAACAGGTCTGTGAGAGCCGGAATTCTTACTGGTTGGTAGGTGATCAAATACTTATGTCATGCAATAAAATGCAAATTAATTATTTAAAAATCATACAATGTGATCTCATACAATCTTTTAGATTCCGTCTCTCACAGTTGAAGTGTACCTATGATAAAAATTACAGACCTCTACATGCTTTGTAAGTAGGAAAACCTGCAAAATCGGCAGTGTATCAAATACTTGTTCTCCCCACTGTAGGTGCTGTGTAAACTACTTTTTCAAAAGAGTAACTTGACTGTAGTTTAAGTACTTTAAATTATTTGTAGCTTGTAGCTCGCAAAGATAGTGTTTCAAAGTACCTCAACTCTGGTTTTACATCAAGTACTGTGACACATGTGGCGCCTTGTTTTCATCATATTGGATGAAGTAGCAGAGACAATTTGACAGTTTTATTATTGACCGTTTGTAATTTTCAACTGAAACTGACTGGCTAGAGTTCAAAGTAATTTGTACCTCCTGATTCCCTGTGAGAAAAAAAGTGAACATTTTTCAGCCGAAGAACTCTTCCCATTGAGCAGAATTGTGTTTAGCAGAGGAGCTATTCAAAACCGCTCAGAAGTTTAATTACATTTCCATCTGTGCATGTGTGTGTGTCTGTGTGTTGTCCTCTGTGAGTTGGGTTAAGTATATTTTCAAGGTCACACACCAAGAACAGGCAACTAAATCCCACCCAAGAGTTCAGCAATCACCCTCAACGGTCCGTTAAAAGACCTCAGATGTGTTCTGGTCATTACGTTCATGCACTGAACGTTCGATTCTGGTCTGGTCTGTCAGTGTGTTTTACTTTGTGGTTACTAAACGCAATTCGTGACACTGAAAGTTCAGCGATTGAAAGTTATTGTTTTGAGCCCTTAAAGGGCCCTCATGAGGTTTCAAACCTGTATGACTTTCCTTCTTCTGTGAAACAGAAGATATTTTGAGAATGTTTTTGCCCATACAGTGGAAGTAAAGGGTAACCAAAATTGTCTACCAAAATTATTTTAAATACACAGGTCATACATGTTTGAAGCGAGAAATGGGTGACAGAATTTTAATTTTTGCATGAAATATCCTTTTCAGACCTGCAAGTGTTGTTTTGTATGAATTTTTGTATGTGTGTGTGGATCACAGTATTTACATCTGATCATTTTGGTGTGTTTTCAGGTTCATGAGGTCTTTGACTGTACTGCCTGTGATAAAAAGTTCATCTCCGTGAATCAGCTGAAGCGACACATGATCTCACACTCTGGTGAAGAACATGCACTCACATACATACACATAATACACATGAGCAAAACATTGTTTACGAAAGATGGTGTTGGTCTTGCATTCTCTTTGTGTTTGTAGAAAAGCGTCCGTACACCTGTGACATCTGCAGCCGAAGTTTTAAGCGTCTGGATCAGGCCACTGCTCATAAGATCATCCACAGTGAAGATAAACCGTACAAGTGTAAGGTGTGCTGGAAGGAGTTCGCTCACCGCAACGTCTACAAAAACCATAAAAAGGTACTGATCAGTCTGTGTGTTTGTTCTCGATGTCTTGAGAGGCCTGATGTTCCAGTTTAAAGTCAGGCAGAGAGGCAGAATTAAACAGGAAAGACAGATGGTTGGACGGACAGAGAGACCGATAGATTGATCTGACAGTTTTTGGCCAAATAAACCGCTGGCATCTTATCTTAATGGAGATCTGGAGCCCAATCAGCCACTGTGGAGCCTAATCAAAACCTTCAGCCCTGACCTGTAATGACCCCACACGACCCCTGACCTTTACACCCTGCGGATAACATTAAGCCCAAAACCCCACACAGCTCCGAACAGAGAGTGTGTGAAATAGAGAAAAGAAAGCAACATTCAGATCTAGATTGATAATAAGGCATCATTTACCTTCTTAATAAATGACTCCAATCAGTAATAAATGAAAACGTACATAAAATTTTATAACTTTGCAATGACAGTGGCTGATTTGCGAAGACTTTTCTGCTGATCTAACATTTATTTAATTTTTACACTTTTGAACTAAATGCATGGGACCCCTACATACATAAATACAGCTACAATACCGTTTAAAACGTTTAAGGTTAAACAGTATTTTTTCTTTTAAAGAAATTAAATATTTTATTCAGCAAGAATGCATTAAATTGAGGCTTAAATTGAGGCTCTTTTTAACTTTCTATTCATCAAAGAATCCTGGGAAGAAAAAAAGGATAACAGATTCCACAAAAATAAAAAAATGAAGCAGCACAGCTGTTTTTAACATTGATAATAATCATGAATGTTTCTAATTAAATCATCATATTTGAATGATTTCTGAAGGATCATGTGACACTGAAGACTGAATGTTCAGCTTTGATCACAGGAATAAATTACATTTTAAAACAATATATTAGAACAGTTATTTTAAGTTGTAAAAATATATTTAACAATATTACAGTAAGCATGCCTCGGTAAGCATTTTCAAAAACTTAAAAAATAGTGTCTATAGAAATCTTTATTAGTATTATTATTATTATTGTTATTACTTTTTGGGGTACTTTTTGTTTATTAACTAGTACTTTTAATAGAATAAAATAATCACAATTAATCTCATGATTTCTATTGACCAGCGGGATGAAATTGTAATATTATCAAGTTTGTTAAATGTGTTTTAAAAAAAAAATCATTATGTTCAACATATTTACTTTAACAGCCCGAAAATGTTTTTTTCTTTTTGTTCACGTACACAATAGTCTTTCTAGGATGCTCTGGGTGGTTCAAGCCCAAGTCAATCAGTCCACTCTCAAGTCCTTTAGATATGACTGAGGTTCCACTTTCGAATCTATGGGATATTTTAGGATTGTTCGCTTAATCGCCCACCATGTCCAAACACTTTATGTAAGTTAAATGCATTATGAATGGTGTTTTATGTTGTTTTTGACCCGTTAATGAAAAACTTCTGCTTCCTAAATCAGTTCTCTGATCTGCTTTTCTGTCTGAAGACGCATTCGGAGGAGAGGCCTTTCCAGTGTGAGGAGTGTAAGGCCCTGTTCCGCACCCCGTTCTCTTTACAGCGCCACCTCCTCATTCATAACAGTAAGTTTGTGTAACACGCATGCCACACGAGTGCTCTGTATTTGTGTATATACCCATGAGCTTCAGCACTCAAATCAGACCCCGTCCACTGACCCGAGCCTCTCCATCAGCCCCCAGCACCCCCCTAAACCTGGGGCTCTGTGTCTGCGGGTGCAGGGGCGCGTGGAGCCGACTGGTCCGGGCAGGATGGATCTCAGTGCTGCTTTGCCCAGTCTAGACTGATCACACTGAGATTATTGAGCTAGAGGAATTTCCTGCTGTCCTCCCCAGAGAGAGACATACACACACACACATACTGAGAACAACTGGCCTAACACTCTTTTATGTATCTGGTGGAGAGGACTTGCACAGAGAGAAACAAAGTGTTGTCCGGGATTGGATTTGTGTGTGGTTACTCTGATGTTTGCTGTATTTACAGTGTGAGTGTGTGTGAGTGTGTGTGAGTGTGTGTGTGTGTGTGTGTGTGCGTGTGATCACTTATGGCCCACTGTGACATAATCTGATCCATCTGTGTCAATATTTTGTTATGAAATAAAGCTGTTTTTGTGCCCATCTATTAAAGACACATTATCGTTTTAAAAGGCCCAAGTGGCTCAGTGGGGTCCTCCACAAATATTTCACAAACACCCCCCTGTGTGTGTGTGTGTTTGTAAATATTTATCATAGTGTCTTTTACACTTTTTCAAAGTTTAATATTTACATTGCAGAAGCTATGGACAAATCAACCATTATTGGCATTGACCTCCTGAGTGATTAACAGAAGTGTTAGCTCTCCCACTTCTAAAATATAATAATACACCATTTTTGTTTTTTAAATATGTTTAGCAAATTTTGAGTAATTACTGTATGTTTTTTTTTTTTTTTTCAATGTTTACATTGAAATTGCTATAATACTTCTTTTTAGCTTATATCATATATACATTTGGGGGTTCATAAGATTTTCTATTTAACAAAATGAATATGTTTATTTAGCAAAAATGCATTAAATTGATTGAAAGCGACAGGTAAAACGATTAAAAAAAATATTTCTATGTCAAGTCAATGTTTTTGTCAAGTCAAGTGTTCTGAAAAATGTATCACGGTTTCCACAAAAACTTTCAACACTGATAATAATCATAAATGTTTCTTGAGCAGCAAATCACCACATCAGAATGATTTCTGAAGGATCATGTGACACTGAAGACTGGAGTAATTATGCTGAAATTTCAGCTTTAAGATCACAGGAATGAATTACATTTTATATATTTTAATAATATTTCACAATATTACAGTTTTTACTATATTTTTGATCAAATAAATGCAGCTTTGATGAGCATAAGAGACTTCTTTCTAGAACATTCAATAATCCTTCAGAACCCTTACAGAACTTTTGAACAGTAAAGTTCAGTCACATGACTTTTCTGCCCACCTGTCATATTAATGACCATCAGCGGGGCAAAGTAATTGCGGTGTAAATACAAAACACTAAAATCACTGCAAACTCTCTCTTAGATCTGACTCCATTCTGCCTATTTTTCACAGTCCAAGCAATGGGTGGTAAAAGTCTAGTCTAACATTTTGTTCTTTTTTTTTATATTGTTTCACATTACAGAAGTAAAATGTACAGCATTTAATGCTGACTCAAACTCATACTTTGACTTTAAGTTTAGTCAACTCAAATATCCAAGTTGTCACTTAGTACAACTTCACATTTCAAGTTTCAAGTAAAAAAAAACGTTCAGTACCAGGAGGGCAAATACCTCCATCACCTTTCCCAGAATTCCCCATGTCATCAAAGATCTGAAATGATATCTTGCATGTGGAGTTTTGTTACTGTCTGAAATTATGAACATACCAGCAATCTCTTACATTACAGTGACTGTGGATTGCGACTTCAACCAGTTGCTGACCTGACAAGACCTGCTTACATGTAATTCGGATCATGTGTGATCAAAGATGGAGTTACAGTACGTCATACCCAGTTTCATTCAAGAACGCAGCACATAACTTTATGAGCTCTGACATGCGTCCAAGTGCCAACAAAACCACCTTAAGAATAAAGAGATTCACTGGTACAGAAACGCAGGAAGATTAGCATCTTATGTGGTGACAGCCGCCTGTGCGTGCCCATTAATTTAAAGACATTGTTCATAGTCCAGGTTTTTATAACCCAGCATTCAGTCTGTTCTGCTGGTGATTAGATGCGGTGATGTGTTGGACTCTATTCAACCATTTAAAGACCAGAACTAGGGTTTTGGCACAGACTCTACGTGTTTGTTACAGAAGGCATTGTTTGAGCAGAAGAGCCTCTGTAGAGGTTTTCACAGCACATATTTACGTTTTTTGGCATCATGTACGATTTTGTGGGATTTGAAGAAAGCTTTGGAAGACGAACAGAGTGCCATCTTCTGAAAGGAATTGTGACCTCCTCTGAGAGGTGTACAGTTCCTTGCTTTTTCTACCTGGTCTTTTATCGTTCCTCTTTATACCCTTCCATCTTCCAAAACAACTGAATATAGAGGGCTGGCGTCCTTTTTTTCTAAAGGAAAAAGTGGCTCATAAAGGATAATGGGACAATTTTAACTCAGGGCAGCAAAGTGGATTCGGATACAAAGCGAGTTCCTGTAAAGCTACGATTGAGTGGCACGCTTTTAAATGTGTGTCTACATTTTTCTGAAGTTTAGTGTCTCACTGGGAGTCTGGGTGTTAGAATGGGATGCTTGAATCGCTGTGCCACTGACTGCAATCTTCTGCTCTTCTCTGTCCAGGTGAGAGAACGTTTAAGTGCGACCAGTGTGACGCCACCTTCAAGCGCAAGGACACGCTCAACGTGCACATTCAGGTCGTACATGATGGCCACAAGAAGTACAAATGCGACCTGTGTGAGAAGGCCTTCGTCACGCCATCTGTGCTCAAGAGCCACAAGAAGGTGATTTCATAATCACAGACATAATGAACTAAAGCACAGAATAATCCAAGATCTCATCAGTGTCATATCTATGTCATGAGCTGACCAACACAGAATTCTGACACCGAACTCTGTGAAAAGCTCAGCTGATTTACAAAGAATTTTAATGCCGTTTATAAGTTCTAAATATGCCCCGCCCTTTTGTGTGCTTGTTTATTAAAGTCCCCCTGTAGTCAATAATTGTATCTCTTAAATCACTAAAATTACATGAGTTCAGATTACAAATATGTGTTCATGCCTTAAAATAGCTTGAATATAACTCTACACCCTTGCTTCATGTAGTATATGTGGACCCATAAATATGAAAATTACCCCCGCCTCCACTCACTCGTACAGGCTCGCCTACAAGTCGATGTATCAGAATGGTGATGCGCTTTATGTATCGCTCTCAACAAAGCCTGACACATAACGGTAATTATTTGTAACCAAGCAGATCTCGGCAGCTATTAACTACAATAGTATTTTTTCCCCACTATGATAGTCAATGGCTGCCGAGATCTGCTTGGTTACAAACATTCTTCCAAAAATCTTCCTTTGTGTTCAGCAGAAGAAAGAAACTCAAACAGGTTTGGAACAACTTGAGCGTGACTAAGCTTTTTGGGGGAACTATCCCTTTAATATGACTACGTTATCAAACGGCTAATAATGTGTTGCTAATGTCTGTTCTTCATCTCAGAGTCAGTCTAAAAATCAGTAGAAACACTTTGAACAACTTAGGCAAATGCATATAGTTCATCATGATATCGTAATACACTCACCTAAAGGATTATTAGAAACACCTGTTCAATTTCTCATTAATGCAATTATCTAATCAACCAATCACATGGCAGTTGCTTCAATGCATTTAGGGGTGTGGTCCTGGTCAAGACAATCTCCTGAACTCCAAACTGAATGTCAGAATGGGAAAGAAAGGTGATTTAAGCAATTTTGAGCGTGGCATGGTTGTTGGTGCCAGACGGGCCGGTCTGAGTATTTCACAATCTGCTCAATTACTGGGATTTTCACGCACAACCATTTCTAGAGTTTACAAAGAATGGTGTGAAAAGGGAAAAACATCCACTATGCGGCAGTCCTGTGGGCGAAAATGCCTTGTTGATGCTAGAGGTCAGAGGAGAATTGGCCGACTGATTCAAGCTGATAGAAGAGCAACTTTGACTGAAATAACCACTCGTTACAACCGAGGTATGCAGCAAAGCATTTGTGAAGCCACAACACGCACAACCTTGAGGCGGATGGGCTACAACAGCAGAAGACCCCACCGGGTACCACTCATCTCCACTACAAATAGGAAAAAGAGGCTACAATTTGCACGAGCTCACCAAAATTGGACAGTTGAAGACTGGAAAAATGTTGCCTGGTCTGATGAGTCTCGATTTCTGTTGAGACATTCAGATGGTAGAGTCAGAATTTGGCGTAAACAGAATGAGAACATGGATCCATCATGCCTTGTTACCACTGTGCAGGCTGGTGGTGGTGGTGTAATGGTGTGGGGGATGTTTTCTTGGCACACTTTAGGCCCCTTAGTGCCAATTGGGCATCGTTTAAATGCCACGGCCTACCTGAGCAATGTTTCTGACCATGTCCATCCCTTTATGACCACCATGTACCCATCCTCTGATGGCTACTTCCAGCAGGATAATGCACCATGTCACAAAGCTCGAATCATTTCAAATTGGTTTTCTTGAACATGACAATGAGTTCACTGTACTAAAATGGCCCCCACAGTCACCAGATCTCAACCCAATAGAGCATCTTTGGGATGTGGTGGAACGGGAGCTTCGTGCCCTGGATGTGCATCCCACAAATCTCCATCAACTGCAAGATGCTATCCTATCAATATGGGCCAACATTTCTAAAGAATGCTTTCAGCACCTTGTTGAATCAATGCCACGTAGAATTAAGGCAGTTCTGAAGGCGAAAGGGGGTCAAACACAGTATTAGTATGGTGTTCCTAATAATCCTTTAGGTGAGTGTATATATCATATGCATAATTCACCCGCTATATTGCTCCGCTTTTTCATATCAACAAAAAAATATAGTGGGATAACCTGACTTCTCTTGAGCGATTTCACCGTGTTTTTTTTCACTGCAGTTTAAAAGAGAAAATACGCAGCAGCGGTGTTGACTTATGAATTTTTGACATATTAAAAACACCACATAGACATATAAACAACATTAAAAACTTGATTTTCTTTAAATACTTTTTGGCTAATTTAACAATGCTGTACCAATAAGTGTGTAAAGGTCACATTTAACATTTATTCTGTGAATTTTCATGAGTGAAATCCAGTCATTTCAATAGGAAACCATGCAATTCAGAATTTTACGTGAGAGCAAAAATATATCAAATATATGTGTTATTTTTAATCCTGAAATTCTTATTGGTCAATCATGACATCCTGCGGTCAAAGGCAACCTATTTTCTATATAACTGTGCTATGTTATTTCTATTTTATCACTCTACATTGAATTCTCACATAATGCAATAACAAATCAATAATAATTAATTTGTTTATTTATGTATTTATTTCATAAATAGCTGTGTAATAAGCATGATAATGTAGAGTCAGTCGGCCAATATCACAAAAGAGTGATCAGAGCGATCAAAAGGCCTCCACTTCTATCTTGGGGTGAAAATGGATATATTTTGTGAAATTTACCCAGTGTGTGTTTTATTGAACCGAAATGGAATTACAATTTCAATGCAAAATATGCAGTTATGATCTTTCTAATAAGAGCACTTTTAGTTCTAATTTGAAAAACTTTTATTATTTTTTTGAAGTTAGCTCATATATTTCAGCACGGTAATGTTTCCAATGTGTGTTTCCTCACACACGGTGAAACTCAATTCCATAATCATCTTATATCCTTGCACATTCCCACCAATCATAGCGTACCACAGCTCTATCATGATTTATTGCCCCATCTACACAGAGGATGATTGTATTCACATACCATCAACTTCATATTCAATTTCATCTCAGATTTATACTTCAGGTAAACCACTTAACATGAACAGTAGCACAGTGACACCAAACTCCAGTATAGTTTTAAAGCAGTGCATGCGATTACAGTTGAGATAGCATGGGCTGAATTTGACATTGTGTCATCTAATTTCAGACAAGACTGAAATGTGACCTGCTGTTGGCACAAGAGTAAAGAACCTTTACCATATTCAATTACTTTCTGACAGCGTGCAGAGAATAGAAGCCCAGCTGCATGTCAGATACACCGTCACTGATATGAAACCCTTAGAGTAGTTATTGTGATCATGACATCAGAATCGACCGTTTTTAATAAATGGGGGACACAATAAGGGATGTTCCAAATAAAAAAAATGTCAATTTCCCAAGAATCTGAACAGCATTTATTCATAAAGTTCTACATATGCCCTGTCCCTTTTGTGTGTTTGTTTATTAAATATTTTTGGCTAATTTGCCAATACTGTCAGCTACCAATAAGAGTGTAATGGCGCGGTCACATTTTTTGGTTGTTCTGCAAATGTGTGCGTGCAAAATCCAGTCATTTCAGTAGGAATCCACGTGATACTGAATTTCGTGTGAGGGCAAAAGATTTCTTCACGCAGGTTTCACAACGGGTTCAGAATAGAAAGCTGCTTGGTTTGAAAGTTACTTTTTTGCGCATAATTCATCACTGCACATTATTCCAAAGAACGTCAGTTTTCATAATCTTTCAAACAACTGTAACTTTCTTTTAGGCTGTCTGTAATGATTTTTGTGCTAGCATAACTAAGACCACATGGGTGGGGAACATGTTTAAACAAAAATGAAAATTCCATTATTTATTGAGTCTCAAGTCATGTCAAAACCCCTATGATTTTCTTTGTTTTAAAGACCACATAAGTAATTACTTTATGTCCTGACTGTGCTTTTCCTCAGAGAATGAATGGGAAAGGACAGTAGCTTGTCAAGCTCAATGACAAAATGTAATTGTTTGGGTGAACTATTCCTTTAATTATTTTTATTATTATTATTATTATTTTTTTTTTTTTTTTTTTTTGCCGGTCCTTAGTTAGTTACACACGCACGCCACGCACGCACACACACACAGACACACACACACATACACGCACACACACACATACACAGTTATGATAGAGGCATTCTGGGCTTTCTTTTTCTTGACATTTTAAGCAAAAAGCTGTTTATCCTGATGGAGTGTGTGACAACTGAAACTTTACTGTATTATTATGGGATTACGTATGTGTGAGTGAGCAAATGTGTGACCGTTCTCACCACCTAAGAGGAGAGAGTTTGTATAATACGCTTATGTAAGCAATGATATGCAGTCAGCTGGTCATTATCGCAAAATAATCTCCCAAAAGGGTGATCAGGACCCTGCCATGAAGTTAAAATTAATAATAGGCTACTTAACAACAATTTATATATATATACACACTGATCAGGCATAACATTATGACCACTGACAGGTGAAGTGAATAACACTGATTATCTCTTCATCATGGCAACTGTTAGTGGGTGGGATATATTAGGCAGCAAGTGAACATTTGTCCTCAAAGTTGATGTGTGTGTTAGAAGCAGGAAAAATGGGCAAGCGTAAGGATTTGAGCGAGTTTGACAAGGGCCAAATTGTGATGGCTAGACGACTGGGTCAGAGCATCTCCAAAACTGCAGTTCTGCAGGGGTGTTCCCGGTCTGCAGTGGTCAGTATCTATCAAAAGTGCTCCAAGGAAGGAACAGTGGTGAACCGGCGACAGGGTCATGGGCGGCCAAGGCTCATTGATGCACGTGGGGAGCGAAGGCTGGCCCGTGTGGTCCGATCAAACAGACGAGCTACTGTAGCTCAAATTGCTCAAGAAGTTAATGCTGGTTCTGATAGAAAGGTGTCAGAATACACAGTGCATCGCAGTTTGTTGCGTATGGGGCTGCATAGCCGCAGATCAGTCAGGGTGCCCATGCTGACCCCTGTCCACCGCTGAAAGCACCAACAGTGGCACGTGAGCATCAGAACTGGACCACGGAGCAATGGAAGAAGGTGGCCTGGTCTGATGAATCACGTTTTCTTTTACATCACGTGGATGGCCGGGTGCGTGTGCGTCGCTTACCTGGGGAACACATGGCACCAGGCCTGCCATCCATGTGGATGTTACTTTGACACGTACCACCTACCTAAGCATTGTTGCAGAACATGTACATCCTTTCATGGAAACGGTATTCCCTGGTGGCTGTGGCCTCTTTCAGCAGGATAATGTGCCCTGCCACAAAGAAAAAATGGTTCAGGAATGGATTTAGGAGCACAACAATGAGTTTGAGGTGTTGACTTGGCCTCCAAATTCCCCAGATCTCAATCCAATCGAGCATCTGTGGGATGTGCTGAACAAACAAGTCCGATCCTTGGAGGCCCTACCTCGCAACTTACAGGACTTAAAGGATCTGCTGCTAACATCTTGGTGCCACATACCACAGCACACCTTCAGGGGTCTAGTGGAGTTCATGCCTCGACGGGGACCAATATGATATTAGTAAGGTGGTCATAATGGCATGCCTAGTCTGTGTATATATACACTGAACAAAATTATAAACGCAACACTTTTGTTTTGCCCCCATTTTTCATGAGCTGAACTCAAAGATCTAAGACTTTTTCTATGTACACAAAAGGCCTATTTCTCTCAAATATTGTTCACAAATCTGTCTAAATCTGTGCTAGTGAGCACTTCTCCTTTGCCGAGAAAATGCATCCACCTCACAGGTGTGGCATATCAAGATGCTGATTAGACAGCATGATTATTGCACAGGTGTTGTTGCACTGCGTGAGGCAAATGGTTGTCACACCAGATACTGACTGGTTTTCGAACCCCCCCGGACCCCCAAATACAGTAAAACTGCACATTTTAGAGTGGCCTTTTATTGTGGCCAGTCTAAGGCACACCTGTGCAATAATTATGCTGTCTAATCAGCTGTAACATTAAATCCACTGGAGGCGAGTTGAAGGAACCCAAGTGCAGTTTTATTAAACTTAAATCAACCATGGGATACGACATTCAAACATAAAACAAAGACTTGACTTGACTTGACTTGACTTGACTTGACTTGACTTGACTTGACTTGGCTTGGCTTGGCTTGGCTTGAACAAAGACAAAGACTCACCAACACGTGGGTTACACATTCAATGCAAGACCAGGACACATGGCAAACATGAGGGCTAAATACACTGAGACTAAGGACAAGACGAGGGACACCTGTGAACACTGATTACCCAATGAACCAAAGACATGACACAACACGTGAGGGCATGGGAATCACATGACAAAAACCGTGCATGGCAAACTTAGAAACATAGACAGTGAACATGGCAAACTAAACCCATGAAACATAACCAAAACACCCTGTGACAGTAGCATCTTGATATGCCACACCTGTGAGGTGGATGGATTATCTCGGCAAAGGAGAAGTGCTCACTAACACAGATTTACACAGATTTGTGAACAGTATTTGAGAGAAATAGGCCTTTTGTGTACATAGAAAAAGTCTTAGATCTTTGAGTTCAGCTCATGAAAAATGGGGGCAAAACAAAAGTGTTGCGTTTATATATATCAGGCTGAAACCGAAAATAAATAATAAATTCATAGTCAATTAATATCAAACTTATTTAATAATCAACACTCAGCAGCTAAAACTGAGTTGTACAAACATTTAAATTGCACATAAGGTTGTTTTTATATCATTTTTATATTGTTCCTACTCTAGTTTTTTGGTGAAATAAACTTTATTGTCAATTTAAATGACAATAAACTGTAATAAACTTGATGTCATGACAGATTTATTCAAACATACATTCAAATAATGACAAAACATCACTAAGTAAAAATGTAATGAATATGTAATACATTGTAAATATTTAGCAAAATGCTCTTTAGAGTTGTTTTTTCTAGCTAACTAATGAGTTTATTGACATAGCTTTCTTGAGGTAAATGTAACAGTAAGTGACTGTATAGCATACAAGCTGTTTTATTGACATCTTTCCCCGGTTGAAACGCTGACTGAGCGATTACTTGAGACTAGTAAAGAGGAGATGAGACGATCAGTTTACCTGCCGCTTGAACTGAGACGCTACAGCAATCTGTCACACCAAAACAACATCCCCGGTTGAAAACAACATCCTTCCTCTGTGGTCATTAAAAATCCCATGGCACTTCTCGTAAAGAGTAGGGGTGTAACCCCGGTGTCCTGGCCAAATTCCCTCCATTGGCCCTTACCAATCATGGCCTCCTAATAATCCCCATCCGTTGAATTGGCTCTATCACCCTCTCTCCTCTCCACCTATCGCTGGCGTGTGGTGAGTGCACTGGCGCCATTGTACTGTGGCTGCCATCGCATCATCCAAGTGGATGCTGCACACTGGTGGTGGATGGGGAGAGACCCCTGACATGAGTGTAAAAGCGCTTTGGGTGTACAGTAGTACATATGAAAGCGCTATATAAATGCCTTATTCATTCAACATTTATTGTTTGAATTTCATAAGAAAATTGACAGAATTTTTAAGTTGAGACTTTGCATCTTATTAAAAGTAAGAAAGCACAAAGCTTTTTGCGATTATTGGATAACAGGCGTGCTACAAATATTTAGTGAAGTTTTGTTCACGCATCAACAGAAAACAGCACAGATTTTTAAAAGATTTTAGATTTAAGAAACAATATAATTACCGGTTAAAATCAAGAAATAAATGTTTTGGTAATCCAGATCTAGTGTCGACACAGCTGACATGTTTAACTGTTGTAGCTTATCCAGGTTGTTATACAAAATGCCACGATTGACCAATCAGAATCAAGTATTGCAGGAAGCTGTGTAATAATCAGGTATATTTCAGTCATATTATAGTCATAAAATGGTATTTTACAAAATGTTAAGTGCCGTGTCCAGCTCCGTGACACAAACAAATCCCAAACTAATGGTACACAGACGCATCTGGTGGACATGTGTGAGCGTCCGCGCGTGTGTACGAGTTTTTAT
The DNA here is from genome assembly GCA_039654625.1 of Rhinogobio ventralis. Taxonomy (NCBI): domain Eukaryota; kingdom Metazoa; phylum Chordata; class Actinopteri; order Cypriniformes; family Gobionidae; genus Rhinogobio; species Rhinogobio ventralis. The sequence goes on along the minus strand of CM077203.1, from coordinate 30,317,114 downwards.
ACAACATCACAGGGAGCATTTTAAGGGATTAGACAGAAAGAGTAATGGTATTTTAAACTGTCTTTCCACACTTTATGAGTGACTGAGAATGAGGGGGGTTCAAGAAAAAGGGAGAGGAGAGGAAGTGGTGGAGGTGAGGAAGTGGAGATGGGAGGGGAGAGATAAGAGGCGGGAAAGGAAGCGAGTAGGAAAAGGGAGGAAATAAGGAAAAAGATAAAGAGATGGAGAAAATAGCATGAGGTGGAGGAGCTGCTGCAGCTATTCCCTCCAGCGCTCTGAGATAAGCCCTGTTTACATCAGCTTTATGGGAGTACAGCCTAAAAATGATATGATTCATATGTTTTCCTTAAACTTGAACAATAACGCTCAAGTCATCGCTATGAATAAAGATCTGCATGAGAACATTCATGCTCTGCGGTTTACATAAGTAATTGAGGGAATAGTTTACCCAAGTATGACATTTCTGTCATCATTTTACATCAAGTCATACCAATTTATGTCATTCTTTAGAAAAATGAGCTGCTCATCAGTCTTCACATGGTCTCCACACATCATTTATAGTGAACATGGCTGTTAAAAGGATAATCCACCTGAAAATGAAAATTGTGTTATCATTTACTAACCTTCAGGTTTGGAACAACATGAGGGTGAATAAATGACACACACACAGACACACACACACACACTCAAAATGGGTACTCATTTATTTCATGACTTTTAAAGCCATAGAGTAGCTTTGCATGAGGAAAATATTTCCAAAATGTAAGTTCTTGCCATTCATTTTAAAGTGGAAGAGTTCAAGTTAACATATAATAATTCAAGTTGCTTTGTTATGTTGTGATATGCATTTCATATGAAATGTAAGTAAGTTTCATAGGTAAGAAATGTGTTTAATAGTAGATACATAAAGACGAGATGGCAAGTCCAACACACATATATAAAGCATTTTTGCAAGGTACACTGTGTCACTTTTGGCAATCTAGCAATTAAAAAACAAAACATTAACTACTAGGCTTAAGAGATATAACCAGTTTAGATAGAAATTATCTCAAGCTGACTAGCTGAAGACGTTACTGTAGCTTTACCCATTAATAGACACGATACTTCCAGCACAGCACTACAACAACCATAATGGCATGAGCCTTCACAATAGATAATGTTTTACAATGAATTCTGTTGGAGAGCTACATATGGCAATTTATCTGTTCAATAAAATACCTTACTCACCTGTTGAGTAATAAAAAATCATCTCCATAATCATTTCAAATCCCTAAGTTCTCACCATCACCAAAAAGCCATGCCGATGTTGATTCTTGTTTTATTACGAGTTCTGCCGCATTCTCTTTTTGCAAGCAGACTCTCCTCTGTTCGGTGTTTGTTTAACCCTTAAACACTTACCTTGTGTCGTTAGTTACCCAGGATGTCATTCACTACCCTCCTCCTTCATCATCAACCTTCTTAGTATTCCTCAATCAATTCATTATAAACAATATAACAAGAAAAAATAATAAAATGATAAAAGAATGCCTGTTTCCCCTTTCAAAAATTGAATAGGTTCGCTAATGACCCGAGGTGTGCAACAGTGTAAGTATATTTTTTCTGCACTACAATAATTTAATCTTTGATGACTGAATTAGTGCAATTCACCTTTATTCCACAAGATGGCGATGTCTGACACACAATGATGACGTGACGTTTCACTCATAATTACCGTAGGCAGAAAACAAAAGAATAGGAAGAATCATCAGCAGAACTTGAAATGGCTCTGATTTACTGCAGAGCAAGAGCTGAAAGCAATCAAATATGAGTGTCACTGTCACTGATGGTGGATCTGGTGAAGAAGCTGTCAGTGATCACAACATTGATTCTGAAGATGTTGAAAATGATAGTTTTGAGAATATGTTTGAGATGGTGAATATGAGCCAGATGCTGAATGTACTGGGAAATGAGCTCTGACGAGGACAGTGATGATGGTATAAAACATCTGCTCAAACTGAACCCTTACAAGCTCCTGAAGGTAACAAAATATGCTTTATTTTATTCTTCTGTAATTGTTACTCTAATATCAGGAGAGTTTTATTATCACGACAGGTAGAGATCAATCCGTGTTAGATTTAGATCCGGGTCGCTAAAGACCCAAATATATATAATGATTGGCGAAACATTCATGCATTTAAGGGTTAAAATGGGTGATTCCCCGGCAGTTTGAGATTTAGCTGCTCCATGTCATCCTTTCTCGCTGGTTGTGACAACTAACCTATGCCACTCCCACAAAGGAGCCGGAGCACCTTTTCTCTAATTCTCTGTTTTACTGTGTTTCTCGTCCCTTTTAGACCCATACAGGAGAGAAGGAGAAGATCTGTCCATACTGCGGCCAGAAGTTTGCCAGTAACGGCACTCTGAGAGTGCACATCCGCAGCCACACGGGTCAGTGCCTCCTCACCAGCCAAACTTACACTGTTTGCTGATCTTTCATTAATCCTGAGCTTATCTCTCTTCAGAGGTTAGCTAATTATTCTTGCCATGGCATTCATGTAAAAACTTGGTATTAAACACTACCTCTAGGGGGCTTTCACACTCGGCACGTTTGCTGCAGTCCGAGCGCGATTGTTCCCGGCGACCCCTACATTATTTGTCTGGTTTCACACTCAACTTGATTCTATCAAACCCTGGTGAATTTGCGTTCATCTTACGTCATCACAAACGTGCACGGCGCATTATAGAAAACAGGACGCGGTCAATATATAGTTTTTTTATTAATTTGGTGCTATTATGCGCAGCTGAGTAAACGACACTTGGGTTTACTATATGTACTATATATTCTGCTATTTCTCTTTTGAGGACACAGTGGATTGCCATTAATTTGCCGCCCTGATTGCACTCGCTATGTGTGGATACACTGCAGGCTCGCTCTCGCTCGTATGCAAGGTAAATCATCATCTCTTACATGTGTTTTATTGAACTAAACACATCGTCATCGGCTAAAACGTATGCGCTGGTTACTTTTCTCCCTTAACAAGTGTGCACCTGAGTCCGTGTTGCTTTCTCATCCACACGAATCGTGGCACACTTTGAGTGCAACCGAACTCAGACAACCTGCTACAGGTAGTCTCGGGTTCGGTACCCTGGTATGCACCCGGGTCTGCATGACAGCTTTCACGTGACCAATTTCTCTTGCGAGCCGTGCCACGTTTCGAACTAAACTGCCAGTGTGAAAGCATCCTTAGATACTTGTTTTGTGGCATAACAACAGACTTTGAGTTAAAAAGAAATTGAATAGAAAAGTATATAGTATGCCAGCACATGCATTGCATTTGGCATCTTGCTCTCTGTCTGTCTCCGTGTGAACATCTCAGCGTGGACATGGTGACAGAGAGCATGTTCATTAAAGAGCCTTTATAGTGGAGAGCTCAACATTCCAGTGTGCTGCCATAACAACAGACTACAACACACACACACACACACACACACATGTCTTGTTTACTATCTTTGTGGAGACTCTCCATAGGTGTAATGGTTTTTATACTGTGCAAACTGTAAATTCTCTCCCCTTACACTAACCTACCCCTAAACCTACCCATCCCACAAAACTATCTGCATTTTTACATTTAAAAAAAAACTCATTCTGTATGATTTATAAGCTTGTTTCCTCATGGAGACCTCGATTTAGAATTGAGTCCCCAAGAGTCTGTGAGCATTCAGGTTGCAGTCCCCACCGAGATAGAAAAACATGAACACACACACACAAGCACTTGTTTTCTAACCCTTACTCCGCACATACACTCATACACATACACACATAGTTCAACAAGGCCAAAACATGCCCAGTGGAGTAAAAACAGTGTATGTGTGTGTTGGAATACAGTAGACATGGTGAGAGTGAGTGATGTGCCTGAAAGAAAAGAACACTCTTTGTAGGCATCCAGCATTGTGACCCCTGACCTCTGCCGCCTGTAAATCCGACTTTCCTTTCTTTCAGCTGGACTTGTATTATCTGTTCTTCTTCTTTTAAAGAGACACATGCTCAAAAACATCACTTCGGTATATTTGTACCTGGTCTTGACGCCAGTGTAATGACAGATCATACACATGTAATATCAATGAGCATAAAATCTCCAAAATACTGACATTTTAATAGGCCTTTTACATCTCATCCTAAGGCACAATACTATTTCTCTTCTTACTGAAAGTGAAATGTTGTTAGAAGATGATGATCTTTCTCTTTTCATCAATTTTTATGTTTAATATCAAATACAGTATGAGACAGACAGAGATTTAAAATTTTATTTCTGATTTAACATGCACTCACCTAAAGGATTATTAGGAACACCTGTTCAATTTCTCATTAATGCAATTATCTAATCAACCAATCACATGGCAGTTGCTTCAATGCATTTAGGGGTGTGGTCCTGGTCAAGACAATCTCCTGAACTCCAAACTGAATGTCAGAATGGGAAAGAAAGGTGATTTAAGCAATTTTGAGCGTGGCATGGCTGTTGGTGCCAGGCGGGCCGGTCTGAGTATTTCACAATCTGCTCAGTTACTGGGATTTTCACGCACAACCATTTCTAGAGTTTACAAAGAATGGTGTGAAAAGGGAAAAACATCCAGTATGCGGCAGTCCTGTGGGCGAAAATGCCTGGTTGATGCTAGAGGTCAGAGGAGAATGGGCCGACTGATTCAAGCTGATAGAAGAGCAACTTTGACTGAAATAACCACTCGTTACAACCGAGATATGCAGCAAAACATTTGTGAAGCCACAACACGCACAACCTTGAGGCGGATGGGCTACAACAGCAGAAGACCCCACCAGGTACCACTCATCTCCACTACAAATAGGAAAAAGAGGCTACAATTTGCACGAGCTCACCAAAATTGGACAGTTGAAGACTGGAAAAATGTTGCCTGGTCTGATGTGTCTCGATTTCTGTTGAGACATTTAGATGGTAGAGTCAGAATTTGGCGTAAACAGAATGAGAACATGGATCCATCATGCCTTGTTACCATTGTGCAGGCTGGTGGTGGTGGTGTAATGGTGTGGGGGATGTTTTCTTGGCACACTTTAGGCCCCTTAGTGCCAATTGGGCATCGTTTAAATGCCACGGCCTACCTGAGCATTGTTTCTGACCATGTCCATCCCTTTATGACCACCATGTACCCATCCTCTGATGGCTACTTCCAGCAGGATAATGCACCATGTCACAAAGTTTGAATCATTTCAAATTGGTTTCTTGAACATGACAATGAGTTCACTGTACTAAAATGGCCCCCACAGTCACCAGATCTCAACCCAATAGAGCATCTTTGGGATGTGGTGGAACGGGAGCTTCGTGCCCTGGATGTGCATCCCACAAATCTCCATCAACTGCAAGATGCTATCCTATCAATATGGGCCAACATTTCTAAAGAATGCTTTCAGCACTTTGTTGAATCAATGCCACGTAGAATTAAGGCAGTTCTGAAGGCGAAAGGGGGTCAAACACAGTATTAGTATGGTGTTCCTAATAATCCTTTAGGTGAGTGTATATGTATGATAATAAAACCATAAAATGGTTCAAGTAGATATGAGCTGTACTTGCATGATTGCCTATAGCATTACTTCCCTTGTCAAAAAGAAGTGCGCTTAATTGTATGGAATGTGCACTTGTAGTGTACTTCAAATCTTAAAAGCACATTTTTTTCTTAAAAGCTGAACTTGCAGATAATCTATTAATGAAAATAATGGCCTCTTAAGTGCACTTAAAGAGAGGATACTTTCATGACTGTTTCTTGCCAAACTTAAAGACTTTGGAAAAGGGCACTTGTAGAATTGAGTGTCAAATTAAAAGTACATTTTAAATCATGCTTTGATAATCTTTTGTTGTGCTTTATGAAGTACACTTATTTTGCTGTGTTGACTAACATACTAAAGCACATGTAAAGTACTTAAAAATAATTTTAGCTGTAGTGTTGTTTGATATTACATTAAAAGTGAATATATTTTAGATGTACTAAATTGCAACTTCATCATTACAAATGTGTAATTACAAATATATTTAAATACATGCTATTAAATACATGAAATACATATTTTATATGTATATTTTAGTTTACCATAAATGCTTGTCAGTACATTCAGCAGTACACTTTAATCATATTTCAAAGACAATACAAATAATTATAAAATTACAAATGAAGATGTACTAAAGTGCACTGTAAACCCATATAAGTTGGCAAAACTAAAAACATTTTAGGTAATCAGTTACATCAAATTTTTTAAGTTAAGAAATTTAAAGTTTATGTAAACAGAACTTGCAGATTTTATTGCTCTTAACTTGAAATATTCGAGTAAGGTAATTCATACATTTAAACTTAAAATTATCATATCATCTCAATTTAAATATTTTTAGTAGTGGAAACTTGGCTAGATTCAACTAGCTAATTAAATAAATGCTAACTTGCTAATTGGTTACACAATGCTTTGATAGCATTAGCATAGCATAGCACTTGCTGAATGAGGACAGCAATATAAAACATTTAGCATATATCTGTTCTCAAACTAAGCTCATGCTCCACTTGTCACCATGATGGAAACCCTACAGAACCCCAACATAACAGAAACTCTTCTAAACTAGCATAACAAAACATTAAACACTACTAAATATCCCACTTAACATTAATCCTGCACAAAAAATAATACATTATATAACACTTAATTTTAGCATTTACTGTCCCTTTTGAGTGTCATGCCAAAGCATGCTGGGAAATAGAAATCCTAGCCCAGTTTCAGTTAAATTTAAGTTTGTCTAAATGAAAAGAAACAAGTTCATAAAACTCAAAACACTGAAACAATTCTGATGACTTAAAATGAAAAAAAAAGTTCTAAATACTCATAAAAGTTAATTTGATTTAATTAATTTGAGTTGGCTCTACTCAAACCAATTAATTATTTTGGCCGTTAGGGTTTACAGTGGGTCGAAAAACACTTTAAAGTTCAGTTTATTGCATTTAATATAGATTTAAACGATAATGAATGAATGGCGAAATGATAATGATTTGTAAATACCATGCAATTAAGTGTCTGAAAGCATTACCTTAAGTTTGCACTTATATTTTCTTTTAAAGTGTATTATTTTCATAAAAAGTACTTCTTTTTTTTTTTAAGTATGCCTGAGTGTGTTTATTTTTCACAAGGGTAAGATGGGCCTAAGAAGGGTAATATTAAACTGACTTCAGTAATAAGCTTGTTACTAATTGAAGGGAGGATTAATCATGTTCATTTAACATTTATATTAACATTTTGTTAATATATTTACTACAACATTTTAATATCTGAAAAATTATTAAATGTGATCAGAATCGTGAATAGAATCATTGAAGCAATTTCCGAGAAACTAACTGCAATTTAACTTTTTCATCTCCGAGGCCACTTTTTCTACTGATGTGTCAGAGATGCTATTATAACAACTCTGTATTAACCCTCTCATATTTGCATATGAAAACATGAAAATGGATCAGTGGCTTAGTTTTTATATTGCAGGCAACTTCATTGTGATTATATCATGATTATTCAATACATCACCCAATATTTTGTCAATTAACACACACCAAAAGCAGAACTTCAGCTTGGTAAGGTGAATTTAGTGTGGTTTAGGTCACCATAGGATTATATGTGTTGAAAGATCAAAACCACTGAAGATATCAGCAATGGATTTAGCAGGGCAACCGATTTCTGTTGCAGTTGTGTCTCCCTCTGTTCTTCCCCCAGCTCACCTCTGTTTGACGGGGTTAAAACCAAGTGCCGACAGTCTCTCTGCTGGTTCAAAGGGTTAATCTCATGATTGTTTGTTTGGTTAACCTGCTTGATTAGAAGCTTGATTCAGAGTCTTTTGCCAAAGTTAAACTCAACCCAGTACTTCCTATAAATGAAATCATACCTAATTAAAACATCTAAACCTAATCATAAACCCAACCATCTGTTTCTCAGATCCACATTTAAGCTCAGCTAAACACAAAACTTTCATTCCACCCGCACATTAACATCCACAAAGCTGTGATTTTAACTCTTTTTCATTTCTGTGGTGACAACACAGCCTTTGCAGACAAACCTTAATGCACTATACGTGTGATCAAGGCTGTTTATTTGGTAATGCCGGGTTTGGATTTGACAGGGCGCAGAACAGGGGGATTTGCATTATTCTCCAACAGCCAGACTGGCGTGAGCTTTACTGAGCTCAACGTGTTGATGATGTCATCCTCAGGCGCCACATGGGATTCCGCTTGTTAGCCAGCGCGGCATACAAAAACTACCTTTAAAAACATAACCTCACCTAATTTCCATTTTATAACGTCACAATTGTACCACTGAACAGCTACATGAATGATTTTACTCTCTTCAGATAATGTATGAGCACCACAGAAGAAGTCCATATGACTTGTGCATTATATTCCAAGTCTTGTGTGAACAAGTGTCTATAATTGTTCGCTGATAAATCTTCCCCTCCATTAAAGCTGTAAAATTCTATTCAATTATGCATTTCAGAGAAAAAAAAAATAACACCATACCGGTTTGGAATGAAGGTGCGGTCACATTTACCATTGCTCTGACAAATTTTGAATTGAATTCCCTACATTGAGAAATAGAAAGTTTGGTTTGAAAGTGACTTCTGTGTGAGCTGTGCTTCATACATTGATATACTATTGATAATAGACAATTTTGCTAATGTGACTGCACTGTAACATGTTGGTGGATAAATACCAAGCGTGCCACACGAGTCCTGAAAAGTGAAGCCAAGGCGTATCGATCGCCCCAGGTGTCTGGATGCAGTATACACTCACCTAAAGGATTATTAGGAACACCTGTTCAATTTCTCATTAATGCAATTATCTAATCAACCAATCACATGGCAATTGCGTCAATGCATTTAGGGGTGTGGTCCTGGTCAAGACAATCTCCTGAACTCCAAACTGAATGTCAGAATGGGAAAGAAAGGTGATTTAAGCAATTTTGAGCGTGGCATGGTTGTTGGTGCCAGACGGGCCGGTCTGAGTATTTCACAATCTGCTCAGTTACTGGGATTTTCACGCACAACCATTTCTAGAGTTTACAAAGAATGGTGTGAAAAGGGAAAAACATCCAGTATGCGGCAGTCCTGTGGGCGAAAATGCCTTGTTGATGCTAGAGGTCAGAGGAGAATGGGTCGACTGATTCAAGCTGATAGAAGAGCAACTTTGACTGAAATAACCACTCGTTACAACCGAGGTATGCAGCAAAGCATTTGTGAAGCCACAACACGCACAACCTTGAGGCGGATGGGCTACAACAGCAGAAGACCCCACCGGGTACCACTCATCTCCACTACAAATAGGAAAAAGAGGCTACAATTTGCACGAGCTCACCAAAATTGGACAGTTGAAGACTGGAAAAATGTTGCCTGGTCTGATGAGTCTCGATTTCTGTTGAGACATTCAGATGGTAGAGTCAGAATTTGGCGTAAACCAAATGAGAACATGGATCCATCATGCCTTGTTACCACTGTGCAGGCTGGTGGTGGTGGTGTAATGGTGTGGGGGATGTTTTCTTGGCACACTTTAGGCCCCTTAGTGCCAATTGGGCATCGTTTAAATGCCACGGCCTACCTGAGCATTGTTTCTGACCATGTCCATCCCTTTATGACCACCATGTACCCATCCTCTGATGGCTACTTCCAGCAGGATAATGCACCATGTCACAAAGCTCGAATCATTTCAAATTGGTTTCTTGAACATGACAATGAGTTCACTGTACTAAAATGGCCCCCACAGTAACCAGATCTCAACCCAATAGAGCATCTTTGGGATGTGGTGGAACGCAAATCCCACAAATCTCCATCAACTGCAAGATGCTATCCTATCAATATGGGCCAACATTTCTGAAGAATGCTTTCAGCACCTTGTTGAATCAATGCCACGTAGAATTAAGGCAGTTCTGAAGGCGAAAGGGGGTCAAAGACAGTATTAGTATGGTGTTCCTAATAATCCTTTAGGTGAGTGTAGGTCATAAGCCCCGCCCTCTCCATGAAATGTAATGGGACATAGACAAACTAAACAGTCAAATTACACTTCAAATAATTTTTTTCCAAAGGTGGTTTCTGTCATTTTAGGCTGTTTTTATCACGCTGATGTTAGTTCAAGTGTTCGTTCTTTAAATAAGTTTTAAATAAGTATATAAGTTTTAGCTTTTAGTTAGTTATTTGATGCTATAAAAATGGGGGTGTGACGTTCATGATTGACAGCTGAGATTGACAGCTTTTCTGAGTGAAGTAGTCACTGAGGCACCAACTGACTTTTTCGGGGGCTTTGTGAGAAGATTGGAGCTTTAACTTAAATTTCTACATTTCCATAACTGTTTGGAACTGCGATCGTTTTTTCTTATCAGTGCCAAAGAGACTCAAATAACTCTGTCGATTTTTATCATTCAGGCAAGTGTTATACATCATTATAATCTGTTAAGTTTCTATTTTTTTGTGTACAGTCACAATAAAAACAAATTGTTGTGCTTTTTGCAAAATAAAGAAAACAAACATGATGCGCGATCTGCAGCCTCTCTGTGAAAGACGTCTAATCTGATTCTCTTCAGAAAATGATCTCTAACGTAGTGATATATCATTGCGCCGCTGCACCCATGGTACGGCAGCAAAGTTCCTGGATTATTACGCAGGAATGAGAGTATAGTCCCTAGCCATATCGGTCTAGAAAATTGCAACTTTTAATTTTCAGTCGGTCTTAGTACACGATGTAACTATACACATCACAACATGTAAATAGGAAAATGTTGGCGTTATTTTGTCACTTATTAAGCAGTGGCTGGAGCCGTTTACCTCCAGTCTTTGTGCTAAGCTAGGCTAGCGGTGGGTGTGTCAGACAGAGTTATGGCACGCACAGAGATAAAAATGGTATGTATGGACTTATCTAACTCTGGGGGATACAGTGAATAAGCTAAAGTCCCAAAAAGTCGGCGTGTTCCTTTAATGTCGGCCCAATATGGGCCGACCGCCGGCCTGGTGCGTCATGGCCTTAAGATTGCCAAATACAGTACAGAACTTCAAAGTCGTTGGAGACTGGGCTGTTTTAAGATGGAATGAGTGTTTCGCTTTAGAGGCCGAGCTAAAAACACCATCCAAACAGATCCAAGGTCCCCGGCGTGAATGGATGCTCTGTCTGCATGTATGCGTTTGTCTTAGTTTGCACGCTCTGCTGGGTTAGCGTGGTGCCATTGGCAGGAGGAATGCAGGAGGACCTAAAGGAAACACTTATGGAATGTGAAGGGCTGAATGACATCATGTGAGGTGTCAAGGCCTGGGAGAAGCTAAAGTTGCCCTGGTTTTACATCTCATTTACGTGAAACTGAAAAGAGCCATTGTACAGCCGCCGTGTGTAAGGTGTGCGTGTGTGGAAAAGCCTATGCGTTTGCCCTCAGGACAGATCAAGCCACATTAGTCTAGTGCCCTCATCAGTGAAAGTAGTTCAGCCATGAGGTTCAGTGCTCATGCTATCGATGGTCGTTGGTGAAAGTGACACAAAACATTAGCCATGATCTGAACACGCTTCTCTAACATTAACTAGAATAGTCTTACGTCCTGTCTGACCTACGTCCTGTTTGGTTTTGTTTTCCTACCTACTTTCTGGCTACGTGTTGCTAATTTTATTGTATTGAATGTAGCGTGCCATAGCATATTTTGATGATTTTTGATTAGCCAAACTCTATGCAGATTTAGAAGTGATATTATCAAATCGGATAGATTTAAAATTGTTAAAGATGCAGTATAAAACAAAACATTTTATTTTAAGGTGACGTAGTTATCTGTTACTACATATACTTACTATAGTAATAACAGTAAATTATGCATAATTACAAGTAACTAACCCTAAACCAAATTGTAATAGTAAGTACATGTACTTCTTTTTATTATTACTAAGTACTTATTTGAGTAAGTACAATGTATACGTCACCTTAAAATAAAGTGTAACCAAACACAGATATTTTAATATTATTTTATACTATTATAGTTTTTATTGATATTTTGAATTAGCTGTTATTTTTATATTTTAATTTAATTTGTCATTTTTATTAGTTTTTTATTACTATTTAATGTTTTCATTTTTTTTTTTTTTTGTATTTAAAGTTTAGTTTTAGTTTTTTATTTCTTTTCATTTTCCTGCTTATTTTAAGCTATGTTAGTGCTTTAATCTAAACTTGTTTCTGTTCATTCATTTCATAATTTTTATTTACTTAGTTTTTCATCTAATATTTATATATTTTTATACAGTTTTTAAAGAATCAAAGAACAAAAGTAGAAGACCTGCTCAAAAGATATTTGTCTCTTTTATGTTCTTATATTTTTTACGTTGTCTTTTCTTTTATAGGGAGGTGTTTTTGACATTGTTACTGTCATTTGCTCTGATATAATGATACCTACACCAGTACACCTTAAAGCATCATATTCTTCCTTTCTGAGCTGAAGCCCAACTCATGTATTTACCAGAAATGTTCCTTCCCGAGTAACTTGCAGTTTTACACCTTAACCGCTAAAGGGCCAAATCAAATGTACTGCAGCTTTAAGATGTAAAGTTAACACATTAACTTTGACAGTTCTAAAAATACAATCTTGTAAGCTTTTCATGGTCACCCTCAGGCAGCGAACTGTATCACTATACTCTCACTATTACGGCCACTATAGGTAATTTCTGGCAGAATATGAACTTAAGTAATTGACTTAAAGGGATAGTTCACCCTAAAATGAAAATTATCCCATGATTTACTCACCCTCAAGCCATCCTAGGTGTATATGACATTCTTCTTTCAGACAAACACAATCAGAGTTATATTAAAAAATGTCCTGGCCCTTCCAGGCTTTATAATGGCAGTGACTGTTGGGTCATTTTCAGAGTCCATAAAAGTGCATCTATCCATCATATAACTGCTCCACACGGCTCCGGGGGGTTAATAAAGGCCTTCTGAAGCGAAGTAGTGATTGTGTAAGAAAATTATCCATATTTAAAACTTTATAGACTAAAATAGCTAGCATCCGGCGGTCAGCAGTACGCAAGGGAAAGAGTAAAAAGTTATGGCGAAAGAGTAATCCTTGACCCTTGACCCTTCACCCTTGACGTATGCGTATTGATGAACGCAGAAGCGCAGAGGATAGAGCAAAACAAAACACCGGTCATGAATTAGAGTCTAAAACGAGAATGTTTAAAGAGAAATGGCGGAGGATTTCGATGTAAGAGAAGAGGGGATTGAGTTTGTTGCCCAGCCCTACCCGCAAGAGCGTCAAAGCTTTCATTGCTCCTGTACATCGCATCAGGGGTTACTCTTTTAGCGCAAGTTGACTTGCGTACCACTGACCGCCAGAAGCTAGTTGTTTTATTCTATAAAGTTTTAAATATGGATAATTTTCTTACACAAACGCGCCACTTCGCTTCAGAAGGCCTTAATTAACCCCCGGAGCCGTGTGGAGCAGTTATATGATGGATAGATGCACTTTTATGGACTTCAAAAATGACCCAACAGTCACTGCCATTATAAAGCTTGGAAGAGCCAGGACATTTTTAATATAACTCTGATTGTATTCGTCTGAAAGAAGAATGTCATATACACCTAGGATGACTTGAGGGTGAGTAAATCATGGGATAATTTTCATTTTTGGGTGAACTAACCCTTTAAGACACAAAAATGTTCAGTGTCTGGTGGACATGAACCTACATCAGAGTCATATTCCTTATCCACATTTCTTTTCTACCAAAAATCTGTATGATGCTCTTCTGTATTAGAGAACAGAATCAGGGAGGTACTACACAAATACGGTTGGTATTACAGATTTTTTACAGTCCATCTAAAACAGCAGGAGTGTGCAGCTCCTCTAGTCTTAGCCTCCTGGACCGTTCACTGAACACTTGATGAATGTTACACACAATAATAGCTTTCTTAAAATCCTGTCTGATTCCAATCTAATGCGTTGGCTTTTCATAATTTCCGGGAATTGGTGTGCACCGTGCACAGCTTTTAATCAGTCCAATGGAAAACAAAGTTATGTTTACAGGATGCTGATCTTAGAATGAGCGTTTCTAAGGATGAACGGATCCCTGGATTTGTCAAGGTTTGCGAGGTTCATTGCGTGAAATCTTTCATAGTTACTATGGCTTTAGTCACACAAAATTCTTCTTCCACGTTGTCAGACGTATTGTATGTCCGTAAAGTAGTCAGTGCTTATTACTTCTGGACGGATGGAAATTCTGACTGCAAAGTGTAGACAAAGTTTCTGATCATTTCTTCAATGTTGTGCATAGAGTCTGAGACTGCATGCTAAAATTTATTGATTGGTTTTGCAATGTGTGTTATTGTGGTAGCAACTGTTTCTGATAAACTAACCCCTAAATAACTCTTGATGTGTGGGATGTGTCAAGCCAAGTCAAGTCACCTTCATTTTTATAGCGCTTTTTACAATACAGATTGTTTCAAAGTAGCTTTACAGTGATAATAGGAAATTAATGCAACACAGATTGTTTTGGCTGTACAGCAGCTCTAGTCCAGCTTAAGTTCTTGATTGATTCATTTCCATTGTAAAAATCATTAGTTATTAACTTAGGGGGCACTTTCACGACTTCAACTGAAAACAGAAACTTTTGAATGCGTTCTGGCCGTTCATTTACATAACAACAGCGTTTTGGTGGCCTGAGAACGCAAATCCGAAATAGGTTTCAAAGTCCAAGTTTTTGAAAACGAGTTTTGAAAATGATACTGTTATCATCGCTGTGTAAACTTCAAAAACGTAAATCTATGAAAACGGTGGCATGCACATGCATTGTAAAACACCATAACTCTCTGCTTCACTGCCATAGTAGGATGCATTGTTGGAGAAATTAGGTTATGTATGTAAAGTAGTTAGTTACATCTTTCGCACATCCATCGTTCAAACCACATTGGTTCAACCGTAGAACTGTCATTAATGACGTCATGCAGGTGCTAAAGTAATAACTTCTGCCAATGATTTGGTTCGTGATTGAGTTGATTTTTGCTCTAAATAACGAACATGGAACCAGTGGACTGCTTCCATATTTTTGTTCCAGGTTTTCAGATATCTGATTCAATCGTGGCTTCCCTCTTATCTGTCATACTCCAGGGTTCACATTCATCTAGCGCACTATTAGTGCTGTCAAATCGATTTATCGCGATTAATCACATCCAAAATAAAAGTTCATGTTCACATAATATATGCGTGTGTACTGTGTATAATTATTATGTATATATAAATTGTAACGATTCACCAGTGTGAGTGCCCCTGATCACCACCAGAGGGCACTCCAACCCGGACTGTCATTCCATCCTAGACTACATCACCCATAATCCTTTGCCCGGACTCATCAGCACTCACTGTTTACACCTGTGTCCCATTTACCTCATTACCTCTGTCTATATCTAGCCTGTTCACCCTGTCATTCTTTGCTAAGTCTTGTTTAGTGTAACACTGCATTTCTGAGCGTTTTCCCTGGTTTCATGTCTCTTGGTTTTGGATCTCTTGCCTGTGTCCTGGATTACCCTTTTGCCTCTGTCTCCTGCCTTGTTTGCCTGTTTGGACTGCCTACCTGTGTTCTGACCTTGCCTGCACTTTTGACTATGATTGTGGATTACCCTTCATTAAAGCTGCGTTTGGATTCTCTACCTGTGTCTCTCTGTGCAGTACGTAACATAAATAGACACATGCATTTACATTTTTTTTATGTATTTATATATAAAATATTTATATTCATATATAATTTAAATTATATAAATGCCTTGTTGATGCTAGAGGTCAGAGGAGAATGGGCCGACTGATTCAAGCTGATAGAAGAGCAACTTTGACTGAAATAACCACTCGTTACAACCGAGTGAGTCTCGATTTCTGTTGAGACATTCAGATGGTAGAGTCAGAATTTGGCGTAAACAGAATGAGAACATGGATCCATCATGCCTTGTTACCACTGTGCAGGCTGGTGGTGGTGGTGTAATGGTGTGGGGGATGTTTTCTTGGCACACTTTAGGCCCCTTAGTGCCAATTGGGCATCGTTTAAATGCCACGGCCTACCTGAGCATTGTTTCTGACCATGTCCATCCCTTTATGACCACCATGTACCCATCCTCTGATGGCTACTTCCAGCAGGATAATGCACCATGTCACAAAGCTCGAATCATTTCAAATTGGTTTCTTGAACATGACAATGAGTTCACTGTACTAAAATGGCCCCCACAGTCACCAGATCTCAACCCAATAGAGCATCTTTGGGATGTGGTGGAACGGGAGCTTCGTGCCCTGGATGTGCATCCCACAAATCTCCATCAACTGCAAGATGCTATCCTATCAATATGGGCCAACATTTCTAAAGAATGCTTTCAGCACCTTGTTGAATCAATGCCACGTAGAATTAAGGCAGTTCTGAAGGCGAAAGGGGGTCAAACACAGTATTAGTATGGTGTTCCTAATAATCCTTTAGGTGAGTGTACATGCAAATATTTCTTAAATATATACATGAATGAGTGTGTTTTCAAATATACATAATAATTATACACAGTACACACATTATGTAAACGAAAACTTTTATTTTGGATGTGATTAATCGCAATTAATCGATTTGACAGCACTAATATCTATATGAAATTAAATATATAGATTGTACTACATGTTAGCTTATTTTGCTCAAGAGCATGATCTATTTAAATCCACATACTAACAAGAAATCATGTTTCTAGCCACAGGTCAAGAGCTGTAGTTCCAGCCACACAACTTTGCCACGCTGTTTGAAAATGTTTTTTAAACTGTGCATTCAATAAACATCATATCATTGAAGAATGTTGGTAACAACAGAAATTCCGACCATAGTTAGCTAACGATGGTATGGTATGGAGACGTCTCTTTCTGTCACAGTGGCCGGTTCTTGTCCAGAATAAGCTGAAAATTGGACCAGACTTTGTCGATCAGAAGCCAAAAGGTTTTCACTTGATTTAAGACAGGGTTTTACTTGATTTCCATCCGATAAGTGATTTCACACAACAATTAAACCTTGAGGAGACTAAGTCGTACTATCTCAGGGCTGGAGTGACATGTTTATGGTGCTCAGATGTGGAAGGATAGCAGTATGAAATGTTATGGAACAGCTGTAGGAAGTTTTGCACATGTATCTTGTAATGCTAAAGGAAGCCGAGGCACGCGCATGTGTGTGTGTGTGTAGTGATGGGTAATTCTTTGGGATGTTCTCGCTGCAGGAGCCTGTGTCCTCACAGTAGTCTAATAGTGCTCACTTAGACAATCACACACACACACACACGCACACACTGCCCATCCACATCTGGAAAGTGAAACCCATCCAGTCCAGTAAAACTAAGTATGTGTGTGATATAAACATCTCTACTGAACTGCTGAATCCAAACAACAGAACAGCTTTTTCCACTTGAATGAATTCAGATTCAAGATGTGTTTGGGAGATATTTTTCCTCAGTTACTGTAGCTGCCACTGTTGATTGATTTCATGACAGCATTGGAAGTAGGACTATGCAAAGCTATGCTTTTTCAACAGGTTGGAGAGTTGTTTAAATTATCGGGGCTCCCAAAGTTTTTCATGCTAGGAAAAAATAGTGGTCAATCTCGAAACCCACTAAAGACGTATATTTATTTAACCATTTCCATCTCATAGAAATACACTGGGTCTTACTTATAAATGTATTTTCATTACAATAAGGCTTATTGTAAGCTAAAATATGAGGATAACCATGACCAAAGACATAACTGTGAAATATACAGATAAAACATATATATATATTTTTGCCTTTTTGGTGACATAGCAAGTATAAGCAGTCTAATGACATTATTGAATTACTCTAATGATACATTGACACAGTTCAGTAAATTAGATATATGTTGACTCAATAGAAGAAATTCAGGATTCATTAGAAGAATTTGTCAAACTGATTAGTGTGTAATTAGGCCGGTTTAGGATCATGTCCACCATAGACATAGCAGAAGTGTCGTTAGGAGCCGTTCACATAGGACAGTGACTACGTTTACATGTGCACCATTATTTCTAATTATTTCTAAATAAGGTCTTAATCGCAGTAAGATGTTTACATGGCACGAGCAGAACTCCTCACTCCAGTTTACATGCAATTTTTATTATTCTGATTATACGTATGGTTATACACTCAGATAGGCATACATTTTGCATGTTACCAGCCATTGTTTTAATCTACTCGCATCAAATTCAAAATACATTTTATGGACGTAGCCTACTGGATATTATTCGGCGCCGTGATGAACATCGCAATGCCAGGTTTGCCTACGCTCCCGTCACGTTCTTTGTGCCATCTGGATCAAGACACGGAGCAGAGACTGCACAGTGAGTTGTGTTGACAGAGTTAAGCGATTTAGAGAAGAGAAAACTTCAGAATAATGTCACAGAGTTTTCAACACACGGCATCTGTGTATGTCCGAGCACATGCGCACTTTGGTCAGAGCAGTAATAATGCGATTAAGGTGGTTACATGTCTGTTTATTGCGATTTAAAATTGGCGTACGCGACCTAGTTTAATTCGACCATGGTTACTACGATTATGAGCTTAATTGCATTTGTTTGATTGAAGTATTGTTTTTACATGTGGTAAAGTTTAATCGCACTATTGCCAAAATGCCATTATAATCGCACTATGAGGGTGCATGTAAACGCACTGACTCTCAGGTGAATGGAACAGAACCCAGGATTTTCTAAACCGCCTTAACTCAATTCTCAAGAGGTGAAGTGGTGAAATGCAACATAATGAGCAATTAATTCACAGTCTGTTATTAAGTGGTTTAATGGCTGTAGCTGCGGTGCTTGAAAGCAACTACAGATTTAGAGAAGCACATTTTTTTAAGGGTTTCAACATGCTAACAATTGCAACTGTGACAGAATGTTTTGAATATTATGTGCGAAAATTTGGTGCAATAAACATTTCAATGACCCGTTGTAGACCAACACAAACATGGCCTCTGTGCAGCAGTTCAACCTATAAAATTTGTACTTTTGGTCACTGACCTGCTGTTACATGAAACAACGACTTGGTGGTGCTCATAAACAGACTATTTTGTGACAGCAAATAGCCGAGGAAGAATCCAGAACAGGCTCTCTTGTCACTGGCCCTGTCTTAAATGGAACCCTAAAGGCCATCGGTCGGCCGTTGGCGAAGTTTTTGCTTTGTGTTCCGCACGTCGGCTCCCGTCGGGCTCACATTGGGTGGCAGCATGTTGAATCGGCGTCGGGGCCATCGGTGAGAGTGGGAACTCTGATCGGATGTTCAGTTTAGTGAACGAGTCAGTGCACGAGAATTAAAGGCGAAAGTGATGAAAAAGAGCAAGTCAAGATGGCACAGACAGAAGGCTGGTCTAATATTGTTATTCTACCAGAGCATTCCAAAACGTGAATAATTTCATAACATAAGCCGCTTAAAATGGTAAGCAAGCGCTGCTTTGTTTATGTTTCTTATATCTGCGTATATTTCGTATATCCTTGTTTTGGTTTCTCCTTTTGAATGACGAACATAGATTATTGATACCTGCTTATATAGAAAGTTAAATCCTTACACGCAGGCGCAGAACGCACGTACTAGTTTGCAGTCGGCTGTAGTCTGTGCTGTGTGTTCAAGTGCAGCTTTTTGCTCCAGATACAGCCGACGGAAGGCAACAACACTGTCGGTTTGCGTTGCCACTAGTTCCTTGAAATTGGCTTGGTGTGTCCCAGGGATTAGCTCAGGACAAAAAGAGCCTGTGTTTTCATGAGCAGATGGTATTGAGGAGGACCATTCCTGGCTGAAGTTCTGCCGCTTCTTCCACAGTCTGGTGGACTCGCAAACTTCCTCTGAGTCCACACTTTCGTGACATAATGCCACTTTGACTGTTAGGTAGAAGTCCGCAGACCTCTCTTCAGTGTGAGCTCGGCATAAGTGCGCATCTAGGGCGCATATCAGCCACAAAGAGGGGCGCTCACGAACACCCTTTCTTAAACCTAAAATGACAACTGGGACACCCTATGGTCCTGTGGACTTAACGGACATTGACTTGTATGTTCACAAGACATCTTAATTCACCTCATCTGCCATTTTTCCCCCCATATTGGTCCAAACAGACAAATTGCTTGTCCAAACTATTCACTTACTAGTTAAACATTTTGCGGGGCAGTGTGTGTAAGACTGCATGTGTGTACATGTTCTGAACACAGTGCATACATGGTAACGTTTAAGCATGTGTGGCGGCCGCAGCATTAGCTGTGGAGGTCTGTCAGTAATCAACAGGTCAAGTATGAAGTGATTGGGTGTGTCTGTGACTGATCAAAGTCAATCACTTATCGGTCAGAACCGATCAATATTGTATTACTGCACCATTCCAGTCTGCTGGTTCGTACCCGGCGGCATTCAAGCCTACATTTACAGTCCGTGTGTGTGTAAATGTGTTAACCTGCATGGGTGAGTCTGTTTTGGATGTTGGAATGAAAAAAGGAAGCCAGGATAGAGTGTGTGATGGACAGGCCTAATGTCTTTCATACTGAAGGCCCTGAGCTACTAAGATCTCCCCATAACACCAGCACAATGCTCGGCATGTGACGGGGACAACCATCTGTTCACCAGACACACACACACACTCTTACACGAGGGGGGTGCCAAACGGATCGATTAGCAGACGGGGGTGTCTGGGGCCACAGGGGACCGCCGGGGATCTGGAAAGAGAGCAGAGACACTCGGGTCACACAAAGACGGTGTCGCATTACAACACATGCTAAATCAGTTAGCCCCCTTTCCGCACACACTAGGGTCTCAGATAGTGATCTACTGGATAAATCAAAATAACGGGTTGATTTTCACAGTTTTGGAAGAAAATGCGAGTGATGTATGCCTACACCACCACAACGCTACAGTGTTAAGTGTCGTTTTTTAGTATGTGGATACTTGGATACTTACCGGGGCAAGTCGAACTAAACCAGTATGAATTTCAGCAGAACAGGATATTTTGCAGAATGTTGGGAAACAAACAACATTGGAGCTCCTTAACTTCCATTGTATGGTCAAAAAATATACATGAGTGGGAGTAAATTGATTAAATAATTTTTATTTTAAGGTGCAATATATCTCTTTATAATATTTCCCTTTAAATTAGGAATGTGTAATATATTAATATATATTTTTTTATTTATATGTATTGGTTGATATTGAATATATATATATATATATATATATATATATATATATATATATATATATATATATATATATATATATATATAATCCTCATTTAGCCAATGTATGTGAGTAGACTCACTTTGCCATCAATCTTTATCAAATCTAAATAAATACATTTTTATTTTTAAACTTTGTATTTTACATTGTGATGCTTTCACTTGTAGCATTTAAAGCAATTTATTGATTTATTTTAATTTTTATTTAATATTAGCCATTTATCTATCATCAGCTATAACATTGATAATAATTAGCAGTTTATCGTTATAGGCTAGAATTTTAATATATCGGTGCGGCCCCTACTTCTACTAGAAGACTAAGGGCCAGATTTACTAAACAGGGCAAATTAGCGTGAGAGCGCAAAACCAAAAAAACACTGATGGGACTGGAAATTTCTGTGCATGATCTACTGACGACGCACAAATTAAAGAACACAGACGCAGCCGGATCATTTCCATAATGACCAACACAATCTACCAAGAGCAGCGCAAATTAGTGTCTGGTTTAAGACATGCTTTTTTTGAGCGGTAAATAATGGTGCAAATACCAGTAAATTGACGAGCATAAACCTTAGTAAATCACCTCTCATGATTCATTTAAATGCTCTCCTCCCATAAATTCTGCGTCTGAAAGGGAAACTCTTACAAATGCATATCCAGTAAGATCAGCCGCAAAAATAACCCTGTCCACGCCTTTTCAGCGCTAATTTATCACTGCGTGCCTTTAGTAAATCCTGACAGGAGTTTTTTTAACGTCAAAAGAGGGTTTGCGCTGGAGCAAGCTGTTAGCAAATCTTATACCATAAATCCTTATACTTTTAGTACTAAATCCAACAACTATCAAGACAACACACTCTTGTATGGACCATTCACACATGACGCATTCTTACATTCAAAAACAACTAAAGAGCAAAGAAGAGAATGAAGTGTTTTTAAGGTGTGTCTTTAAAAACTGAATGAACGCCCCTGTATACTGTTGTGTGGAGCTAGATGCTGCTTTCACATCAGATATGAACCAAGGTCTCACAGTAGACCAATATCCTAAACGGAAGGAGCGATGATGTATTTGATATGTCTCCGCGTATTGGAGACTCCTATTATAAGACAATAGTCCACCAGACTGTGGAAGAAGCGGCAGAACTTCAGCCAGGAATGGTCCTCCTCAATACCATCTGCTCATGAAAGCACAGGCTCTTTTTGTCCTGAGCTAATCCCTGTTTTACAGACCTGACAGATGCTCAAATCCCTCGACCCATGGTCCGGGGTTTAACCCTACCTTTTTGGATCCCTATTCTAATGTCTTCTACAGAGGTCCTTCAGGCTAAAGTTTGGTTTATACTCGACGCGTCCGCACATGCGTGAAGGTGCGCGCAGCAAAAATTCTTTCATGACAGAGTGGGCGGTCGTGCGCTTTGAGAGCGCGAGATCTCATTTTGCTTGGCGGTGTGCACGTCAAATTTTGTAACTTTCCACGCGGCTCCGCATCTGAAGACGCATGAGTTCGAGGCGAATCTGGCCGAGCATGACGTCTCATCACACCGGCACCCAGTTTGCACGTCTAAATTAGTTGCTTATATTTACAAAAATGAGCCTACAATAGCAGAAATAAGCCCTTTTAATGAAAATAAAGGTCCATGTTTAATAAAAAAAATTCACGAAACTAAATGAAAATGTTTAAGAGATTGTTAATTTAGTTGTATACATGTTCTCCTATCTATATATTTTGTTTTAATGTCACAAGTAATAATCTCAAGGTTTACTGGGTTTTACATGATTACTTTTGTAGTGTGGTTCGGTAAAGTTTACTAAAGTAAACATTACGTGTGTACTACTTCTCGCCGCTGTTTCCTGATGGTTTATAGAACAATTACTCCATGTCGCCCTCTGTCATTTCAAAGAATAGTACAACGGCGAGCGCGTCGAGTATAAACACCCCCCCAAACGGACGAGGCGCGCACACAGTCAGCGGAGGCTCGCGCTGCAGAGCCAGACGAAAGTATAAACAAGGCTTAAGACAAGCTCTAACCCAATACCCTACTTGTTACATAAATGACGGATTCCTCTTGATGTACCCAAGCACATCTGTGAAGTACATTTTCATGTTTGTCAACATGCTGACCTGTAAACCGACACTGACATAGTCAATGAAAGTTGCAAATTACCATCAAACCATGCAAGACAAATCAACTCGGATGCAATGGTGATAAATAGCTTTACAGGGTGAGGACGTTTCCTGATGGCAGAAATACACACCAAAATACAGACCAAAACCAAAGGAGGAAACCACTTAATCTTGAGAGATAGATGGTGATGTGATATGTGGTTTTAAGATGCGGCTGGTGAAGACTTGTTTAAAGATGCACATGCAAAAAACGTGTCATCACGTATAAAGTTGTATAAGGTTGTTGCATGTTGTCCTAAAACCAGTCGTGAGCATATGCTGCTGGTCATATGGATTAGGGTTGGTGGCTCCAGCAGGAAGTTGCTTTGGAGTATGTGGGAGGCAAGTTTTTTCTGTAATGAAGAACTATGCTAACTGAAATGCATTGTTTTTTGCACCGTGCATTACATCCAGATTTTGGAAGGGTACAAGGGAAGCTTGTCACCATCAAATCAGCACCATAATGGATCATTTGTAATGTCTCGGCAGACTCGTTTGGAGAGCGGTCTCATGTTTAATGAACATCTTACATGTGCATTCCCCCTGAAGCTAAGCTAATTAACCTTATTATTCAAAGGGCAGCAAAAAAGTTTTCCTCGCCAATCTCTTCGTTTATCTAATTAATCTACGTACGTTTTTTTTTTATCCAACAATTATTCCCTCAAGAGATTGCATTAACAAGAAAGCGAATTAGAAACTGGATTGTTGCACAATCAGGACACACACAGGAACACAGCAATTGGCATCTCTCTGAAGGCAGCGTCTTATTAAGTTATGTTTTGCTATTTCACGTTTCTCTGTGGGGCTGCCCCAATTGCCAGACGCATTACTTATTCCAAAGGGAGCCATTCTCCATCCAGAAAACCCTTATTTCATTAGCCCAGAAAGACCTGTAATGAGAATAGAGCTTTGTTTCACGTGCCTGGGCTTCTCTCTGCTTCCTGCTGGTGACAGCTGGATCTCACGGTTATGTGAGCCTGATATTTTACGTCTTTTCCGAAACTCTCTAAATAATTCCTACACAACATGCCAGAGCAACAGAAGCTGTGCCAATGAGCTAACTTTTATATCTAACTCTGTGTCTTATGTGGGGAAATCTTTTTGCTGACATCATGCAAAACTTAATTTGTACGTAGCATAGTCCTGATTTTAAAAGTAAATCCATCAGACCACAATATATACTGCACAGTATACGCATTACATTTTCTACTTAGCTGTAAGGGGCACTATATGGGGCATTAGCGCAAAGTATCTTCTTCTATGGAAAGTTTTTTTTTTTCTTCTTTCAAGTCAAATATTGCCACCTGTACCAGTGGCTGTATAAAGAAAATAAAGATATCTTTTGGTTACAATAAAAATGTTTAATAAAACAAAGATTATTGTAATACATTCTACAAGAAAATACTATTTTAGTCTTTCTACCTAAAAATGGCCATTTCTTTGTAATCATTTGTGAAAATTGTTTTATTTATATATTTATATCTTTGGCTAGCGTTACATTATATGATCTCTCTCTTATTCATGCAAATGCTTTTAAACCATTCAGGCGCGACAAGACAAAGAGAACGCACTGTCTGTGAATATCCTGACACACACACATGGTGCACAGAAAGACGCGCACAGACAGCGCGCCAGGATCGGGCTCTATTGAACGAACAATAACACACAATTATGCCAAACTGTCCATTTTGTCAAGTGTCCTCATAAGAGCAGTCTAATGAGTTAAATAACGTCTTAAATTAACTTAAAGAGTTGTAACAAAATGAGATGCGCGTGACAGCACGTCAGATCCGCGTCATGTTCGGCATAGTCTCGCGTAGCCAGAGCTTCAGACTGACAGAGGAAGGTCTGGACTCTATCGCAGCTTTCTTTGGCTAAGGTCCGCCCAGAGGCCGTCTGACTGATATGTAACGCAACCAATCACAGTTAGTTTTGTTCCGCGTCATGTTTAGGGGAGTGAAAATGTAAAGTCGATGTCCCTGCAATAACAGACCGGCGTGCATCTATAAATTATTCAATCAAGAACGTTGTGCAAATTTACTGCAACAATGGAGCTGCAAACTTCACAAACTTTAGAAAATCCAGCGTTTAGTTGATCCTGGTAAACGCTCATTGTCACAGTTGTAAACACGACGGCGTTCTTCTTCCACGAGGGAGTTTGCCGTCACAGCATATGTTTCCAGACGGACCGTTAAAGAACGCAACACACACTGTCTTGCGGACATCCTGTAGAATTCAACCAATCAGATGACGACTTTGAAACTCCTGAAGTGTTTCCAGATAAGTGTGTCATATGCATCAGACGATTAGCCAACGGTCCGTGGGCGTGACGTCTGAGGCTGAGACTACTGTATGTTTGGCAGATCTTAAAGTGACAGCAGCATAATAAATCAGTTGCTGTGATGTCTGTCATTAATGTTAATCAAGTCTGTGTTTTGATCAGGAGATTCAGTACTCTTTCAGAAGATGGGTTATAGCGCCCCCCTACCGTATGAAAACACGGTAACCCAGAAAATGTGGTCAATGGCGGCAAGCGTTGTCTCATAAATTATGGAAATTTCCATCAATGACGGGGAAAGAGTTAAGATGGCAATCAGGACTGGGCCATTAAGAGTTTTTACTAACTTGATTATCATAAAATCTAATTTGGCTACATTATACATAATACAAATGGTAATAGACAGATGGGTTGCTTCATAAAAGCATGTATTACAAAAGAGTTTGTATTGCATTTTTACATTGCATTTATTTTCAGTCAGTTCAGTATGTGACATAAAAATAGCTTTCAGCACTGAAACTCATTTGCAGTTTAACCCCTGCAATGTTTCTGCGATGCCATATTGAGCTGCCTATGTGTGCAGTGTGGCAGACACCCGTGTGAAATAGGCCTTAATCTATGGAGAGATGTCCCATTTTCATTTATTGCAAATTTAACCACATTATTTAAAGTATGACATTGTCTGATCACACTTTACGTTGTAGTGTCCATGTTGTAATTACACTCATAAGAAATGAGTCGGCCCACACAAAATCTGTGCGTTTTTTTGCATTTTCTGTGCTGATTATGTGGCAATAATCAGTGGAATTGTGTGGAATGACTGCATCCCATAAATTTTTGTTGATGTCAACAGTTCTGCGTCTTTTCAAGTGGTACTTAAAAGTCAGTAAATGTCAGTAAAAAAAGGCCTACTTGCCTTATTTGAAGAAAACCAGAAAATAAAATTCAGACTACATGAAATACATGTTCATTTGTAACAAGGATAAATTATTTTTTATTTATACCATGGTCTGTCTGAATACTTGATTCTGATTGGCTGAAAGATGTGCATTAAAACCGTTCCATATTAATACGCTGCTTTTATTGAAGCACACACATAGAGATAAGAGATTGTGTTGCCGCCTTGTCTGTGAAATATAAATTATAGTAATGTGTGAAATGTATAGCATTCACCTTGCAATGCAATTTTCATGTTATGTTAATTAGTGTTAATTGCTTTGACTAAACAGTACTGAATTGGGCTTCCAGTGAAGCAGTGTTTGTTACCTCACACTGCAGGATTGTAGAGCGGCAATCGTAACTGTTCTGCTATCTGCAACCTGGATCAGTTTTATCTAAAGCAGACCCACGTGTTTGCCCACTCTCTGATTGACAGCTTGTCACTCCTCCTTTGTGGTGATACTGAGCGCGCTCAGATAGCATCTCTCTCATTCAGCTCAGCATCGCTTTGATCCACTCATGGGCGTGGCTTAACAGGCTCCACCCACTTCAGGTCTCTGCGGTTTAAGATGGTGGAGATAGAGACACAAAAACCCTGTGTGTTTGGTTTTACATTTCTGGAGAGGAAGACCGGTAACCTAAAGACACATGAAGTATTGATTTGGAAATCCTGTTTTATATTTTATATTCCTTGTGGACACATTATTCCAGACTTCATGTAGTCAAAGATCAGACAGCATATATCTAGACCTTCTTTGGACCAAATCGCATATATATTCCCATTCAAAAAGATTAAAGTCTACTCTGTTTGCATATATATATATATATATATATATATATATATATATATATATATCTGATTGAAATATCAATATGCAGCTGTATCCATGTATCCAGTCAAGCTGTACTTGCTCTTGGGGTAAAAAAGGTATTTGTGATCAAAAACGTGGAGCAAATTTTTTACAAAAGTTATCCAGCCTTAAGGTGAAGCATTTATACCCTCAAAGTAATTAATCAAATGTGTTTTACTTTGCTGGTTCTGTGCACAATATACTTTCTGCACTGAATCCCACAACATATTGCAGCCTTTAATATTATGCAGATTCCGAAGTTCTGTGCCAAGCTTCCCGTTCCAAACCCGAATTATGTCTGGCATCAAAACATTCTCAATCCAAAAAGGCAGAAGATTCCAGTTTTTTTTTCCAAGCTTTGATTCAAGTGGTGCAGAACGTTAGGAGTGATCCTTATGCCATAATGTGCCTTGATCACCAATTAGAATGTTGGCACTCTTGCTCAGATGGAGATCTGTGGAGTTCTGTTAAGACTTGAACAATGACGTAACTGACTGTGTTACTAAAAAATACCCCTAAAAGAATCATGCCACTGCCACATCATGGTCTTACTTTTAAGAATGTATTCTAGCATCCAAGTAACTGAATTAAGGCACTTATATACTTCAAGCGAAATTTAAGAACAAACTGGTGTGATGTAATTTCGAGAAAAAAAAAAAAAACAGGCCACCATGAAGTTCGTTTGGAGTTCATTTTGGAAGTTCAAAACCACTTGCCAAAGTTTCAGCTGGTAAACACCTTTGGTAAACACCTTTGGTAAACACTACTATTGGTCCATGGCGATTACGCAATAGGTAGGTGTGGCTTTGAGGCTCCGCCTTCTTTGACGTGGAAATCTTCTGTTCAGTCCGTCAAGGTCAGATGTCTGCGAGTAAAAATATGAACACACTGGAGAGACACTTTATAGTAGAAACTGAAGTTTTACTTCTACGGTCAATTGGATCACAAGTAGACGAGGCAGACATACCTGTTTACACCTGGTGTTTTAATCTCATCTCTTTTGTCCACTTTCAACCACTTCTGTCCTGATTACTTAGAGGGAAGGGTCTATGGACATTTTCCAGATCTTTCGTTCTAATGGACAAAATAAAACTGGGCCTAATTGTTTTCAATCTATTGTATAAGTGCTATATCAAAGGGTTAGTTCACCTAAAAATGAAAATTAGCCATGATTTACTCACCCTCACCCTCAAGTTATATTAAAAATGTCCTGGCTCTTCCAGGCTTTATAATGGCAGTGACTGTTGGGTCATTTTTGAAGTCCATAAAAGTGCATCTATCCATCATAAAACTGCTCCACACGGCTCCGGGGGGTTAGTAAAGGCCTTCTGAAGCGAAGTGGCACGTTTGTGTAAGAAAATTATCCATATTTAAAACTTTATAGACTAAAATAACTAGCTTCCCCAAAAATCTAGTTTACCCAAAAATGATCCCATGATTTACTCACCCTCAAGCCAGTAGTTCTCGCGGATAGGGCTAGGCAACAAACTCAAGCCCCGCTTCTCTTATATCCTCCGCCATTTCTCTTTAAACATTCTCGTTTTAGACTCTAATTCATGACCGGTGTTTTGTTTTGCTCTATCCTCTGCGCTTCTGCATTCATCAATACGCATGCGTCAAGGGTCAAGGGTCAAGGGTTATTCTTTTAGCGCAAGTCGACTTGTGTACCGCTGACCGCCGGAAGCTAGTTATTTTAGTCTATAAAGTTTTAACTCCAACCCTGATAAAACTCACCTGCCTGTAACTTTCTAGTAATCCTAAGACATTGATTAGATGGTTTAGGTGTGTTTGATTAGGGTTGGGGCTAAACTGTGTAGGACAGTGGCCCTCCAGGACCAAAGATGCCCATCCCTGATCTAAATGCTGCTCTGCGTGGGTGGCGTCAGGATGTTTGTTAAAGGTGCCATAGAATGCATTAGTACAATATTTTAAATTGTTCTCTGATATCTACATATAGGGTATGTGGCTTAGGTAAGGGCAAAAATACTCCAGATACGGTTTTACATGTCCATTTACAACCCAGAGCTCTGCTCTGATTGGCTGTTTCACAGCAAGGCTCATTTCAGTAGCTCACACAAGTGCAGTAATACACACTTGTGAGTCGTGATAGAACACAGACCACCTAAATTGACACTTTAAGCAGAAAATCTCAAATGGAGATATGCAAAATTTGGAGGCGTAAAATATTAATGATCCCGACTGTTACGTCACAGTCGGTGTTATGTTGGGATTCGCTCGTTTTTCAGTGGCCTTTTGCACACACAAGATTTACCTATGAAGGAGGAAACAATGGTGTTTGAGGCTCATGGTATGTCAGTTCCATGTACAGAACTCTTATTATTCAACTATGCCAAGGTAAATACAGTTTTCCATTCTATGGCACGATATAACAGTATATCGTTGCAAAGGTAATTCCAACTTCTTTTTACCCTTAAGCGAAGAGTGAAAAAGAACTTCGCCATGAGTATATTGAGGCCTTTAAGTATCTTTATGCCAACACTGGCTTAGATGTAAGGGCCAGATAATATGCACATATAGTATGATGGCACGAGTCTGTGCCGCCCCGTCCCCTTATTGTCGTCAATAGCAGTCAATGGTGTCTTGTTACCAGCACCATGTCTGCGCCAAAATGCTTTGAGTTTGTAATTGCTTGAAATTCGGTCACATGGTACAGTAGTTACTTCCTGGAGGATGTAGAATTGACTCTTTGATGTTCTCATAGCATCTTGCTGTTATATTATACATCAATGTGAAGTAAAATATGTATCTTATTTTCAATAATTATTTGTTTGTTCACATTAAGAATATGTGTTTTGATGTCTACCAGTGAGTTGTTTTCTGAAAGTCTGATGTTTGTTTGTCTTTGTCTGACTTCAGGTGAGCGACCGTATCAGTGCCCATACTGTGACAAGGCCTTCAGCAAGAACGACGGCCTTAAAATGCACATACGTACACACACTCGGGTAAGACTACACACATACATGCACACATTTACTTACAATTGTACTTTTACAATTTCAATACAACTTTTACTTTTCCATTGCCATTGCATTGCTCTGCCTGTGCGTGCATGTGAAAGTTCTTAGTTCACAAAACCATGCAATTTGAGTTGTGAAGCACAGCACTTTGTGCTTTCCCAAATTCATTATGAGAATGATTTATTTAAAATCTGTTGTTTAAAACCAATAGAGAAGCTGTAAGATCTCCCTGCGGTTTTCCAACCAAATAAAAGCTCATGAAAGCAAAGAAATCAAGATAGCCATAAATATTAGTATTGTAATTTTACTGTTCTAAAATAACATTTCTGTGAAATAAAAGTATTATTAATAATAATACGTTTTATTTATATAGCGCCTTTCCCAAGCTCAAGCTGATTTGTATTATTATTTTATTAAATATAGATTTTTTTTATTTTACAGTACAATAGTATTAATAATACAATACAGGGTTTTATCAGGGAACTGCAGGGGGTTTGTGTGTTGATGAAACGCTAATAATTGATTATACCAAAAATGTAAAATGTAAATAAATCAACTTGATTGCATGATATCAAATAAAAGGCTGCAACTGAATTGAATATCTATCTGATGTGCAGCAGAGTAAAGCATTACAGCAGATTTCATTACTATAATTATCAAATATTGTTCCATGACATAAAAGCAGCAACAGAAACATGATTAAGACCACATTACACCACTTATTTAACAGATGCGAGTTTTTAAAAAAATGATATCCCTGTTATTACCATAAATGCCCATGATCCAAAATATGGATAAGGGGTGATCAATATACAGTTGGTTCTGAAATTTCTCACTCCTTTACATATTATAGCACTTCATTTTGGCAAATCAACGTCAAAAAGAAAAAGTGCCAAAAATGCAGTATATGAGTTCTTCAGTGTGAATTGAAGGTGAGAAAGAGTTCATTGGTCAGTGCCAAGGCCATGAGAGCCACCCTGCCAACTGCCTCTGAAGCTATTTATTCTTCACAGAGGTTATAATATCATTAACATAGCAGGGATTTGAGTCAGTGTGGCTGTTAACATTTACCTGTAACCACACACATTTGCACACACCAATTCGATTTTAAAATGATGATGTAAAATATAGCTGCGAGCAGCAATTAACAGGGTTCAAGCGTTTTAAGGCCTTTAAGCACTAGGGCTGAACGATTAATTGCATTTACGATAATATCGCGATATGATAAAACACGATTTTCTATCCGCAAAGGCTGCAATTACACTTTGGTCACGTGACACGTGAGAGTAAAGCAGTCTGCAGAAGAAGCATCAACTTGGCACGTTACGCCTACAGGTCTGGCCTAAAGGAAAGAACAATTTGTGTTTAATCGATCTAATATTGTGTTGGTCATGCTGTACAATAGAGGTGGGAGAAAAGATTCTCTCTCCAATGATTCTGGACCAATTCTGAGCTTAGATTTTAACTACAGGTGCGCAATGGCGCTGCGTGTGTTTTAGAAACACCCGTATTCTGCTTGCTTCCATTTCCTCTCTCACACACACACACACACACCACTCAAACCATAAAATATTCTTTCATAACGTTCGGAAAGGTTGAAGCGAATTACAATGACATTCGCGGACTTCATTGCACAGGATATGCGCTGTGAGAAACGTGCACTTTGCTTGATGTTACGCTTACAGTGTGTCGCCCGCCGGTATTTTCCTTACAAATGCTCTACGAACGCTTCATTTATGTCGTTTGGAATGCAGTGTGCTTATACACTCACCTAAAGGATTATTAAGAACACCTGTTCAATTTCTCATTAATGCAATTATCTAATCAACCAATCACATGGCAGTTGCTTCAATGCATTTAGGG
This sequence comes from Rhinogobio ventralis, assembly GCA_039654625.1. Lineage (NCBI taxonomy): Eukaryota > Metazoa > Chordata > Actinopteri > Cypriniformes > Gobionidae > Rhinogobio > Rhinogobio ventralis. Next base: position 30,284,795 of record CM077203.1, on the reverse strand, counting down.
GTGTGGTCCTGGTCAAGACAATCTCCTGAACTCCAAACTGAATGTCAGAATGGGAAAGAAAGGTGATTTAAGCAATTTTGAGCGTGGCATGGTTGTTGGTGCCAGACGGGCCGGTCTGAGTATTTCACAATCTGCTCAGTTACTGGGATTTTCACGCACAACCATTTCTAGAGTTTACAAAGAATGTTGTGAAAAGGGAAAAACATCCAGTATGCGGCAGTCCTGTGGGCGAAAATGCCTTGTTGATGCTAGAGGTCAGAGGAGAATGGGCCGACTGATTTAAGCTGATAGAAGAGCAACTTTGACTGAAATAACCACTCGTTACAACCGAGGTATGAAAAAGAGTTCTAGAATTGTTTTGGAATTGGATCGTGCCTCCCAGAATCTTTTCCAAAATCGTTCAGCCCTATTAAGCACATATGTAAAAAGGTATTATGTTTTATTTAGCAAGCATGTAACCACTTAAATCATAAAAAGAAAAGACCATTTACAGCCAATACAGGCAATTTGCATGCTTGTTTAGAATCATGTGTCACATGTGCTCACCTAATATTGTGAAGTTTTGAGTTTTCGTTTAGGATTTATGGGCTTTTGAGTATCTTTTTGCCATACCCTTTTTCTAAATGACCCTATTATAACCATCCAAATGCCAAAGTTCAAAATGTTTTGAAAATTTTTTACCTAGAGAGTCCGAGAATTGTGCGGCAGTGGTTTTAACAAGGTTGAGCCAAAAATCTAGGACTAGTTTGTGAAAGTTGGTTTTTAAAATAATCTCCGATATTTAACGACCGTTTCAAAAGACAGCGGCGGTCCTAGTGGCAAATTTGCTCAAAATAAGTTCTACCATGCGGTATGAAGGTCGTCGGCGTGTGTGAAAAATCGTGTGGTATAAAATCCTTTACGCACCTGAAAAATGCAAAGACGCTCCCCGGTGGCCGATTTCTTTTGAATTTCTGATAGGCCTCTTGGGCCGTGAGTCAATCAGGCCCAGCTAGTTCCAACTGGCCTTGTCTGATAGCTGCTCAAACTTTATTGGCTGCTGCCGGCCGCGTTTTTCAAGATACCCAAATGTCCTCAAAGGCAGTCTTGGTACCTTGGACAAAGACACTGCATGCCAATTGTCAAGTCAATCAGACTTAGGGTTGCATAGTTATAGCCATTTGTACGTTTTTCCATTTTATAGCACCACCAAAATGCCAATCGCTGCATGCTTTTCCACGCAACCACAGAATGAGCTCTTACATATGTGTGCCAAGTTTGGTGAAAATACCTCATTCCGTTCATGAGTTATAGCCATTTTAGTAAAAGTGGCTCCTCCCTCTTCGAACGTTTTGGCAGCCCTTAGAGACCGTGAATCGAAATAAATTTTTTTTACCTGAACTTTTTTTATAATTACTGAAAACCAGACTCCAAAGAATCTTGCTGCACTGGTTTGGTTCCATTCGGGCCAAAAACCTAGGACTAATTCGCAACAGCAATAAAAAAAAAAAATCCAAAATACCCGTAAATTTCGCTACAGCGATGATCATATCTGAGGCACATCTTGAGCCAAGGATTCCAACGATATAAGACACTTGAGCCTACGTCTAACGGTATAGGAGTTATGAGCGATTTCATATTTTTCACTGCTGCAGCGCCCCCCTCAGGCCGATCAGCGGCGAGCCTTGGTGCTACGCGCTTGAACCCCTAATGAACCTAACAGTAATTGGGTGGACAAATTTCATAGTAGGAGCTAAGAAACGCTTTGAATAGAATCTGCTAAATAGCTATAGGTTTTGGAAAGCTAATCTCTGGTGATAGATGGCATGGGTGTTTATGACATCATTTCCTGAAAGAACTGTATCACTTCTCCCATCTTCCCCTCAGTCATTTAGAATAGCAGTGTCTCTCAGATTTATAGCACAGACAGAGTGGCAACATCAGTGTTAATCCAAGAAAGCCTAAGAAAGCAGAACAGATGCAACACATCATTAGATCGCTTTGCCAAATATGGACTGTGGTCCTGTAATTCTGCAGCATAACATATGAGCTGTGGACTGACACAGCACAGAAACACAGCCATTAAGACATCATATAAAAACAAAGGAATGGTGATGCGGTAATGAGAACAAGCAGTGACAGCACTGTGCTAATCCTCTTAAGTGACAGGTATTTCTTTGCGTTTAGGCCTGTATGACACACACTAAAGAGCTGCCCAACTGTTTTTCAGCACAAAATCCTACATATTCAAATACTTGTATTCCATGTTAATCACTATATGTGTGGGAATAAAGTGCTGCAGTCATGATATCAAAACCCGTAAGACTAATTCACCCTCAAGATTTTCCTATGGGGTTTTATAATGTTTTTTTTATTTTTTATTTATGAGTAAAATAAGGTCTGTGGTAAACATAACTTGACGATACTTGAACGTTTTGTTCTACAATGTACACTACACATACTCACAACACAAACGGTCTTATCTAGGTACTTATTAGAAACATACAGTACTTTTTTTTTAATTAACATAATAGCTTCAAAATTCGCATTAATGTTGTAAAGCAAAACGTATTGTCAAGTAATGTTTACCACAGACTATGGGCCCTATTTTAGTGATCTGAGCACATGGTCTGGAGCACACGGCGCAGGTGCACTTAGGGTGTGTCCAAATCCACTTTTGCTAGTTTTAATTACGGAAAAAACGGTCAGCGCATCAGGTGCATGGTCCAAAAGAGTTGTACCTAGTCTCTTAATGAGTCATGGGTGTGTTTTGGGTGTAATGTGCAATAAACCAATCAGAGTCTCATCTCCCATTCCCTTTAAAAGCCAGCTGTGCTCGCACCATGGTGGATTCGCTATTTTGCAAACGGAAAGACTGAACGCCTCTCTAGAGAGGAATCCTTTTATTTTTTATATTTAAAAATGTTTGTGTGCTGCTGCGCATTCCTGTGTGTGTAATAAGCAGAGTGTACGCACGTTGTGCACCCGCCTATAGGCGCATATTACTAACACGCCCTTTAAATAACACAAAAAATACTGCGCTATTGACTTTAGACCAGGTTTTTGTTGGTCAATGGCGTTTTCGGTTCCTCAAAATAGCAACGCGCCAACAATGCGCCTGAACACCTGGTTTTCAGACCAGCACGCGCATGGGTGAACAGATGGGCGCGAGTGCATTTGCTATTTAAACAACGTGGAGCTGGACGTGAACATGATAACTGTGTCGGGCTGAAACTAGCAAAAAACACACGTCGCGCCTGCCGTCACATTGCACCGAGTGTATGATAGGGCCCCTTATTTCACTCATAAATTCATAAAACGGCATTCTAAAACCCCTTAGGAAAACCACTGGCGAATTATTCTTTCAGGTTTTGATGTCATTTTCATTCACTCCCTCAAGTGGACTATATTAGTGGACTTATGTATGGAATAGTAAATGAGGGTATAAGGCCGATTTCGAACACAGCCTAGGATTTACCTTCTGCTCGTCAGCAGCAGCTGCTGCTTACCTGATGTGTTTTATAACGATCTGCTCCCAAAGTTTAAGATAAGTGATTGTACTGTGGAAAGAACTCACCTGAGAGTTGATATGTGCCTGCTTCTAAAACATCAGAGTTGAATGTAGAAGTTCTCTAAGGTTTCACCCTGTCAGTCCAAATCCAATTATTTGTTTATCCGATTGGAATCTGATTTAAAATGACTGACTGTCCACACTGTGTATCACAACTGTTCAGATCTGATTTGTGTCCATGCCGTTCTTTCGTTTTCCAGAATATCTGCATTGGTTTCTATGCAATGATGTTGCGTTAGTAGGGATACACCAAAAACAATAACAACAAACAACCGCAACATATAACATATTCATACTAAAAGCCAAAAAACTTCATGGGGACTTTAAAGTGAGAAGGTGCGGTTCGTGATATTTTGGTCTCACTTTCAGCAGAAAGCATTTGGATGCTGTCTGTACATGGCCCTAGTAGGATGACAAAGCTGCAAAGCATTATGGGCCCGTCCACTATTGTCCATCTGTCCTAATGTATGTTGTAGTCTGTGACTCCTGACCTTAAATATTTTTGTGGGGGTCGTGTTGCTGATGGTCCCAACTGACGGTTTTACTGCTGATCTGATTCAGCAAGGGAGCCTCACAGCTACACGCTGGATGTATTATGCTCTATAATCGCCAAAACTCTCATCTTACACAAATTTTTTTTGCCTCTCTTACTCAAACACACATGTCCACTCTGGCCCAGGCCCATATTGATTACGTCTCTCTCTGACAAACACACACTTGATCCTCCGCACCTTACATATCCTGTGTGGTGTGACCACACCTTGCCCTGCTCCATTTCCCAGGATTCTCTCTTCCTGTGTCCACCCATTCCCGTGATAACTGGGTGTTGGAAATGTGAGTGGACTATCAATGTATGCATGTTCACCATGCTGCTCAACACACACACACAAACATACGCATGTTCCGTTTCCATGTATTATAGACAAAATGATTTTTATACTGTACAAAACTGTATATTCTATCCCCTACCCCTAAACCTTCCATCACAGAAAACCGTCTGCATTTTTACATTTTCAAGAAAACTGCACTGACTCATGATTTATAAGCTGTTTTCCTCATGGGGACCAAATCATTTCCCCTTGTGGGGACATTTTGTACCCTTATCATAAAGTTTACCAGGACCACACACACACACACACACACACACACACACACTCACACACTCACACACACTATCAGATATGCATCACCAATTGAACACAAATCCATTTCACATGATAAATCAGCAAAAACACTCAATACACTCTTAATACACATATCTCCTCAACACACACACACACACACTCACACACACTATCAGATATGCATCACCAATTAAACACAAATCCATTTCACATGATAAATCAACAAAAACACTCAATACACTCTTAATACACATATCTCCTCAACACACACACACACACTATCAGATATGCATCACCAATTGAACACAAATCCATTTCACATGATAAATCAACAAAAACACTCAATACACTCTTAATACACATATCTCCTCAACACACACACACACACACACACACTCACACACACTATCAGATATGCATCACCAATTGAACACAAATCCATTTCACATGATGAATCAACAAAAACACTCAATACACACTTAATACACATATCTCCTCAACACACACACACACACACTATCAGATATGCATCACCAATTGAACACAAATCCATTTCACATGATAAATCAACAAAAACACTCAATACACACTTAATACACATATCTCCTCAACACACACACACACACATACACAAACACCTTATATGTCTCTAATACACACATCTGCTCACACACCCCTTTTGTGTGTTTAAAATTGTGACGCTAAACCTGACAATGGGCACGTCCAAATTTGGAAAAATAGTTCATACTTAACAAACAAATTATATTAATTATGTAATATATACACTTCTGTTCAAACGCTTGCGATCAGTAAGATTTTGCTTTTAAAGAAATTGATACTTTTATAAAGCAAATATAATAGTAATAGTAATAGTAATAGTAAATACATTTATAATGTTACAAAATATTGTTGCAAATAATTACCGTAAAAAATGTAAGTAATATTTCATAATTGTACTGTGTTTTCTGTACTGTGTATTCAGTTTTCCTTTATTAAATTAATGCATACTTAGTGAGCTTTAAAAATAAAATAAAACAGTTAACGGTAAATCGGGGGATATGGGGGTGGGGGGGGGGGGGGTACTCATACAGGGAGGACATAAAAAGTGTGTGTATGTTATTATGTCCTGGTGTGTTTTATTCAGTAAGTGTGTATCTGTTTGTGGTGCGACAGGAGGCTGTGTGTTTTCAGTGTGTTATATAAGTAAATGTATGCGTGTGTCCATGTGAAATGAGTTCCAGGTGTGTAACACATGAAAGGCAATTCATTTGTTTATCCCAGTCCATCTTCAGTGTGTGTGTGTGTCTAATGGGGATCTCTAGTTTCTGTAAACATACAGATGTATGTTCATGCCTGAGGCATTATTCTGTCTCTCTCTGAATGTATCAGCTCTTCATTAGTCTCTTCAAAAACACAATAACTGTAGGCAGTCCCTCCAACAGCACTTTGTGTTACACACTTGCACGGTTTTGCTGCCATCAAGTCCTAATTAGGAAAGTCCTACATCAGGAGTGTCCAATCCTGCTCCTAAAAGGGCCACCATTACAGTAACACTGATCTGTAATATAGATACAGAATATTGTATAGTATGTGTATATATATATATATATATATATACACATACATATACATATACACACACTACCAGTCAAAAGTTTGAGAACGGTAAGATTTTTAAATGTTTTTAAAGAAGTCTCTTCCGCTCACCAGGGCTGCATTTATGTTATTAAAAATACAAAATAAGCTGTAATATTGTGAAATATTATTAAAATGTAAAATACTGTTTTCTATTTGAATATATTTTAAAATGTAATGTATTCCTGTGATCAAAGCTGAATGTTCAGCATCATTACTCCGGTCTTTAGTGTCACATGATCCTTCAGAAATCATTCTAATATGAGGATATGATGATCAAGAAACATTTATGATTATTATCAATGTTGAAAACAGTTGTGTAAATTTTTTTAGGACTCTTTGGTGAATAGAAAGTTCAAAAGAACAGTGTTTATCTGAAATATAAAGCTATTGTAACATTGTACTACCGTTCAAAAGTTTTGGGTCGGTAAGATTTTTAAAAAACATTTGGGGGGGGGGGGGGATAACTTAAAGAAATGAATACATTTATTCAGCAAAGATGCATTAAATTGATCAGGTGACAGTATAGACATTTATAATGTTGCAAGCTTTATATTTCAGATTAATGCTGTTCTTTTGAACTTTCTATACATTAAATAATGTTTAATAATAGTTTTCAACATTGATAATAATAACAAATGTTTCTTGATCATCATATCATCATATCAGAATGATTTCTGAAGGATCATGTGACACTGAAGACTGGAGTAATGATGCTGAACATTCAGCTTTAAGATCACAGGAATAAATTGCATTTTAAAATATATTCAAATAGAAAAAAGTTATTTTAAATTGTAAAAATATTTCATGAGCAGAATAGACTGTTCTCAAACTTTTGACTGGTAGTATATATATATATACACTCACCTAAAGGATTATTAGGAACACCATACTAATACTGTGTTTGACCCCCTTTCGCCTTCAGAACTGCCTTAATTCTACGCAGTCTTCAGTCTTCAACTGTCCAATTTTGGTGAGCTTGTGCAAATTGTAGCCTCTTTTTCCTATTTGTAGTGGAGATGAGTGGTACCCGGTGGGGTCTTCTGCTGTTGTAGCCCATCCGCCTCAAGGTTGTGCGTGTTGTGGCTTCACAAATGCTTTGCTGCATACCTCGGTTGTAACGAGTGGTTATTTCAGTCAAAGTTGCTCTTCTATCAGCTTGAATCAGTCGGCCCATTCTCCTCTGACCTCTAGCATCAACAAGGCATTTTCGCCCACAGGACTGCCGCATACTGGATGTTTTTCCCTTTTCACACCATTCTTTGTAAACTCTAGAAATGGTTGTGCGTGAAAATCCCAGTAACTGAGCAGACTGTGAAATACTCAGACCGGCCCGTCTGGCACCAACAACCATGCCACGCTCAAAATTGCTTAAATCACCTTTCTTTCCCATTCTGACATTCAGTTTGGAGTTCAGGAGATTGTCTTGACCAGGACCACACCCCTAAATGCATTGAAGCAACTGCCATGTGATTGGTTGATTAGATAATTGCATTAATGAGAAATTGAACAGGTGTTCCTAATAATCCTTTAGGTGAGTGTATATATATATAGTAATTGGAAAGCAAGTCTTTCTATTTCAGTCTTTCTACTTCAAAATGTCTTTGTAATTATTTGTGAAAGTTACTAGCATTTTCAAAATAAACCCTACATTTAAATGTTATCATTCACAATATCATTCTTTTGTTTTGTTTAGATTACTTCCATGTTATGTTTATGAACTGAATGTGTGAAATGTCATAATATCGAACGCCCTATTGGGAGGAACGAGTTTGATGTGTAGGCCAATTTCATATGCTCTTCCATTCTCACTTGCTGACAAAATCTGAAAGCTACAGAGTGTTACAAATTTTGGTAACACTTTAGTTTTAGGATCCAATTCTCACTATGAACTAGTTGCTTATTATCATGCATATTACTAGGATATTGGCTGTTTATTACTACTTATAAAGCACATATTAATGCCTTATTCTGCATCCCTTAATCCACTCAATACCTTAACTTAACAACTACCTTACTAACCATTAATAAGCAGTAACTATGAGTTTATTGAGGCAAAAGTTGTAGTTAATAGTGAGAATTGGACCCTAAACTAAAGTATGACCAGAATTTGTTTGATTCATTCATTTTAATATTGTTATATCGTTTTCTATATCTTTGTGTGTGTGTGTGTGTGGCCTGGTAAACCCTACGTTATACAAAATGTCCCCACAAAGACGAATATCCGAAATCCTTGTCCTTGTGGGGACATTTTTTGGTCCCCATGAGGAAAACAGCTTATAATTCATACTACGTGATGTTTTTTGAAATGTAAGAATGCAGAATGTTTCCTGTGATGGGTAGGTTTAGGGGTAGGGTTAGTGTAAGGGGATAAAATATATAGTTTATACAGTATAAAAACCATTATGTCTATGGTAAGTCCCCATAAAACATGAAAACCCAACGTGTGTGTGTGTGTGTGTGTGTGTGTGACCTCATTATCAATGTTGCTGTGTCTGTCTGGCTGGTCGAAAACGTGCACTTTTCAAGAAAATCAACATGATGAATTACTTAAAGCTGTCTCTACTTATTAAATTAAGCAATAAAACAATTAAACACATCACCTTTAGTTATGAATTATTATTCAGCTTTTCTTTAATTGATAAGCCCCCAACTGGTAATTACGACATTTGCACTCATCTGTATGTTTTGTATGTTTATTCTCTCTCTTACAGGAGAAGCCATATAAATGCAGCGAGTGCAACAAGGCCTTCAGTCAGAAGCGCGGTCTGGATGAACACATGCGCACACACACCGGAGAGAAGCCCTTTCAGTGCGACGTGAGTTACACACGCAAACCACATTGCATAATGTTGCATTCTGACACACAAACACAGGCTCTTTTTATGTCTGATTCTGGCTGGCTATCACACAACTGCTCCCGAAACACCGCAGCCACATCCCAGGGGAAAAGCAGAGAGAGAGCGGTGGCTTGTGGGTAGTGTGTGACGTTCAGCTGGGTTTAGTCTGAGACCGCTGGAAGAGCTAAAGCCAGGCTTGAGTTTAACCCTGTGGCCCACGCTGAGTCCACATAATCAGCACCGTGACGCGCATCAGACCACGAACCAGAACGCCCCACATAAACCAGAACACACTCAAGCTGTCTGTCTGCATGTGTGTGTGAGGGTGTTACTGTGGTGTCAAAGCCGCAGTGGAAGGACGTCCTGCCAGGCGGACACAAGGATGAAACCGCCCTGCACAAACTGACCCATCTCTGACCTTTCAGTGCCTTAAGACACACACAATCAGACCGGCCCCACTCCAAAACACACCAGTTGTGAGTTCTTATCTTGTCACTGTTCCTGAAAAGGCGCTAGTGTCCATTTTGCGTCATTTCGTAGGACTGTGAATGTACAACCAGGGTTAGGTGCTTCTACATCAGTGTTATTCACCATCATTTCCATTAGTTATGGGTAGGGTTAGGTGTAGGGGTAGAGATAGGATTAAAGGGGTCATATGACGGTTCTAAAGTACATGATTTTGTGTATTTGGTTTAATGCAATGTGTCTACGTGGTTTTAGGTTAAAAAAAGTCATTATTTTACACATACCGTACATTATTGTTGCTCCTCTATGCCCCGCCTTTCTGAAACACGTCGATTTTTACAAAGCTCATCGTTCTGAAAAGCGCCGTATGCTCTGATTGGCTAGCGATGTCGTGCATTGTGATTGGCCCGAATACCTTAAGCGTGTGACTAAAATGTCACGCCCCTTACCATATTAGGAACATCAGCTCCCAAAGCAATATTGATACTACAATACTACAGCGAAAATAAAAGTTACGCCGCCTTTGTTTGTGTATACATTTGGGCGGTGTTATGAAACTGCCCCCACAGACTGATGTAGATTTGTGGGGGCGTGTTTGAATGTAGCGTTTTACAAAGATAACTTTTACAAAGAATATCTCTTTGGGTTTGAGACTTTGAGCTTTGTAACTCTTGCACATGCACAAACAGCTACATAACACACTAAAGAGAAAGGAAAACAAGAAATTGCATCATATGACCCCTTTGACTAAATTTTCAGACAGAAATGATGTTGACCCAGGAACATGTCTTGCTTGGCAAAATCACAGTGAGCACACACAGTCTTCTGTTTCTCAGTCCAGCCAAACAGCCAATCAGTTTACGTTAATTCACCCTCATGTCCTTCCTGATTGAAAGGAAACATTTTGAATAATGTCTCTTTTTTCCATGCAATTACAATGAATGATGACTGGAGCTTTCAAGATTCAAAGAGGCACCACAAACAAGCACCATAAAAGTTGTTCATATGAATCAAAGTCTTAAAAAGTCTTAAAAGTCAAAGTCTGAAGTCATAATGTAGGGTTGTGTTAGGAACGGAGCTAAAATGAAGTCTTTCTTCACTAATAATCTTCTCCTGCAGTGAGATACAAATGTATTGCTCAATGTAAGTCAATGTTAGTTAATGCATAGTCTCGCGTAGCCAGACCTTCATACTGACGTCAGAAGGTCTGGACTCTATCACAGCTTTCATTGGTCAAGGTCTGCCCAAGAGACATTTGACTGACGTTTGATGTAACGCAACCAATCACAGTTTGTTTTGTTCCGCGTCATGTTTAGTGGCGTGAAAATGTAACGTCGATGTCCTTGCAATAACAGACCGGCGTGTATCTATAAATTATTCATTATTCAAGTACCTTGTGCAAGTTTACTAAGACAATGGAGCTGCAAACTTCACAAACTTTAGAAAATCCAGTGTTTAGTTGATCCTGGTAAGCGCTCATTGTCACAGTTGTAAACACAACAGCGTTCTTCTTCCACGAGGGAGTTTGGCGTCACGGCATATGTTTCCAGGTGGACCGTTAAAGAACGCAACACACACATCTCGCGGACATCCTGTAGAATTCAACCAATCAGATGACGACTTTGAAACTCCTTAAGTGTTTCCAGATAAGTGTGTCATATGCATCAGACGTTCAGCCAGTGGTCTGTGGGCGTGACGTCTGAGGCTAAGACTAGTTAATGCATTAACATTAATGGGAGCTTATTTATTTTTATTTTTATATTAGCACTGTAGCATTAGTGCCCTGTGCAAAACTTGCCACCATGATTCTTGGGTGTTTTGGGTGGTTACCAGGGTGTTGCTATGCACTTACCAAGGTTTTCTAAATAGTTTTTTTAGTACAATGCTTAGTTGCTCTTTAATTTTCTTTATTTACATCTATAAGATGAACTGTAAATGTGATCACTAGAATTAGCACACCTGACCTCAAAAAAGCTGCATGATTTGATTGTGCTACAGACGTGAATGATTCCTCAAATCACATCACTTGTTGAGGAGAAGTGTGCTGTTACTCTTCTTCACCGTTAGACTTACAATATAATGCTTTATTATTGTTCTCTTTCAGGCAGTGCGTGAATCAGAGAGCGATATAAAGATACACACACATAAACGGTCTGAAATGCTTTGCCAGCAGTGAACACACTCCGCAGGAGACTCTTGAGGAATCTAAACACACACACACACACACTCACAAAGAGCAGTCTCTACACATACATTTCACCGAACTAAATGAGAAACATCCCTGTGTATTTATTTGATTTCAATGGCAAGCTGCAAGCATGTCTTTCTAAAGGTTTTAAAGGCCATAAGAGAATGAAATTGGCTGTTTCCTCGTTTTTTTCTCTCTGCATTTGACGTGACAAGTCTTGTAAGCCTGGACTGATTTGGTCTGAAATCTGGCGCTCTGATGACGGTTGTTAGAATGGCTTCCATTGATGATGGCAAATTATTCCGGCACTTCTTTCATGCGCAGAATTTTTGAAGTGCAACGTGCCAGAAACCATCTATACTCCAAATTCATTTATTATTGACTCGCTTTCTCTGAGTATTTGACTGCATTTGAAGTGGTTTTCGGGGTGGTCACGTCTGTCTTTCACGGCTCCTGTTGAAGTTAAAGAAAAGGAACTTTGTGGTTATTTTGTGAAATGTCAAAATGACGATTTGAACATTTTGAAACACTTTAGCGTTTATCACGGCACTTCTGCTCTAAAGGAATTTTATTGGCTTTGATCTCGTTATTCTGTTGTGTTTCCGTACATACGAAAATTGAATCCCTTGAGTACATTTTAGCATACTTTTAAGAAGAGTACCTATTACAAAAAGAATATACTAAAGTGTGAACCGATTGTAATGTTTTTGGACACTTATTTGCATGTTAATTACAATTAAATAAAATATATTATAGTTTAATATAACAACTAAAATGTACTTTAATGTAATTTCCATTGAAACGTGTCAGTTATTTAAATATATTTGTAATTACACATTTGTAGTGATAAACGTGCAATCTAGTACATATATAAAATATACTAACATAACATTTAACGAATAACACACTACACTATAATCAAGTACTTCATATGTGCTTTACTGTGTTATTCAACACATCAAAATAAGTGCACTTCTTTAAAGCACAACAAAAGATTAAAACATAATGATTTAAAATGTACTTTTACTCTTTCCCTGTCATTGACGGAATTTTCTGGCAATCCGTGTTTTCACTGTTATACAGTAGGTGGCGCTATGACACATCTTCCGAAAGAGTACAGAATCTCCTGATCAAAACACATGCAAAGAAGGAGCATAAACAAGCAGTATCATATGTAATCATATGCATATGTAAAATAACACAATCACCAACCTTAAACATCATATAAATCAAAACTGCCTAATGTTACTGAATGAAATGTCGACCCAGGACGAGCTACAGGACTGTGCAAGCATTAGGGGTGTTGATTGACTCAATCGGCTCTGAATCTGATCTAGATGTAGTCTTTGACAAAATGTGATTTTTCTCAGCTTTGAAGTGTTGCTTTTTTTTAAACTTACCCATATTCAAGTGTTGTTAAAGAAAGAACACATGAAGCTAGAATAAAATGTTTTGTTTTTGTTTGTTTAAAAGCAGAGGGTCTGTTCTTTCTTTTGATATATTGCATGTTCAGATCATTGACTGTAAAAAAGATGGACGACGCTATTGGAGAAAAGTGAAGTCGCCAACGTCCGAATATGGCGCTGACATCTTGCGCTGATTTGGGACCGAGACTGCGCAGTAGAGAGCAGGACACACTCCCGCAGTATCTGTTAACTGCAGAACAACTCATTATGTTGGTGTGAAATAAACAGTTATGAAATGTAGAAATTAAAGCTCCAATCTTCTCCCAAAAATCAGTGGGACAACGTCGCTCAGAGAAGCTGTCAATCATGACGTCACATCCCCGTTTTTATAGTATCAAATAGCTACCTAAAACCAAACTTATTTAAAAGAACGAACACTTGAAATGACATCAGCGTGATAAAAACTACCTAAAATGACAGAAACCATCTTTGGAAAAAATTTATTTGAAGTGTAATTTGATTGTTTAATTTGTCTTGCGAATGTGAATTAGAATACATGGAGGGGCGGGGCTATACTGGGACCAGCCACCTGGGGGCGAGCGATACGCTTTGGCTTCACTTTTCAGGACGTGTGTGCTTGCTTCAGATATTCATACAACAAAATATTCTTGGGGCCATGAATTCTTTGTGAAAATGATCCAAAAGGCTGGCGGTGGCTGGCAACTTTTTTTAAAAAACATTGGCGGGGAGTAACTAAAGTAACTTTAAATTTGACATTATGAAGGGCACTTTAGTTCAACACATCTGATTTTCGTTATATACGACATTTCATTATACGACATGCAGTCGTATAATGCATGTCAATGGTAGCAAAATCTATGAGAGTAAAAAAAAACATGCACAGACAAATCCATATTAAACCCTGCGGCTCATGACGACACATTAATGACACGAAACGATCGGTTTGTGCGAGAAACCGAACAGTATACGACTGACAGACTGCAACGGTTGGAGTTAAAAATCTTCATTTGTGTTCTACTGAAGAAACAAAGACACCTACATCTTGGATGCCCTGGGGGTAAGCAGATAAACATCAAATTTTCATTTTTGGGTGAACTATCCCTTTAAGTATGTTAAGAAGCATAGTCATGAACATGTGCTCTCTTTAAGTACACTTAAGTAGTTTATTAATATTATATTATCTGTAAGTAGTTTTTTAACTATACTTTAAGATTTGAAGTACACTAAAAGCACACTTTTAGAGAGATTCAAGCACACTTCTTTTTCACAAGGGATAGATCTAGTCCTGACTTCTGATTTGTCAATGCAGTGTTTCAGTTGTACTAAAGTGAACAATATTGTAGCAACTTTGAAGTGACGGACCATTCATACTTGTCGTAAATAAATCACGTATTTGAGCGTATTTAAAGGGTTAGTTCACTCAAAAATGTAAATCGCCTCATGTTGTTCCAAACCCGTAAGAACTTGGTTCATCTTCAGAACACAAATTAAGATCTTTTTAATTAAATCTGAGACACTTTGACGCTTCAAAAAGTTCATAAAGAGATTGTAAAACTAATCTGTATAGCGGTTTAGCTAACATTTTCTGAAGAGACTTGACAGCTTTATATGATGAAGCTCAATGAGAATGAACCTCATTGGAACATGCTTGAGCTTCCTTTTACCACAACTGATGTGTACGTTGATGAATATTTATATGAAAAGACTAAATTCAATCTGTTCATCATGTAAAGCGATCGTGTCTCTTCAGAAAATTTTGATTAGTTTTACGATCTGAACTTTATGAAGTGTCAAAGTGTCAGTGTCGTAGCTGTCAGTGGAGGGACAGAAAGCTCTCAGATTTCATTAAAAATATCTTCATTTGTGTTCTGAAGATGAACAAAGGTCTTACTGGTTTTGGATCGGCATGAGGGTGAGGAATTAATGACAGAATTAACATTTTTGGGTGAACTAACCCTTAAACAAGCTTGTTCTTATTAAAATATAAGCACACTAGGGGTTCTACAACTTGTTGAAGTTTTGGGTGTTTGCTTGTTCTATATGCTGACTACAAACTGCATTCCAGTGTATTTGTGTTTAATTGTTTTTGTATAGTGTCCTGCAATAGCTATTGTGTAACGGAATTAAACAAATGTGACAGTAGAGTGAAACTTGAGCGTGTTGTGTTCACAAAGAACTTTACAAGTGAACCCCACGGCGTGTGCTGTGGACATCTGAGAGGGTCTGGGTTTGTTTAGCGTGTTCACACATGCTCCGAGACCCCTGAAATGAATGCAAGTGTTGGCCAGAAGCTGACTGAAGCTGAAGTTGGCATAAAAGAAAACTTCATCTCAATGCAAGCAATATATATCTGTGAAGATTTGCTCTTTTATTTTCTCATTTACGTCATCTCAGCTGCAGAAAGGTTTCCGACAAGTTGACTCCTAAATAATTTGTAAAAGCAATACAGTACACAAACATGCAATTGCATACTGCAACATCTTGAATGAGTTTGACTAATTTGATGTCACAGGAACAATATATTACCCTTTAGTTATTTTTTGAATTCAGCAAAAATGCATTAAAGGGTTAGTTCACCCAAAAATGTAAACCAAAACCCGTAAGACCTTCGTTCATCTTCTGAACACAAATGAAGATATTTTTGATGAAATCCGAGCGCTTTCTGACCCCTCCATAGACAGATATTTAATTAATACTTTCAAGGTCCAGAAAGTCAGGAAAGACATTGTTAAAATAGTCCATGTGACTCCAGCGGTTCAACCTTAATGTTATGAAGCGACGAGAATACAAAATAACGACTTTATTCAACAATTTCTTCTAGCCTGTGTCAGACGCAGTGTAAACAGTGGAGCACTTCCAGAACGCCGGCTTACCATTGGCCGACGCTGTTCACGTGATCACCACGACGCATGCGCACGAGTCACTCTGCCGTAGAACTAGGAAACACTGCACTGTTTACACTGCGCCAACAGCGTAAGAGTCTGGCACAGGCTAGAAGAAATTGTTGAATAAAGTCGTTATTTTTGTATTCTCATCGCTTTATAAAATTAAGGTTGAACCACTGGAGTCACATGATGTTTTTACTACCTTTCTGGGCCTTGAAAGTGTTAATTAAATAGCTGTCTATGGAGAGGTCAGAGAGCTTGAACGTAGGGCTTACGGGTTTGGAACGACATGAGGGTGAGGAATTAATGACAGGTGGGTGAACTATCCCTTCAAATTGATCAGTATGGTTGCAGTGTTGCGACTTCTACACTTCAAACATAAATCTACGAAGACTGTAGTTCAGTTTTCCAGACTATTCTACAGTTTTTTTTTTTATCTTGCCATGAAGGTTTAGTAGAATCTCTAGCGGTTGACATTTCTACTGCCACATGGCCAGCATACAAGCATCCTGACATCCTGTGCCCACAGCCATTAATATCTGCAGTTTATGTGAGACTGAGACTAATAAGTCGTCAATCAAGGCATTAAATTTATTTTCATGCTGTTTAAATAAAAAATTACACTTATTTCATGAAGAAAGTGACAGCTGCAATATCTCTCACTGTCTCTTCATGGAGATAAAGAATATTGAGTGTTCTTGAGGAGATAAAATTGATTTACCATGTGAAATGGATGTGTGTTCGATTGGTGATGCATATCTGATGGTGTGTGTGTCATGGCACCAGGCCGCTGCTCTGACTGCAGGATTTAACTGAATACCATTTACTGCTCGGTTTGGCTTCAGTTTGCTAACTGGCTGTTTTTGAGTGTCTGTTTTGTTGGCAGTGTTGTTTCCAATGGTTCTCTCTGTGTGTGTGTTAGGGTCTCAACCAAAAGCATATGGCATAGTTAGAAGAGTTCACCCTGGCTTGCAGTCCTTTGGTTGTGTTTTTATTCATTCAGTTATTGGTTGTTTGTGTGTCTGGTCTGATGTTTTGAGCATTGCCTTCACATCCTCTCTGTGGTCACAGGGCATGAAGTCATACTAACACACAAAACATTACAAAATGAAGTCTGTAAACAAGCGTTGCTTCACTAAATGTCAATTCCAAAATAAAAACCTTCCTCTCATGGGTCTTTTTTATGGGTTATGTAACATAAATCCGCTTATGGCTACTAGACTAATTTATTATGTCCTGTCCTGGAAAAAAGTCTACAAAAGTCACAGCCGCAATGTAGGTTTGCCAGGCCATTGCTTATGCAGTGGCTAAAGTGTTTTTTTTAGCATGTTGCTAGTTGGTTTCTGGATGGCTTCTAAGGTGTTCTGGGGTGCGTTCCCATACAACGACATAACTCATTACTTAACCACCATAGTACAATGCATCATTGTAGAAATAATTAGCTAGTCAGGACTGTTTCCCGAAACTGCTCACACCTCTGTCGATTGAACCACGTTAGTTAGGACTATCTACAAGGTTTTAATATTAGAAATTAAACCTACACCGATCAGGCATAACATTATGACACTGATTATCTCTTCATCATGGCACCTGTTAGTGGGTGGGATATATTAGGCAGCAAGTGAACATTTTGTCCTCAAAGTTGATGTGTTAGAAGCAGGAAAAATGGGCAAGCGTAAGGATTTGAGCGAGTTTGACAAGGGCCAAATTGTGATGGCTAGACGACTGGGTCAGAGCATCTCTAAAACTGCAGCTCTTGTGGGGTGTTCCCGGTCTGCAGTGGTCATCTATCAAAAGTGATCCAAGGAAGGAACAGTGGTGAACCGGAGACAGGGTCATGGGCGGCCAAGGCTCATGGATGCACGTGGGGAGCGAAGGCTGGCCCGTGTGGTCCGATCAAACAGACGAGCTACTGTAGCTCAAATTGCTCAAGAAGTTAATGCTGGTTCTGATAGAAAGGTGTCAGAATACACAGTGCATCGCAGTTTGTTGCGTATGGGGCTGCATAGCCGCAGATCAGTCAGGGTGCCCATGCTGACCCCTGTCCACCGCCGAAAGCTCCAACAGTGGGCATGTGAGCATCAGAACTGGACCACGGAGCAATGGAAGAAGGTGGCCTGGTCTGATGAATCATATTTTCTTTTACATCACGTGGATGGCCGGGTGCGTGTGTATCGCTTACCTGGGGAACACATGGCACCAGGATGCACTATGGGAAGAAGGCAAGCCGGCAGAGGCAGTGTGATGCTTTGGGCAATGTTCTGCTGGGAAACCTTGGGTCCTGCCATCCATGTGGATGTTACTTTGACACGTACCACCTACCTAAGCATTGTTGCAGACCATGTACACCCTTTCATGGAAACGGTATTCCCTGGTGGCTGTGGCTCTTTCAGCAGGATAATGTGCCCTGCCACAAAGCAAAAATGGTTCAAGAATGGTTTGAGGAGCACAACAACGAGTTTGAGGTGTTGCCCTGGCCTCCAAATTCCCCAGATCTCAATCCAATGGAGCATCTGTGGGATGTGCTGAACAAACAAGTCTGATCCATGGAGACCCCACCTCGCAATTTACAGGACTTAAAGGATCTGCTGCTAACATCTTGGTGCCAGATACCACAGCACACCTTCAGGGGTCTAGTGGAGTCCATGCCTTGACGGGTCAGGGCTGTTTTGGTAGCAAAAGGGGGACCAACACAATATTAGGTGGTCATAATATTATGCCTGATCGGTGTATATGGTCACACTTTAGTTTAGGGTCCAATTCTCACTATTAACTACGACTTTTGCCTCAATTAACTCCTAATTACTCATTAATAGTTAGTGAGGTAGTTGTTAAGTTGAGGTATTGGGTTGGATTAAGGGATGTAGAATATGATCATGCAGAATAAGGCATTAATATGTGCTTTATAAGTAGTAATAAACAGCCAATATCCTAGTAATATGCATGATAATAAGCAACTAGTGTATAGTGAGAATTGGACCCTAAAACTAAAGTGTGACGAATTCAACCAATTCAAGTGTTTCATTTTCTGTTCTACATTGTAAAACCATTAAAATAAAGTCAATAAATACATTAATATGGTCATTCTACGCATGTTATTATAAGCCAGGCTAAAAATGCAGCTCTCAGTTTTTTATTGTATGTAACTGGGAGTCCCTGGTTCATCCTTTTACCCACATCAACCTGCAAAGTGCTATGTTATTTTTACTAATTTGTCCGCCAGACGAAAATTGTAAGTCACTTAAAAATAATTGACCATACAGAGGGCAAGCGGTTTGGAAAATGAATGGATGGCTTAGAAAAATAATTGGCCATAGTACAAACAGTCTATGGCGAGTTTAAGTAACGTTTCATATTTGAAAAACAAATGTAGGGGAGAATCAATTTTATCCATTTTGAATGTATTAGATAGGTAAGAGTGGGTGTTACATACCATAATGTAGCCAGACCTGAATGTGATAATATTCACATTCAATATTATCCAATAGGTGACATGGCCGTAAATTAAATAAATTAAGGGTGAAAAAAAAGCACAAAAAAAAGTTTGTTTTCTTTAGAATAACGTGCATGGATGAATCCTGGACAGTAAGAAAATATCTATTTACTCTCCAAGAATCCATTTCATGTTGACTTCAAACTGGGACAAAGATATTAGACATTGAAAAAACAACATGTTTTCTTAATGGCTTTGTGTGTTTCTAGGTGTGTGACCTGTCCTTTAGTTTGAAGAAGATGTTGATCAGACACAAACTGACCCATAATCCCAACAGACCCATGGCTGAATGCTCCCTGTGCCACAAGAAGTTCACCCGCAACGACTACCTCAAAGTCCATATGGAGAACGTCCACGGAGAGACAGAGGGATAGACGATCATACACTACACCTATACATATACACATATTCACACAAGCCATGTATAAAACCATGTATACAAAGGTATATACAACAAACACATTTCCACACGCATTGGTGTGGCCACACTCGTTCCAAAGATCTTCATCTCTATCAGTATGTCATATCAATATGTTTATTTCCTTCAGACATTTAACACATTATCACAAATCTGGTCAGTCTGATTAAATGGCATTTAATCATGGCTGCAAATCAGATTGGAGGAAAGCATGAAAATGTGCAATTGTAAAGAGCTTCATGAACAAAGTATTTCCATCATATTGATCCATTTCCTTTTTCTATAGATGTTTGTCCTTTTGTATGTCAATATCAGTTGTTTCAGGTTTTTCACAATTGTTGAGCGATGTTGCGTGACCAAAGAACATGATGTGCCAATTTTATACAATCTTGTTGAGAGTAAAGTTTGTTGGTTTCAAGTGTTGTTTGCATTTAACTGTATTATTCAATATTTATCATTTCATATTTTCAGCATTCAGATTCACATGAGGTTTGTGTTTGATTGTCAGATTAACATCTTGTGATCTAAATTGGAAAGTTTGGATTTCCTTTGGATGAATGAACGATTGAGTCGCTGATATCACTAATCTGGTAGATCTGTTTTTTTTAAGGTAAATAATCATTTTTCCCGACCATGTCCTGTCCATCTGCAGGATACATGTTGCATTGCCCTATGGGATACAGTTGACTGCTTCTCCCCTGATCACACTTGCTTTAGTTCATTTTAAACATTTGGTTCTTGGTAAACGGTTGGTGTCAGGGGAATCGGATGTGCTTTGATACTTGATTAGACATGCTCTGTTGATGATTGTTCTCTAAAGCTGGTTAGCATTGGTTTTAGCATAATTAAAGCCTCGGTGTGGCTTTGGATAGAAAAGCAATTACTCATTAAGTCTGAGATCCAAAGCCAAATGCACAAATTCTACTTCTGAACTCTAGGAACAAAACTTTTACCCCTTGTGCCGGATCAATAGTATACAAATAAGTATGGATGAGATTTTCTTAAGATTTTAAATCTGAGACATTTACAATCCAACCTTTCCTGTAAAATCAGAGGGCTCTCATTGGTTTATAGGAATGACCAACAAAGGATGTTTCTCCAGGAACCATGTCCTGCTTATGTAGATTGCATTAAGCAACATGCAATTTTACTGATTTACACATTTTACACATTTATTTGTATAGCGCTTTTCACATATTTCACATACATATCGTTTCAAAGCAGCTTTACAGAAAATGCATGTCTACATTACAATTTAGAGTAATCTGTCCAAGTAATGTATTTCAGAAATGTACATATACAGATCACGCAGTTAGCTAATAATGTATTAATTTATGGCAGAAACAATGACCTCATTAAGTAATTATTATGAAGAATGATTACAATATATGGATAATTTAGCATTGGTGCATGTTGATTCAGAGTTTGCATCATCTGAAGTCCTGTCAGGAGTTGGTGCCGTCTCTTCACAGGTGTTGGGTCATCTGAAGTCTTCATGAGAGGCTGGATCCAAACTGGAGCTGACGTACTCTCTAGTTACCTCATGATAAAACAGAAAAGCAAATGGAAAATGATTAGCGTAGCTGCTGTTCATAACGTTACAAAGTATTGCAAATACTGAATCAGATGTAGAAATCTGTCTGTTTATCTCAGACGTTTTCACATTGAGTTCTAGAGTCATCAGTTAAGAATGATAACTATATTAGCGTCCACACCATCGGACAATATCGTTCAGCCATTTCTTTTTTGTTGCATTTTCAAGTCATTTAAAAAAGTTGTGCAAACAATTGATACTGTGTTGGCTGTTGGGTTGGTGTCTCGTGTCACAAATCCAATGACGCTGGTAGTGATGATTCTCTCTGACCAATCAGTGATCTGCAGTGTTTACACGTCACATTTTAGTATCGGTACGGCTTGCTTGGAACCTCAACCGAGGTGGTACTAAAAAAAGTACCAGGTAGGTACTGTACACAGTGGAAAATCCGCACAGAGCCGTACCAAGCAGTGGAAAAGCGGCATATTAAAAAAAAAAAAAAGTGATTTATATACACTCACCTAACGGATTATTAGGAACACCTGTTCAATTTCTCATTAATGCAATTATCTAATCAACCAATCACATGGCAGTTGCTTCAATGCATTTAGGGGTGTGGTCCTGGTCAAGACAATCTCCTGAACTCCAAACTGAATGTCAGAATGGGAAAGAAAGGTGATTTAAACAATTTTGAGCGTGGCATGGTTGTTGGTGCCAGACGGGCCGGTCTGAGTATTTCACAATCTGCTCAGTTACTGGGATTTTCACGCACAACCATTTCTAGAGTTTACAAAGAATGGTGTGAAAAGGGAAAAACATCCAGTATGCGGCAGTCCTGTGGGCGAAAATGCCTTGTTGATGCTAGAGGTCAGAGGAGAATGGGCCGACTGATTCAAGCTGATAGAAGAGCAACTGAAATAACCACTCGTTACAACCGAGGTATGCAGCAAAGCATTTGTGAAGCCACAACACACACAACCTTGAGGCGGATGGGCTACAACAGCAGAAGACCCCACCGGGTACCACTCATCTCCACTACAAATAGGAAAAAGAGGCTACAATTTGCACGAGCAAATTCCAGTTGAAGACTGGAAAAATGTTGCCTGGTCTGATGAGTCTCGATTTCTGTTGAGACATTCAGATGGTAGAGTCAGAATTTGGCGTAAACAGAATGAGAACATGGATCCATCATGCCTTGTTAACACTGTGCAGGCTGGTGGTGGTGGTGTAATGGTGTGGGGGATGTTTTCTTGGCACACTTTAGGCCCCTTAGTGCCAATTGGGCATCGTTTAAATGCCACAGCCTACCTGAGCATTGTTTCTGACCATGTCCATCCCTTTCTGACCACCATGTACCCATCCTCTGATGGCTACTCCCAGCAGGATAATGCACCATGTCACAAAGCTCGAATCATTTCAAATTGGTTTCTTGAACATGACAATGAGTTCACTGTACTAAAATGGCCCCCACAGTCACCAGATCTCAACCCAATAGAGCATCTTTGGGATGTGGTGGAACGGGAGCTTCGTGCCCTGGATGTGCATCCCACAAATCTCCATCAACTGCAAGATGCTATCCTATCAATATGGGCCAACATTTCTAAAGAATGCTTTCAGCACCTTGTTGAATCAATGCCACGTAGAATTAAGGCAGTTCTGAAGGCGAAAGGGGGTCAAACACCGTATTAGTATGGTGTTCCTAATAATCCTTTAGGTGAGTGTATACATATCATTATATGTATGCATTTCCCTCTTTTCAAATCATATCTTCTCCCTGGCTCATGTCTTTTCAGCTGAAATAAGTTTTAAGAGTGTAAGAGTTAATGTATTTGTAATATGAAATATTATCTCATTTTATCCTCTGTTCCTTTTTTCACCTCTTTTTTTCCTGACTTGTTTCTCTTCGTTGTTTTTAGCTTTCTTTAGCAAAGTGTCAACTTGAGATTTTTAGAAAATATCTAGACCATGGTAACACCTCTGGTAACGTTGTAGTCGAGACAAGCTCAATTTTAAACCAAGTCCAGGCCGAGACATGAGTAGGTTGTGCCCGAGTCCAAATGCCCCCGAGTCCATGACACGACTTGGACTCAAGACAGACAGTGACATCTACATTATGTAAAACACTCAACAAGAACAGTGTTCATCAGAGGAAATCCTGCATGAAACCATTGCTGTCCAGAATCACTGTACTGCACATATAAATTGACAAAAGGATATTTCATATCAGGATATTTTGATGGAGGACATAAGGTGATTTGTCTTCTAATCGCTGCTCAACAGACGTCGAGCGATACAACAAGACAATGACCCAAAGCACAGGAGAAATTCAACATCAGAATAGCTTCACCAGAAGAAAATACTCCTTCTAGAGCAGCCCAGAGTCCTGACCTCAACCTGATTGAGATGGTTTGGCATGACCTCAAGAGAGCAACTCACACCAGACATCCCAAGAATATTGCAGAGCTGGAACAGTTTTGTTTAGAGGGGTGGTGCAAAATTCCTCCTGACCATTGAGCAGGATTGATCTGCAGTTGCAAGAAGCTTTGGTTTCTTTGGCTTTGTCTGTACAATGATTAGCGGAGACTGCTGGGCAATTGTTTGCTACTTAATTTCAGAATTTGCAGCCTAAAAAACTTTTCAAATGTCATTCAGATGATCGTTTCCTATTCAAGTGTGCATTTCTTGGCCAAAATAAGCTGCAAAGTCAAATGTCTGTCTCTCTAGGACTAGGACGGTCGGGGTGTGAGAACGACAGCTAAAGCTATTGCACTGGAGATGATCACCTCAAGTTCTTTCAAAGGGCCGTTTACCATTTCCAAACCACTTCAGAGTGTGGACTGTTTCTCTCACACCCTTTCTACATTTCAATTCGTCCTCAATCACAGAGTTTCGTACACACACGAGTGAGTTACTCAGTGTAGCTCTGAGGGCGTGTGTGTGTGAGAACGTCCTCTCTGGGTTTTTGAAGTGGTGTGTGAGGCTTCTGAATCAGTATCTGCAGCATCCGTTCCGAACTGCGGGTTCCGTCTCTATCTTGCGTCCTCTGTTTATCTCTCCCTGTCTCCTCAACCTTCCCAAAATGCCTACATTGACGCCCCAAGCCTGGCTGCATTCCCTCGGGAAAAGGGAGTTACCGCGGCAACCCCCACGGGCGTGACGGAACATCCCGCTCCGTGTCAACCCACGCTGGCAGCTGAATCCACCGCTAAGACACACGCATGACCGCAGACTGCAAGAGCGTCCTGGAATTTTTAATTTTATCAGCAGTGATGGAGAACCAGTATCACAGTGCGTACAGTGTGTGTATATATATGTTTCTAAGTATTCTCTTTATGAGTCTGCTGGTTTCCTGTGCCCCTTGGTGTATGTGTGTGTGTGTGTGTGTGGATGGTGACACTGGTCTCCACCCTGACTTCAGGAGTATCATTAACCTCTCCCCACACAAACCGTCCAATCAGACAGGACCGCCGTCACCACAGTAACAGGTAGTGTGGGATGCCTTCCTGACCCTCGGAATGTGAAGTATGGCTGTCCAGATTGAATCCTGTGGGTCTGGAATCTAAGGAAAAGAGTGTGTTTAATGTGTGTTTGCATGGAAAAACAGGGAGCGGTACCAAGAAGGGAAACCCAGGCCCATAACCACAGCGAGGAAGAGAAAAGGAGGCGATAAATCAAAAAGGGACATTAGTTAAAATAAAAAAGGGGAGCAGTGAATTTTGCTTTAACCTGAAAAGCCTGTAGCCCCTAGTGGCAGGATAAACAATGACAGGTTAATTTAGCAGACAGAATGTGTGTTCTACTGTTATAAAAACAGATAGTTATGCCTCTAATATCTGATTGTCATGTTACTAAAGCAATTATATTACTATTAAACTATATACTATGAACTACACTGGCCGGCCATAAGAAAGCTGCTGTTTGGATTTAAATAGGCAAATGCTTAAGAGTCAATGATTGCAGTGATTATGATGTTTTTTAGCATGTTATATGTTTGGCAACAGTTCTTCCAATCCTAATTGATGGAGTGTGTAGCTTTTCATTTCTTAAACAGCCATATAGGAAGACACATCATGGTCATATTCCAGGGTGAAAAGATTCATCAGCTCAAACTGTGAAAGAATGAAGAATCATTTTCACACATGAATCGGCTCCTCTGAGTCCAGACCTTAAATGTGCAGTATGTAAGAATGACAGCTAGTAGTTGAAATAGGTACTGCAGTCCAAATTCAAAATATTGTTTGCCCCGCCCCCTCCTCTTCAGACTCGACACTCACGCGGTTTGCCCGTTTGAGGACACTCTACAGGAACAAGCGCAATGTACATAGAAAGGCAAGGAGACTTGCACTGTAAGTTGACGAGTTGATTTATCCGCGTTTTAAGGTGCTTCCGTTCATAGAGATTTTTAGATTGATGCCGAGGCTTTTTAGGTCGGGTAGAATCTGCGATCTCTGACCCAGTTTGTTTGCTGGCTTCCATGGCTGCAATCGCTGTGTTTTCCGCCAACTGCAAACCTGTGCTGTCGAAATACTATTGGGTAAACTGGCAATGTGCGTTATCGTACAGACCAAAACAAAAACAGACATTCTGACACGGAACGCACATCAAAGTAGAATACAAGTATGTGAACTCAGCATGTTTCCTAAATATCTGCAAACATATTATGGCATTTTTATGCTTTAGTACAGTCAAAAACTTACATACAGCACCTTTAAAATCATTTAAAGTCTTTGGTATGTGCTGGAGGAGACTTTACAGAGTGCTGGACTCTAGCATTGTCAATACAAGATCTTGACCAAGAAATGAAAAGCTACACACTCCATTAATTAAGGTTAGAAGAACTGTTGCCAAACATATAACATGCTAGAAACTAGCCTATGCACGCTCTCCTAGAGGCGGCAAAAGTGCACACACATAAGGCCACCTCACAAACAGCTTGAGTACCAAAAAGAGTACCAAATTGCTCTTAAATGGTCAAATACACAAAAATGTATTTACTAAATTACCATCTTGATGAGTATGCACATGAACATGAATAAAAAATATATACATATATATATATATATATATATATATATATATATATATATATATATATATATATATATATATTAGTGCTGGGCAATCAATTAATTGCATCCAAAATAAAAGTTTGTGTTTACATAATATATGTGTGTGTGTACTGTGTATAATTATTATGTATATATATATATATACACAAACATGCATGTATATATTTAAGAAATATTTGCATGTATATACTGTATATATTTTATCTTATATATAAATATATCATTTTTTTATAAAAATATAACTTTTTTTTAAAAATATATACATGTATATGTGAGTGTGTATTTATATATGCATAATAATTATACACAGTACACACACACATATATTATATCCAAACTTTTATGTTGGATGCGATTAATCGCAATTAATCGATTGCCCAGCACTAATATATATATATAGAGATAATTTAAGACATTTTGAGAGTGTAGTGAAATCGCCTCGATTACTTAATTCGCAAAGCTTCATGGATTGGGCGGAGTTAAAGACATATTTTGGCACGTGTTGCTTTTTTTACTCTATTGGTGTCATTTTCTGTACAGCATCATGGGTAATGTAGTTTTTGACCAGGAATTCCGCTGTTAAACGATTATTTTAAAAATAAGCTGAAATAATGCTGGCTGACGGCTTCAGCTGAAGCAAATACCATGGTTCAACAACCTCATAGCTCACAGTTAGGCTGTTTTTTGCTAGCTTCAGCCCGACGCAGTTTTCATTTTCACGTCCATCTCCACGTTGTTTAAATAGCAAATGCACTCGACCCCATCTGTTCACCCATGGGCGTGCCGGTCTGAAAACCAGGTGTGTTCAGGAGCATTGTTGGCACGTTGCTATTTTGAGGAACTGAAAACGACTGCGCCATTGACCAACAAAAACCTGGTCTAAAGTCAATAGTGCAGTATTTTTTGTGTTATTTAAAGGGCGCGTTAGTAATATACACCTATAGGCGGGTGCACAACACGCGTACACACACACTAAATATTAAAAATAAAAGGATTCCTCTCTGGAGAAGCGTTCAGTCTTTCCGCTCACAAATTCCGCCATGTAAATAGCGGGAATAGGAGAATGGGAGGGAATGGGAGATGAGACTCTGTTTGGTTTATTGCATGTTACGCCTAAAACACACCCATAACTCATTAAGAGACTAGGTACAACCCTTTTGGACCATTTTTCCTGTCGTTAAACTAGCAAAAGTGTATTCGGACACACCCTAAGTGCACCTGCACCATACGCTTCAGACCATGTGCTCAGATCGTTAAAATAGGACCCAAATGTTTTTAAATAAAGACTGAAAGAGTTGTCAGACCATAGTGTAGTTCGCTTATAGCCTACTTTTAGCTTCTGACTTCTGTGGATTGTATTTAGGCTTCAAAATTCATGAAAGTTGTTCACTTGTAATTATCATGATGATCTAAACCTCTAAGAATCATAAACTTTTGTTGGTCACAGAGATAATTTGGGGTTTTGTCGAGGGAACCAGGGTGATGCTAACGTATGGGTTGGCCTACAAAAATACGTTGTCATTGCAGCGCACTTGTCCCAGCACGTGTGTGTGTGTGTGTGTGGTCAGACATAATAGCTGAATGAAAGCTAGTTCTCAGGTCTCCACATCAACTTTCTCCTTCTCAGATCTTCCCAAACAAATACACTGCTTCAAACTTGTCTGCTAAGACAATTACATCAGCAGAGACCTCAAGAACACACACTGCTAGTGTCCTTCATCCAAACCATTCTTAAGGCATTTTCTCCATGGCTCTACGTCAAGCCAAAGCAAACATTTATCCTGACGTTTTCCTATGGCTGTGTGATTTTATAGTGCCTCCATGTCTAGCCAACTATCGGGGAAATTTGTGAATTTTTCTCACTCAGATCCATTTTCATCTCATAAAGAGGTGGAAGCTTGATTGCCGTCTTTTATGAACTAGGCAGATTTGAGTAAGTTACTTGAATTTTTCATGTTTTATCTCTCATGCCTTGGGTTGCCAGGCCAAACATAATCCCAGAGTCGGAATTCCATGCTTTCATCCTTCTGCAAAAGAAAACATAGCGTATTGGAGTCCTGTCCCTCGTACCCTCATCAGGAAGCCCACGGGGAACACACGGCCAGCCCGCCGCTCTGAGGATTATTAGTGGTTTCTGGAGAGCCCGACATTCCCGTTCTCGTTCTGAGGGGATTCCAACTCCAAAGAGCAACAATTTCATTCCACTCTCTTGGTATGTCTCCAGTGAACGCAGGGCGGTTTATCCTAAACCTACAAACACATTTCATAACGTTCCCCCACAATAAGGGAAGACAGAGAGAAAGAGTGTGTTTAAAAATGTCAAATGGGAATTCCAAAAGAAGCCAAACGAGGAAAATGGTAGAAACACGTTGATTGAATTTAAAATATGACTCCGGTAAAGGCAAAGAGGAGAAATAGACACATCAGCACAGCAGTATGGTGCAAAACCTTCAGGTCTGTCAGCACACACATCACAAACATCACAAAGTATATTAGCACTCCACCACAAACCTGTCCGCACTTCACACACACACGTGCATAAACGTATAGCCTTTCACACACTTTCTCGCACACGCACACACACACACACACCGGGCTGTCCTCACTCTACAGATGAATGCTGACAGAAATTGCGAATTGCATTTCAGTAAAAGAAAAGAGCAGTACATATATACAGACCAACTGGAGAATGAATGGAGGGCATGTATTTAAGTAGGGTGAAAATTATACAGGAAATCATAACAAAATAAATAGAATTAAATTTACACAGAAAAGTTAACTTAAAATGTATCTGGCATTATGATTTTTATTTTTATTTTCTTGATTATGGCCACTTTTGACTTGAAATCCTGACAAAGAAAAACTTTCATAAAAAGCATGTTTTTGGATTTTGTTATAATGTGCGCTGTGGCAGATTGATATTGTGTGTGTAAATGATGACCAATGACTTTTTTTAATGATTTCGAGAAAATGTCTTGGACTAGAAAACACATTAGCTACCTGTATCAGTCAATTCATTTTTAAGGTGTGCAAAAAATCTAAAAAGAAATTATAGAAAAAGAAAATTAATGACATTTTAGATCTTCAAACTGTCATGTCCTGGCAGACATGTTTCTGATGTTCTTCATAACCAAATGAAAACTCTTTTGGAAACCTCTATTGTTCCTTATAATGCAGCAGTAATTGGGGACAGTGATTTTTTTGTAATAAAAAACTGCAAAATTCCAAATGTATTAAACATAAAATGCAAAGTAGAATTTCCCATTTTTATAAATGTATTATAGAGGTGAAGTTAATATGTCTGGAGACAATTCAAATGTTTTTTTCTTTTTTTAATCATCATACAGGACAGGAAATTTCCCTTGATTGCAGAATCACACACATACACTATTTTGCCAAAAGTTTTGGGATGCCTGCTTTTACATGCACATGAACTTTAATGACATTCCATTCTTAATCCGTAGGGTTTCATATGGAGTTGGCCCACCCTTTGTAGCTATAACAGCTTCAACTCTTCTGGGAAGGCTTTCCACAAGGTTTAGGAGTGTGTTTATGGGAATTTTTGACCATTCTTCTAGAAGCACATTTGTAAGGGTCAGGCACTGATGTTGGACGATAAGGCCTGGCTCGCAGTCTCCGCTCTAATTCATCCCAAAGGTGTTCTATCGGGTTGAGGTCAGGACTCTGTGCAGGCTAGTCAAGTTCCTCCACAACAAACTCGCTCATCCATGTCTTTATGGACCTTGCTTTGTGCACTGGTGCGCAGTCATGTTGGAAAAGGAAGGGGCCATCCCCAAACTGTTCCCACAAATTTGTGAGCATGAAATTGTCCATAATGTCTTGGTATGCGGAAACACTAGGTGTTCCT
The DNA here is from genome assembly GCA_039654625.1 of Rhinogobio ventralis. NCBI lineage: Eukaryota > Metazoa > Chordata > Actinopteri > Cypriniformes > Gobionidae > Rhinogobio > Rhinogobio ventralis. The sequence continues at coordinate 30,254,299 of CM077203.1, read as the reverse complement.
TTCACTGGAACTAAGGGGCCAAGCCCAACCCCTGAAAAACTGCTCGGCCATAGAAACCCATTCCATGAAGCTCTCTACACACTGTTCTTGAGCTAATCTGAAGGCCACATTAAGTTTGGAGGTCTGTAGCTATTGACTCTGCAGAAAGTTGGTGACTCCTGCGCACTGTGCACCTCAGCATGTGCTGACCCCGCTCTGTGATTTTATGTGGTCTATCACTTCGTGGCTGAGTTGCTGTTGTTCCCAATTGCTTCCACTTTGTTATAATACCACTAACAGTTGACCGTGGAATATTTAGTAGAGAGGAAATTTCACGAATGGACTTATTGCACAGGTGGCAACCTATCACGAGTACCACGCTTGAGTTCACTGAGCTCCTGAGAGCGACCCATTCTTTCACAAATGTTTGTAGAAGCGTCTGCATGCCTAGTGCTTGATTTTATACACCTGTGGCCATTGAAGTGATTGGAACACCTGAATTCAATGATTTGGAGGGTGTCCCAATACTTTTGGCAATATAGTGTATATGGAAAATACGGCAAAAAAAAATCCCTTGTGACATTTGTACGTTTTCTAATTCAGAATGATGTCTAAGTGGCATCATCTCATTTCCCAGACCCACAAACAAACAAACAAAGACTAAAACCTTTCATCAAAAATGTGATGCCCATCTAAAAAACTCAAACCAAATGGATCTGTCTAATTAAAGCCATTTATCCCATGAAATAGGGAATGTTTTGTCAAAAACAAAAGGGTTTTGTTGTGTGAGAGCTGGTTGTGATAAAAGAGACGAAAAGAAAAGAGCTACGTCAGGCCACCATACAGTCCATACACCATATAAGAGGTAGAGGGTCCACCTAATCCAAACATACAGATTATTTGTTAGTTTAATTTCATTATTATTTATATATGTTTAATATTGGTGTATGTTATCATATTGCTGTGGCTGAGACACATTTGTACAAACACAGAATGTAAAATCTGAAGAGGTGACCTTAATTCTCATTTTATGTGTTTGAGGCGATGTGTTCCCCAGGGTTCGCTCCTGGGTCCTCTTAAATTCTCCTCTCTGTCTGTTTTCATTTTCTCACACGGACAGCCGCTTTTGTGTCACTCCTTGTTGCTATAACTCTGCGTAACCATCAACCCCTTGACGGATGGATTCAAAGATAATACCCTCTAGTGTATGTGTACATGTGTGTTTCTGAAAAAGGGGGAAACAGAGTACTTGTCTGAGACCCCTCAATTAGTCACACTAAACCTGCTGGACCACACACATGCATTTGGATACACACACACTTATTCGACAAAATCAATGGCCTTGGTGTCAGTGCTTACTTGGTGCTGCACTAATATACCACAACACATATCTGTCTGACAGGAAACCACAACTCATGTGGCCATCAGAATATACGCACACACACACATTTCTCATTTTCTATTGTGTGTGTGGCTAGAACTGTCTGTGTCTCAAGGCTACACCGCTCAAGCTGAGCCAAACACACTCACACATATACGCACACAAGGATGCTGTCTCTTTACCTACAGTAAATAGCTTGCTTTATAACGTGCATCTGCTCAAACACATGGAAGGACAGGTGATTCTGAACCAGCGGAAACATCTCTCAATGCTTCTCTTCTTCTGTTGAGCTTATGATGATAAAACCTTTCAGTTCAAGTTGTCAGAATACAGAAAAAAGAATACACAGTACATTATGATATATGAATGTATGTATATATATATATATATATATATATATATATATATATATATATATATATATATGGGGGATCAAGGTAAATTGTACTTAAACGGGAAACATGTAAGTTGCTTCTGAAGGGCAGTACTAAATGAACAACAAAAAAGATATTTAAACAAAATAAGAAAAATGTGGACATCTTTATCATGTTCAAAAGTTTTCACCCCTCGGCTCTTAATGCGTCGTGTTTCCTTCTGGAGCTTCAGTGAATGTTTGACCCTTTTTTAATAGTTGTGTTTGAGTCCCTCAATCGTCCTCAGTGTGAAAAGATGGATCTCAAAATCATACAGTCACTGCTGGAAAGGGTTCAAATATGAAAAAGATGCTGGAAAACAGAAGAGTTTGCAGGACCTGGAGGATTTTTCTGAAGAACGTTGGTCAGTTTAACTGCTCAGGACAAACAAGAGACTCAAGAACAACCATCACAAACACACACACAGCCGTGGATCATCCAGGGAACGACACACAGTATTGAGAATCAAGGGTATGTAAACTTTTGAACGGGTCATTTTAATAAATTCTGCTTTTTTTTTTTTGTCTTGTGGACTATATGTAAACATCTTTTATGTCAAATTTCTTATTCAGGACAGCACTCACATTTTTGTATTCACATTTTCACAGATTTTGCAAGGGGTGTGTAATATAGTATATATATATATATATATATATATATATATATATATATATATATATATATATAATGTAATTTAATAATTAAAAAAAAACTTGTATTTAGCAAGAATGCTTTAAGTTGATCAAATGTGATGGGAAAGACATTTATATACATTTATAATGTTACAAATAAATGCTTTGCAGCACAACTGTTTTCAACATTGATAATTGTTATTTTAAATTATAATAATATTTCACCATATTACTGTTTTTATATATTTAAAATCCACAATGTAAATGTTTGTGCTCTCTGAAGCTTTGTACAGTATACAGTAATGGTTACAGTATCTCATACCATCCCTGGTTAGGTTAACTCATCACAGGGCCTCCACCATGACTCATAGAAGACCGCATCTCTCACACACAACCCAACCTGATAAAAACTTCTTTCACCATCTGACACAACCACATCAGTGTGAATCCAGGCTGGATCTGGGCTGCATCAGGACATCGGGCTGAAAGAGACTCTGTCCACTGGGACAAAGATGACAATGAGTGTGTAAATCTCAGGTTCATTCTGTGGTTTGCACTGCTGTGAATGCTGGGAAATCAGCAGGATGGAGCAACATGTGAATCACTTACACTGAATGAAAGAATCTTTGTAGAACATTTTATGGTTCTCTTTCATCTTTTCTGGTTTTTATCTGCTTTTTATCACAGTTCTCATTAGTCACTGCTCAGATTGAAACCTGACATAAGTCTGTGTGCATATGGAAGACAGAGACTAAGTTTTTAAATTTAGACTAACAAGTTTAACTGAAACTGGGCTGGGATTTTTTATTTCCCAGCATGCTTTGCTCATGGCACTTGAAACGGAGAGTAAATGCTAAAATTAAGTGTTATATAATGTTTGTTGTGCAAGATTAATGGTAAGGGATATTTAGTAGTGATTAATGTTTTGTTATACTAATTTAGAAGAGTTTCTGTCAACTCTTTCCCCGCCAAACACAGAAATTTCACTGTTATACGGTAGGGGGCGCTATGACACATCTTCTGAATGAGTACTGAATCTCCTGATCAAAACACAGGTGAAGAAGACGCAAAAAAACAAGCAGTATCATATGTAAGCAGATGCATATGTAAACTAACGCGATCATCAACCTTAAACATATAAATAAAAACTGCCTAATGTTACTGAATGAAATGTCGCCCCAGGACGAGCTGTAGGACTGTGAAGCATTAGGGGTGTTGATGGACTCGATCGACTCCATCTGTGTTTGATCATCGCTCTGAATCTGATCTGGATGTAGTCTTTAACAAAAATGCGATTTTCTCAGGTTTTGCTCAAAATGTTGCTTTTTTATGAAACTTTGCATGCATGAAGCTAGAATAAAACGCTTTTTTTTTGTTGTTGTTTAAAAGCAGAGGGTCTGTTCTTTCTTTCGATATATTGCATGCTCAGATATTCATACAACAAAATAATATTTTGGCGGCCATTACATTTTTGTGCAAATTTTCAAAAAAAGCTGGCAGGGAACAGCTAACTTTTTTTTAAAAACACTGGCGGGGAAAGAGTTAAAGTGGGTTTTTGGAGAGTTACCATCATGGTGACGAGTGGCGCATGAGGCTTGGTTTGAGAGCCGGTAAGTTACATGTTTTAAGTTGCTGTACTCATTCAGTAAGTATACCATGCTATTGTTTACATGTTAGCAAATTAGCAAGTTGGCATTTTCTGAATTAGTTTGTTATAGCTAGCAAAATATTTCTTAACTTAAAAAAAATCTCATTCAACTCTGAAAACTTATTAGGTTTACAGTGAAATAAATAACTCATTGATTTGTAAGAACTCAAAATAAAAAAAAGTTATGAACTAAATATTTTATTGTTAATGGCTATCAAAATGTATGAGCTAAGTTAGGAGTAATTAACATGCATAAGTTCTACAGACTGCTTACTTAAAATTGGGAACATAACTGATTACCTCAATTTTTTTGAGTTAGCCCAACTTATTCAGGTTTACAGTGTGTGCTGCCATTCTGCATTGCAGAAGAATAAAGTTCAACACTCTTACTTCAGCAATAAAAACAAAAAAATGTGCTCATGGCTTAACTAAATCATCGAAGGTCAGCAGCAAAGACACTGGTTAATAAAGTGAGATTAAATACATAAAGTATATCTGTGTTATTTAATTATTGCAGGTTTGCATAATATTCTGAGTTTGCATTTCACTGTTTATATTAATTTTGAGGAATACTGAATGTGTTTTTGTGCAAGTGAGATGAGTAAATGCCTGCTCACATTTAGTGCAGAACTACAATAACCGTCTTGTTCACACACAGCACACACAACGTCTCTGATTCTCTCAACATGGGGTCAGGAGAGCCATTAGTCAATAGGCTACATGGGAAAACAAAGTAACTTGTGTTACTTACTTGAAAAAGTAACTGAGATCTTTTTTTCTCAATTTAAAAGTAATGCGTTACTTTACTAGTTACTTGAAAAAAGTAATCAGATTACGTAACTCAAAGTTGTAATGCGTTACCTCCAACACTGCTTACTGCACAGTATGGGTTTTAATTCATGATAACTGTATAGTGTATAGTATCACAATAGTTGTGCTTGTGTTAGCGACTTTTTTAACAATCCAGTGAATTAAATATTTAAGCCATATGGTGGATCTTTATGGAAGCTTGTTTCCGCCACAGAATAAAACAATTAAAAAGGTAATTGCAACTTTTTATCTCACAATTATGTCTTTTTTTCTTAGAATTGCCTGATGTAAAGTCGCAATTGCGAGTTATAAAGTCAGAATTGTGAGATATAAACTCGCAATTCTGAGAAAAAAGTCTGTTTTGCCCCTCAGAATTGGACTTTATAACTTGCAATTGCAAGTTTATATCTCACAAGTCAGAATTGCGAGTTATAGTGTCAAAATTGCGTGATATAAAGTCAGAATTGTAAAATCACAATTGTGAGATAAAAAGTCGCAATTATCTTTTATACTGTGGCAGAAATGAGCTTCCATAGATCTTCTTGTAAGCAAACCAAAAGATTATTCATAATGAATCCAGTAACATTTGAATCAAAACAAAAATAGTTGGCATTTATAATCCAATTATATGTAAAAGGCGAATATGTGGTTAAAGGGTTAGTTCACCCAAAATTGAAAATAGCCCCATGATTTACTCACCCTAAAGTCATCCTAGGTGTATATGACATTCTTCTTTCAGACGAATACAATCAGAGTTATATTAAAAATGTCCTGCTCTTCCAGGCTTTATAATGGCAGTGACTGTTGGGTCATTTTTGAAATCCATAAAAGTGCATCTATCCATCATATAACTGCTCCACACGGCTCCGGGGGGTTAATAAAAGGCCTTCTGAAGCAAAGTGGCGTGTTTGTGTAAGAAAATTATCCATATTTAAAACTTTATAGAATAAAACCACTAACTTCCGCCAGTCAGCGGTATGCAAGTCGACTTTACGTCAAAAATGACCCAACAATTCACTGCCATTATAAAGTTTGGAAGAGCCAGGACATTTTTAATATAACTCTGATTGTATTTGTCTGAAAGAAGAATGTCATATACACCTAGGATGACTTTAGGGTGAGTAAATCATGGGGCAATTTTCAATTTTGGGTGAACTAACCCTTTAACCACATATTCGCCTTTTACATATAATTGGATTAATTAATTAATTAATTAAATTAATTTGATTAATAATTGGATTAATTGGGCTAATTTTAATTTTTGGGTGAACTAACCCTTTAATATCTACTAAAATTGTAAAATACAACTTAAAAATAAAATAATATCAAGATTACTTAAAAAACTTAAATGCGTCTGACGAGCGTAACTGGTAGCGTAAGCATTTGAACTGCAGAGGCACTTTCAACACTTTTCCCATAAATTAAATACGGAAGGCGATCGGCCGAAACTTTACTTTATAAAGTTTTAAATATGGATATTTTTCTTACACAAACGCGCCACTTCGCTTCAGAAAGCCTTTATTAACCCCCCAGAGCCGTGTGGAGCAGTTATATGATGGATAGATACATTTTTATGGCATTTTTAACAGAACAACAATCGCTGCCATTATAAAGCTTGGATTATCCAGGACTTTTTTATATAACTCCGATTGTATTCGTCTGAAAGAAGAATGTCATATACACCTAGGATGACTTGAGGGTGAGTAAATCATGGGGTAATTTTCATTTTTGGGTGAACTAACCCTTGAAGTCTTCCATCAGTCATCGACAGCGCAGTGACACGTTAAGCATATAAGTAGTACCGGTCAAGATAACTCGTAGTACCCGGATGAGCGGTGTGTTATTCACTTTGGCGTTTGTTATCTGGGAATAACATACCGCTGGAATGCACGATTGACCAGTCAGAATCAAGTATTCCACAGAGCCGTGTAATAATAAAACTTAACTAAACTAAAATTTAAATGAAATTTGATAACACTATCGCACATCAAACTGACAGTATCTCATGCATTGTGCTCTGTTGTATACTGTACATTTTAACAAATGCAGTAGGTCATCTGGGTATTGCAGAGTTAGAGCAACAAGGAGTGGCTGCATGTGTGAGAAAATGAAACTACTGACAGAAAGGGATATCTTAATAGGACCCAGGAGCGAACTCTGATGGACACCATCGCCTTAAACACAAAATAAAATGCATACTGTCCACTCCATTCATACTGCATACTATATTCTTTCAAAAATAGTAGATAGCATGACATTGTAAAGAAGAGAGAAGAGGGAGAGAGAGGGTGTGTGTGTGGGGGGGTATTCTTGTTCATATCTGTGTATGTTATATATGTATATGGGTCGCCTGTATATATCTCTTTTCAAACAGGAACTTCTTCAAACTTTTCCTTCATCACCCGCTCATCTGCTCTTTGAACTGCTCCATTGAGCCATGCGGCGTTTAGTGTGATAGGATCTCACTACACACACATACACAAACATTCGCTCGCTCTCACACACGCTAAACCCATCTGCAGCTCAATGAAACTGTTTTCTTATTTACCCAGAGGAAATATTATGGCTCAGAAGTTGCTCTTACTTTACTCCGGGGACTTCATTGAAATCTCACTTGTGTTTCTTTGAAGTATTAACATTGTCTCTGATGGTTCTTTTAAAATCCATTTGGGGAAATACAAATAGACACAAATGGATCAATTGTTGACACACAGTAAGAGTATAGAGCTATAAAATTAACATGGACAGCAACTCTTGGAAGAATTTGAGAAGACATTTTTATATTAAAATCTTTTTATTGTAGACTTTGGTATCTGGCCAAATCTGAGCACATTTTGAGACATTGTTGAGATCTCTTCTGGAACTCGCATGTGAGGAGAAAAGGTTTCCGTTTGCTCTCCATTTGTCTTATTGTTTCCTACGAGCGTCCATCACAAAAGAGTGGTTTCAAGAGTGCAGCATTCAAAATGTAAATGATTACAAAGTAGAACCACACAAACCGCTGACACGAACAGGAAGCAGAATCTGACACGCGTCAGCTGCAGTTTTGCCTCAGTGATCTGGGTAACGCTACAGTCGTCATGTAGGTTTTACATTGTGTTAATGTTGCGTTTATGTTGTATTTGCGCCGGCATGGGCAGCATTAATGCGGTACCATACATTTCCATTCTTGAGCAAAAAAAGGAAACATTTCTGTGATTTATAATAGTGACAGAAGATGTTTCTTTTCCAAGAAACCCTTATTTTCTTTCTCACTGTGAATGTTATTTTCAACAGTAACTAAAGCATGTTTCAAATGAAGCTATAAGGCTTCCTCTCCAGTCCGCTGAAAAGTCATAATTTATACGCAGACAATGAATCTATTGCTTCACGCTTTTTTCTTTGGCTTCTTTTTATGTGCGCCCCGAGCCCTCAGTAAGTCATCGGCGCTGAGCACTGGGGAGAACATTTGTTCAGGATTAGTGTTTGTTTAACAGATTTCTTAAATACTTTCTCATCTTCAAAGAGCCGCAGTTGCTCCGGTAGCCCCACGTACCCATGATGCCTCACCCTGAGAGGCCTGTGTCTCCTAACTGTAATTTATGTTGACGTCATAGCATTTTTAAAAACAAATGGTAACTTGAGAGATCTTCTGTAAAGTTCTTGGCTTTTATTCACCCACCTGTTTGGAGTCAGCGATGGACAGAGAGCAGGGCTGTTTGGGGTTGTGCTTTGGACAAAAAGTGTTTTTACTTACATAAGATCACACACGCACACTCTCTCTCTCTCACACACACACACACACACACACACACACACACACACACACACACAGTGTCAGGTCTGAGGTGTAATCTTTAGTTCTCTTTAGTGAGGCAGATTGAGTTTCATTAGAAACATGTTGAGAAGTGAAAGGTAACTGACTTCATGAACTGATCTGAGGTTTAGAGGAGAGAGTTTGTCCCATCCATCCATCCATCCATCAGCCACCTGTCTGTCAATCCATCCATCCAACATTCAACCAATCACCCATCCATCCATCTAGCATCTATCCATCCACCATCCATCTGTCTGTCAAATCTATCTATAGATCCATACAGCATCCATCCATTTATCCATTCAACCAACATCAATCCATTCGTCCAGCCATTCTTCTGTCTGTCCGTCTATCTATCCATCCATCTAGCATCTATCCATCCACCATCCATCTGTCTGTTAATCTATCTATAGATCCATCCAACATCCATCCATTCGTCCAGCCATTCTTCTGTCTGTCCGTCTCTCCATCCATCCAACATTCATCCAATCATCCATCTAGCCATCCATCCACCATCCATCCATCTATCCATTCAACTAACATCCATCCATCCATCTAACATTCATCCATCTATCCATCCATCCATCCATCTAACCATCCATATATCCATCCACCATCCATCTGTCTGTCAAACTATCTATAGATCCATCCAGCATCCAGCCATCTATCCATTCACCCAACATCCATCCATCCTTCTGTCTGTCCGTCTCTCCATCCATCCAACATTCATCAAATCACCCATCCATCCATCTAGCCTTCCACCCATCTATCCAATATCCATCAATCAGTCCATCCATCCAACCATCCAAAAGTCATTTGTCCATCCATCCATCCATCCAACATTTATACACCCACCCATCTGTCTAACATCTACCCATCCATCCAACTTCCATCTATCTATCCATCCATCCCTCTGACCATCCATCTCTCCATTCATCTATCCAACATTCATCCAATCACCTATCCATCCATCTAGCCATCCATCCATCCCTCCAATATTCTTCAATCCATCCATCCAACCATCCAAAAGTCATCTGTCCATCCATTCATCCCTCCGTCTGACCATTTGTTCATCCATCCATCCCTCTGACCATCCATCTGTCTATCCATCTCTCCATTCATCTATCCAATGTCCATCCATCCGTCTGTCCATGCATCCAACATTCATCCAATCACCCATCCATCCATCAATCCATCCATCCAACCATCCAAAGGTAATCTGTCCATCCATTCATCCATCCGTCCAAACATTTGTCCATTCACTCACCCACCCATGTTTATCATCCACTCATTCATCCAACTTCCATCTATCCATCTATCCATCCATCATCCCTCTGACCGTCCATCTGTTTATCCATCTCTCCATTAATCTGTACAATGTCCATCAATCAATCAATCAATCAATTAATCAATCCATCCATCCATCCATAGAGGCATCCTTCCATCTGTCTGTCCTTTTATCCACCAATACATCAACCTGTTTTTCTAATCTCTCCATTAATTACTGGGGTCTGAAATCATTTGGAGGGAGGAAATAGGAAAAGAGAGAGACTGAGAGATAAGAGGAGAGGATAGAACACTGCAGGTGTTGCAGGAAAGAAAATCAAAGTGGAATTCCCAGATGGTGAGCGGGAATCAGTGAAGGATAAATAACCCAGTGACTGACAGCCACTCAGAGAGAAGTGAGACATCACTCACACACAGCAGCAGAGAAAGCAAGCCTTTGAGTGAGTGTTTTATTAGCATGTGAGCTTGTGTCAGAGAGCAGAAAAGGAGGCCCACGTGCGTGCGTGTTTTTCTAGCTCTTCATATTTATTTTTGTTGCATTCAGATTCAGTGAATGATGTGTAGCGGCCTCTGTATCACGTGTGTAGTCATAAATGTGCTTGTACAGAAGGCAAGTTTGGGGTGTACACACATAATTATATGTTAACATCAATAATAATTCTGACTAACACTGACAATGTTTTGCATGTACACACTTGTTCAGCCTTATAGCGATGCAGTTCTCACTATTTATTGATGTGCGTGAGCCAGATCTTATAAAAATGCTTCTTTGAATGTCAGTTGCAGTTCTCATGAGGAATGTATAATCAGACGGGGAAATCCAGAGAGCTTCTGTACATTCCTTTAGCTTGCACTGCAGGTCCAGACATACATTCCAAACAGAGAAACTTCACCATTAGCTTCTTATTTTCTCCATCAGGGTCAACAGGTTGAGTTATCCCAGAACTACAGACCGGGACCATGTGGACAGGATGGATTGGGTCATGCGTGTCGTGTTTGCACGGATCAGGCCTAACTGTGTTTGAAAAGAATGGAGTGGAGGACACATATTCCTTGTGGAGATACTCCACCATTCCCAATGAGGGCATTAGCACCTTACTTTAACCATCAGGGTCAGCAGGTTGAGTTATCCCAGAACCCTCGTTCTTCAATGGGGCTCAAACGGCAGCACACAGTAGATCTGAGGGGGCCACGGTTTCATGCAAAGTTTATCATCTAACTAGGGTCAAAGTGTCACCATTCCAACTCAAAAAGATCAACCCTGCTCGGCACTGATTTGCCCCATAGGCCTGTAGAGAACAAATTTCCTGCTGGGTACAAAGTTGCCCTCTCATAAGCATCTGAAAGCACGGCTCGCCACATGGATGCAGGACATGTGTCGGCCAGATGTCCCGAACGCCTCGGTCTCCTTCAAAGAAACAATTAGGGACAATTATCGAAACATATAAATGAATTTCGTCCAGAATTACAAAAAGTGTGGCATGGGGAGATGCAGGGAGTAGGATAGGAAGGTTAAAAGGGCCACAGGAACAGGTGGTTGCAATCTCTGCCAAAGTCTCAACGGTGTTCAAGAAGCAATGGAGGGGAGAATGCAGAAAACGAGAGAAACCTGACAAGCTGTTTGTTCAAGCACTTGTTTGTGTGGACAAGTGCTACCACTCGCAGTACACACATGCTAATAGCTAGCGCTGCTTAAATGGTCGTCATTGGGTTTAATGGCAGCTTATTTTCCAAATGCAACTATTAAACCAAACCCCTTGTGTGCATGATAAAGGGACACCGAGCTCTGCAAACAAACACTCATCAACATCAACCAAAGTTCATGGTGCCTCATATCCAGGGAAGCGCGGGGGGGGGGAGGGGGGGCACAACCTAACGCGGGGTTAGTTGTAACACACATGGTTTAAAACTTTCCACAAATTGCGCCAAAATTAAAAAATCTTTGGAAGATATCACTGAACATTTATTTAACCATAGCAAAAGTAAATGTCTTACTTAAGTTAATTTTTAATCTCTGTTTTTTGTGTTTATTTAAATAAGACAAATCTGATATTATTTTAATCTTATATCTGTTATTTAACAGTTGAGATCGTTCTTTAACACTGATCTAACCAGCAGAAGACAAGAGCCGGGGTCATGTTATGGTCATGTTACAATGTGCCCCTCACATGTTACAATGAACCCCAACTATGGGGCATGTTGTCACATTTCACTTCCATTCTTTTGGGTTAAATCAAGAGAAAAGTATACACTGTATTAATTAAACAAAACCACATAATTGTACTAGACATGTGTGAAATTAATGTGGGAAAAAATTTACACAAACTGAGAAAGTCAAAAAGCGTTAGGTTGTGCCCCGCTCTCCCCTACAGTATGTGTGAGAGCGAGGGGGTTTCTGGAGGTATAAGGATAGAAATTCGAGATTCGTGCTGGCTCTAGATGAGAAGCACATTGGACCATGTGGATGGGATGGATTGGGCCATCCCTGGTGTGTATATATGGATCAGGCCTAATTGTGTTTGAAAAGTGGGGAGCACTAGAGACGCTGTCCAATGGAGAGTCAATGGTCTTTGAAAGCACATGCCAACATGTGTTCCCGTGCAGGGAAAAGACTAGTATAGCCGTGATGTTCGCTCAGAAATAATGCTGGTCAATCCAGATGGTATTTCTAGTATATATATATGTCTTATGCTTTTACTTTATCTTTTGATCAAGATATTCTTAAGAAAAGTATAATTTAATATTCTAAGTATACTTGGCTTATAGTTGTGTTTACTCCTTTTATATAGTAGCCTAATAAATACTTTTTGTTTTTCACACACATTGGCTTCTTTTAGGTAGTACTCCAGCATATGTTTTACATGCTTTCTGATAAACTTACATGTTCAAGTTTAAAGTCAGCTTTGGGGTGGAATAGCTTGGAGTTAATAGGGTGGAACTGAACCTGATTCAGTGCTATTAGCCCACAAAGAAACAGATCAACATTTGGCTGATTTTATTGACAACTCTTCAATGGTGTGAATAAACTGTAAGTATGATGTTAAGATCATTTAAAGAAAACGTACAACTGTACTTTCTGTATAAAAAACGACTAAACTAATAAACTAAACTAGAGGTATAGCTAGTAAACTAAAAGAAAACCATACTTACATCACAGACAGCAACATTGTGTCAGCCCAGATACGGGCCACATCTGGTACATGTGGACTCCACGCATACCAGATGTGGGCCGGATCTGGGCCGGCACTATGGCTGTGTTTACACTTGGCATTAACATCGGATCATCAGTCAATCAGGACACGGCAGGTTTACATTTGTTCACATCAAGTGGTCGCTGTATCTGGATAACTGATCGGATTTTTGTTTACCGCAAAATATTTAAATTAGGTCTGTAATAGGTCTTTATCACGGAGTGTAAAACAACTTTCACTTTAACTTCTATTAATAGGCAGTGCCCATATAGCATGGGATTTTGTGATGCATTCATATACACTCAATATATACATCTCAAATAGGGTACTTAATCTACCAGTTTAAGTTTTCCAAAATTAATCTTGTATGATGAGACCGTGCAAACATTTATGTCTGACGACATTTTTATTAAAGAAATACAACATAAAAACACACCACAAAGAGCATTAATTAGAACTAAACAAGGGTAGGTGCAACACATAGTTTATTGATGTACAAAAGTAAAAAGGGTACAAATTAAACAATGCTTGCATTGCTTTCATTCACTTACTTTCTGATACGATCTCCAGTCTTAGATCAAAGTTGTTTAAATGAAGAAGTTGATTATTTAAGTCATATCATCCAGTTTTAAGTGCTAAGATAGTAGCGTACACTGCATATTGTAGACAAAAATGGAAGATTATTTATAATAAACATGCTGAAGCAATAAAAACATATAACATTAAAAATAAAATTCCTCGTGTATTCTGATTATTCCTTTGGCAGTAAGTAACTTGAGCACCGTGCATCTCTTCATTTGGATCTTGCGACTGATTTCCACCGGCAGCGCTGAGTGACAATTGTTGATTTTGTTGTGGTAGTATGTTGTTTTAGCAGTGGAGACATTTGCAGAGAAGGAAGAGAGAAGAGACTGATACAAGGTAAGGTCAGTAGAATTTTTAGATTTGCACCATTTCCTCTCTGCCACCCAGAGCGATGTTCACTGAGAACATCAGACAGCCAGGTGGCAGAGGGGGTGGTGTGGGCTGGTCTGGATGAAAGGGGGCAAAAGCTGTCTAAGCAAGATGTTAGAGTGGAGTAAAGAGTGTCAGTAGCACTGTTAGTGTCCAGTGCTGAGAACTGAGCAGGTGGAGGAGATCCACTTACCTGATTCCAGCGATTGTTACCTGTCTCTGTTGTATCTCCTGATTCTCCGTGTCTCCATCATCTTCCTGGTCCTCTGTGTCTGCAGTTCGTCTCCATTTCCAAGTCCCCTTCCAGTCATCAGTTCCTTCACCGAGGTGTGTGCTCCAGCTTCCAACTTGTTCACCATCCACAACCTCCTCATCCATCTTCAGAGAGAAAGACTGTCAGTATTCCTATTCTCCATTCATCTGCTTAACATATCCTCAGATATACTCACCACCCTGTCTTCATATTCTTCTGCTTTAAAAAAACTCTTCTATTTTTAACATCATCCTTGTTGTGAGTCTCTGTTCCATAACAGTATGTGGACAACATCTGGATACAGGTCGCATGTTAATGCCAAGTGTAAACGTAGCCTATGTTGCTGTCTGGGATAAGTTCACTTGTGGTATAGTTTACATTGTAGGTGAAGAGAGAACTTGGATGTAAACTAGTTGTGTACTCAAAGTCTACAACCATTATATATAAAGTATACTTAAAAGTAGACTTTTATAAATTAGAAAGTGGATCAATTTAGTACCAAGAAGTACTGAAATGGTACACTTACTTTACAAGTATACTACTAGTACTTTGATTTTAGTAAACTTACTACATAATTGGAAAATATACTTCAACTTTACTAGCACAAGTTTCCTCAATACAATGCACTTGAAGTATACGCTTTTGTAAAGGTACCAATGAAGTTATGTTTCTTTCAACTTCTAATCACTCTCATTTGAACTGTGTGTGTGTGTAAGCATGTGTGTGTGGTCCTATTGGTAATCTCAGAATCTTACTGGACGATTTACCCAACACGGTACATTGAACAAGAAAGTGAAGAGGTGAGCAGAGTAAAAGAGAGAGATTATTTTCAGTTTGATCAAATTTAATTAAAGATTGTTTTGTAGTATTATCTACAACTGCCATACACGCATTGCTTTTCAAAGTATTTGCTTAGTCTCTCCTTCAATGTAAGTGTATAGTCTTCCATATAAAGCAACAAAGAACAAATTCTTTGAAAAGCTTTGCCACCTATTAACCCAAACCTAAAGCTTGGTAGGTAGAAATTTCTAGTCCTGAGGACGTTTTTCAGCCAGTTTGTCTGCAGAGTACAGCCAGGTTTGACGGACACATTAACACATATGAAGCAAATTCAAACATATCAAACTCTGCATTAGGTACTAACACAGGTGACTCTAATAATCACACTCTTCCATTCCCAGGACATGGTGGGTAATGGTGATGTATGAGGTGTGAAGTTTTTATCTGTGACCGTGAAAACAGTGTGATGGTTGTGTTATCTGCTCTGGAGAACCTTAGACATGTGCTAGAGACTTGACCTGCCTTACTGAACTCCTGATAAAAGAAACCAGACACTTCATTCTGGACAACACACATTAATCACATCCACATCAAATCCAGCATATAGTTCGTGCATCCATGCATCCTCAACTCCAGTACTTGTTTTCATAATCTCTCACAAACGGAATCCTGGAAAGTTTAGTGCAGTACACATGCAAATGCACAGATAATCAGACTACATCTTTCATTCCGCAGAGCAATAAAGGACTGTGGGACTTGGATGAAGGAATAAGAAGATGGCGGGAGTTGAAATGAGAAAATATTACAGGATAACAAATTCAGGACAGATAAAAGGAGGGGTGTCCTTTGCCCTCTCAATGATAAAATCTGAAGCACACTCCATACAAATACGTGAGCACAAAGGCTTCCAGCTATAATTTCATATCTCAAGCGTGTGTATGTAAGTATGGACGGCATTCTCTGTGTTGCCACATATAGGGCAATAATGTGAACTGTCTTCTACTGTGATTACATTTTCTCTTTTAGAGAAAAAGGGCAACAATTTGAGGAGAAAACATATGAACATAACCATCACTGGGTCTAAGCTGATTGTATAAAAATGTATGAATGAGATTGTAGGAATCCATACAAATTGTAATGAGATTCTATTGTTTCTGTCATACACACGCTTGCACTACTTCCAACAACAGGAGAAATGGATTTGAAACTTTCAGGACCAAACGGACCAAAGACATGTAAACGAACCAAAAACAGGACATGATGTCACAAGATGCAACCCTAAAAAGGACCGAATGCTCACGAAATACCTGTTTTTTCTCATCATAGTTGCAATGTTGGCCATCACAGTTCGGTACAGGCATCAGAACCGCATCTCCTCGCAGCAGATCTTGGTTTGACAGGGATTCCTGACGCTGTTTTGACTCCTTTACACATTTAATAAGCTCTTCATGAGTTCTCAGCTGGTCAAAATACCATCATATGTAGCTACACACACACAGCACGAGCGCATTTAGCCCAGAGCACAGCATTGATTTGGATTGTTCACGAAATACACGTAATAAAAGCCGACCAATCAGGTTGTGAATGTATCCCTATGCCTTTAGGTTCGGTGTTAAAATGCCACTGTTAACGCTAATTGGACCAGGACTAAATTTATTTTTTTTTGGTCCGGAACAAATGAATAAAGCAAACTGAACTACAAGTGTGAACACACCCTAAGACGTTTTGTCTCCACTCCATTTGAATAAAACAGCAATTTGACTTTTTGGGCAAAGAGGTAGACCAGTGTTTAGAGCAGTCCATGAGTTTCACATCTCCACCTAATGAACTTTAATCTTCTCGCAGATGTTCTTCGAGGAGTCAGATTTTTGCTAGAGTCCCTGAACCCTGGCCAGGAAAACCCTTGTGAACTCGCAGAAGGTTTAGTAGACGACTGAGTAGGTGTCAACCCAGAAGAGTATAAGGGTCAGGCCACATTTCAGGGTGGGACCTCATAATGTGTACCATAGAGCTCAACCCTGCCTCTCACTCCACATATGAGTCCATGATTCCTGACCTTTGGAGAAAAAACACCCTGACTCACAATCCAGGCTCACAAGACTTTTCCTTAGTGACTTCCTATTGGGAAAAGGTGGTTAGTTGGTCTCCCAGCCTGGCCAGGTTTGTTTGTTTTCCCCGCTGAATATCCAGCTTTGCTGGTCACCAGCATTAGGTATGTTTTGAATACCTAAACTGTTTTTTTGGTCTCCACCATGGGAAGCAGGAATGCTGTTGGACCAGCTACACCAGCTCAGTTTTGCTTGAGAACAGCATGACTGTGCTGATCCACCAGATAGACCAGCACTATACCAGCTCTAACCAGCATAAACCAACCTGGACCAACATGGAATTCATACTGGTTTAAGCTGGATTTTACGGCAGGGTTGCTAGTTTTAGAGAGGTTTTACTGTAAAGCACTTGTCTGCCAGTCAGGCTGGGAGAACAACCGATTGTTGTAGTCGTTGTTCTCTCGTTCTCTGCATTCTCCCCTCCATTGCTTCTTGAACACCGTTGAGACTTTGGCAGAGATTGCAACCACCTGTTCCTGTGGCCCTTTTAACCTTCCTACCCTACTCCCTGCATCTCCCCATGCCACACTTTTTGTAATTGTAGACGTTGTTATATTTAATCAATAAATACAATTAGAATAATAACACACTATAGAGCTGTTACCAATCAAATCATTAACATTAATGTTGAGATTAATGTTTTAAAAATAACATTTTGAATATAGAAATATGATGGAAAAATAAAATTATAGGTCTACTTTTAAATACAAAACTAAAAGCAAAGCACTTAATGAGTGAGTCACCGAATTAATTATTCAACTGATTTGTTCAAAGCAGCATTTAGGAACGAAATAGCAAAATTTTTTATCTAAAATTGTAAATCACTTAATATTAACTTTGTGTTTGCTCTTGTGATATTGCTTAATTATATCCTATGTTATATAAAAACCAAGATCTCCCGTACAAACGTCAAGTACGTTTTTGCAATCATACCTTGAATTTTGTGCATTTGTGTGCATTTTATTGTGCATTTATAATTTTTGGCATTTATATTCATTTTGGCCATTTGACTTTTTTGAGACAATTCTGCATTGATTTTGAACCCGGCACCACAGTAACAAAATAAATCGCATTAGAAATAAGCAGTAAGTTTTACATCAAATCACATTAATGATGTTAACAAATAAATCACACAATGCACCGGCAATTTAGTGATATCCTTGCAGTTGTGTTCTTGACCGGTCTTGAGATAAAATCCCGAATCCTCTTAGTCTGAGACCAAGACAGAGTACAAATGCAGTCGAGACACAGACAAGACCAAGACCTTCAAAAAATGGTCTTAAGACCGGTCTTGAGTACTACAACACTACAACTAGATAAAACCTAACTTGGCCAAGCTGTGAGTTTAGCAAAACCATCTTAGCAAAGACCTTAGACAAGATTAAGCTGTTTTTTTAATGTTTCTTCAAATGTTAGCACTGCAAAAGCTGCTAAGTGGTTTAAGTAGCACACTGAGTTTTCTTTTTAGTCTAATCTGCAGATATTTTGAAGGCCTGAGAAAATGTGAAAATATAATTCCTCTCTGGAGAACAATAAAGGTCTCTTTCCCTTTTCTCCATCATATGTTCTTACATTTCTTCTCAATTTCAACTCAGAACACTTTCCACACACACACACGCATGCATGCAAGCACACGTAACTGGCAGCGCTGGGGAGGTGCAGCTGCAGATTGTAAAAATAAACGCAGCGTGTTTTAAGAACTGGGAGATTAGCTCTCTTTTATAGGCGGCTCTTTCATGTGTGACTCCCTGAGTGCTGGCCGTGGAAAGAGAGAACAGGTTTAAAACAGAGAAAGGAAGGTGTGTGAAGTTTGTCCGGAGTGAGGCACGCTGCCGGAATGTGCATGGAGAAGTCTGTTCCTTTCTTTTCTGTTTGATGTGCAAAGAAACAGTAATTGAACAAAAATCTGTGCAAAAGGCACGCAGCCAGATGTTTTAAGAGTGAGAGCGTCAATAGTGTGTGTAGTGATGGTTAGTTATTAAGGTGACCTGGACTACTAAACTTTTTCTTATTGCGTGTTTAGCAGTGAACCACATCAGGCCTTCAATTATTTTCTTTTCTTTTCTTGACAAGACTGTCATCAAACCATTTTAAGCGCCTGAATTTAACCGCAGCAACTAAAGAGAACGTGTTCTTATTTAAAGTCCATATTTTAAAAAGACAGGAACTTAATCTAGATATTTATTTTGAATAAATTTTGTAGAGGTACATAATAGGTAGAGTCCACTAGCACAGAATTATGAAGCAGATATCCACAATTAGCATGCAGAACTCAAACATGCTCAATCAGCATACATCATTTGAAAGAACACATACTTTGAACATTAGTAAACACGTAATTTAAAGTGTCAAAAACGGCACAATTTTTTTTTTTATTCATGGTGCAGTGCATACTGGGCATATAAGCACCAGTATAGTAAAGACTAGGGGTGTAAAGATATTCAAACCGAACTGAAAAACCCACGGTACAAACCACAATACTCTCGTGTCGAACCGAACGTGCCCCGACCCCTGCTGCCCCGGCCCAGCTCTCACTCCACCTTAACCGTGGCACTGGTGTATCGTTACACCCCTAGTAAAGACACTATTGCAGATACTATGCAAATATAAGATATACACTCACCTAAAGGATTATTGGGAAGACCTGTTCAATTTCTCATTAATGCAATTATCTAATCAACCAATCACATGGCAGTTGCTTCAATGCATTTAGGGGTGTGGTCCTGGTCAAGACAATCTCCTGAACTCCAAACTGAATGTCAGAATGGGAAAGAAAGGTGATTTAAGCAATTTTGAGCGTGGCATGGTTGTTGGTGCCAGACGGGCCGGTCTGAGTATTTCACAATCTGCTCAGTTACTGGGATTTTCACGCACAACCATTTCTAGAGTTTACAAAGAATGGTGTGAAAAGGGAAAAACATCCAGTATGCGGCAGTCCTGTGGGCGAAAATGCCTTGTTGATGCTAGAGGTCAGAGGAGAATGGGCCGACTGATTCAAGCTGATAGAAGAGCAACTTTGACTGAAATAACCACTCGTTACAACCGAGGTATGCAGCAAAGCATTTGTGAAGCCACGACACGCACAACCTTGAGGCGGATGGGCTACAACAGCAGAAGACCCCACCGGGTACTACTCATCTCCACTACAAATAGGAAAAAGAGGCTACAATTTGCACGAGCTCACCAAAATTGGACAGTTGAAGACTGGAAAAATGTTGCCTGGTCTGATGAGTCTCGATTTCTGTTGAGACATTCAGATGGTAGAGTCAGAATTTGCCGTAAACAGAATGAGAACATGGATCCATCATGCCTTGTTACCACTGTGCAGGCTGGTGGTGGTGGTGTAATGGTGTGGGGGATGTTTTCTTGGCACACTTTAGGCCCCTTAGTGCCAATTGGGCATCGTTTAAATGCCACGGCCTACCTGAGCATTGTTTCTGACCATGTCCATCCCTTTATGACCACCATGTACCCATCCTCTGATGGCTACTTCCAGCAGGATAATGCACCATGTCACAAAGCTCGAATCATTTCAAATTGGTTTCTTGAACATGACAATAAGTTCACTGTACTAAAATGGCCCCCACAGTCACCAGATCTCAACCCAATAGAGCATCTTTGGGATGTGGTGAAACAGGAGCTTCGTGCCCTGGATATGCATCCCACAAATCTCCATCAACTGCAAGATGCTATCCTATCAATATGGGCCAACATTTCTAAAGAATGCTTTCAGCACCTTGTTGAATCAATGCCACGTAGAATTAAGGCAGTTCTGAAGGCGAAAGGGGGTCAAACACAGTATTAGTATGGTGTTCC
The DNA here is from genome assembly GCA_039654625.1 of Rhinogobio ventralis. NCBI lineage: Eukaryota > Metazoa > Chordata > Actinopteri > Cypriniformes > Gobionidae > Rhinogobio > Rhinogobio ventralis. The sequence goes on along the minus strand of CM077203.1, from coordinate 30,233,251 downwards.
TAATAATCCTTTAGGTGAGTGTACGTATACAGGCAGGGACTGGCCATCGGGATCACCGGGTGAATTCCCGGTGGCCTGGCAACTGATTTGGCCTGCTGCCCTCTTTCTTTCTTTTTTTAATAAATTATTTTAATTATAATATTATTGCCTTTTTAATTATATATACACTCACCTAAAGGATTATTAGGAACACCATACTAATACTGTGTTTGACCCCCTTTCGCCTTCAGAACTGCCTTAATTCTACGTGGCATTGATTCAACAAGGTGCTGAAAGCATTCTTTAGAAATGTTGGCCCATATTGATAGGATAGCATCGTGCAGTTGATGGAGATTTGTGGGATGCACATCCAGGGCACGAAGCTCCCGTTCCACCACATCCCAAAGATGCTCTATTGGGTTGAGATCTGGTGACTGTGGGGGCCATTTTAGTACAGTGAACTCATTGTCATGTTCAAGAAGCCAATTTGAAATGATTCGAGCTTTGTGACATGGTGCATTATCCTGCTGGAAGTAGCCATCAGAGGATGGGTACATGGTGGTCATAAAGGGATGGACATGGTCAGAAACAATGCTCAGGTAGGCCGTGGCATTTAAACGATGCCCAATTGGCACTAAGGGGCCTAAAGTGTGCCAAGAAAACATCCCCCACACCATTACACCACCACCCCCAGCCTGCACAGTGGTAACAAGGCATGATGGATCCATGTTCTCATTCTGTTTACGCCAAACTCTGACTCTACCATCTGAATGTCTCAACAGAAATCGAGACTCATCAGACCAGGCAACATTTTTCCAGTCTTCAACTGTCCAATTTTGGTGAGCTCGTGCAAATTGTAGCCTCTTTTTCCTATTTGTAGTGGAGATGAGTAGTACCCGGTGGGGTCTTCTGCTGTTGTAGCCCATCCGCCTCAAGGTTGTGCGTGTCGTGGCTTCACAAATGCTTTGCTGCATACCTCGGTTGTAACGAGTGGTTATTTCAGTCAAAGTTGCTCTTCTATCAGCTTGAATCAGTCGGCCCATTCTCCTCTGACCTCTAGCATCAACAAGGCATTTTCGCCCACAGGACTGCCGCATACTGGATGTTTTTCCCTTTTCACACCATTCTTTGTAAACTCTAGAAATGGTTGTGCGTGAAAATCCCAGTAACTGAGCAGATTGTGAAATACTCAGACCGGCCCGTCTGGCACCAACAACCATGCCACGCTCAAAATTGCTTAAATCACCTTTCTTTCCCATTCTGACATTCAGTTTGAAGTTCAGGAGATTGTCTTGACCAGGACCACACCCCTAAATGCATTGAAGCAACTGCCATGTGATTGGTTGATTAGATAATTGCATTAATGAGAAATTGAACAGGTGTTCCTAATAATCCTTTAGGTGAGTGTAATTGCCCCAATGCACTAAAGTGATAATTTTTCCGAGTTCAGCATTCGAAAATAAATCGATAATAAATCATGAAACGGTTAGTCTTGACTGGCAATGCTACGATTCAGTTCGCGTGAGCTCCGCGTGTCCGCCAAACCGTTTCAAGTAATAATCAGTGCGACGGACTCGGGGAAGCGGCCAGGTGGAGCATTGAGGGAAAGCTCTCAAAGAAGAAGGAGCGAAATAAACCAAAATTACTGAGCTCTTCAGGGCTTCAAATGCAGGTCAGTTTCACCTGTAAAAGCCTACTGTGGTTTTGTCTTCTTTAATGTAGCTAAGTATTAAACTGCTAGCAAATGTTAGCAGTAGCACCCAATTATATCTAAAACTGTATGCTAAATGACATCATTATCATCTATTGTAAAGTTACAGTAGTAATTTAGCAGACAGATATTCACATCGATTTATATGTTTGGAGGGAGCTAGGGCAGACAACAACACAAAAATATTAGTAATAATGCAATAATTTGTTCAGCATTATGATTATTCTATAAAGATATTGTCATGATGTATTTATTATTGTACTAATTTTGACATTTAAGCAATTTAGATTTTTTTTGCATGAAAAAACATTTAGTTAAATATTGGATATTTAAGACATTTTAAGATAAAACAACAACACATCTTCCTAATGTGATGCTTTGAATTTACCTAAAATAAATGTAGATTCTGTGCAAACAAATTACAATGTGTGTGTGTGTGTGTGTGTGTGTGGTTTTTTTAATATATTTTTTTGCAACAACGTTGAGACAGTTCTGTTCCGGTAGACCTGCTGAAGAAGAAGTGACAGGTACAAGAAAAGTAGCAAAAAAGTAAACGAGACAGAGATATATCAGGGGAAATGAAGATAATGAAAAGGGAAGTGAAGGTGCAGTTCAAGAGAGAACCTTTAGTTATTTTGCACGGCCTCAACCTAAGGATTTAAACCTTTTTTATGTGATGATGACCATACAAAAAGTATGCTTCCAAAATTTGTTGTGGGTGTATGAGATGGCCTGGATGGGTGTGACATTTCCCGGCCTGAAATTTTGTCCCAGTCCGGCCCTGTACATATAAATGCACTGCAAATAGTTGCAAGGAATATACTGTACAATGTAAAAAAAACATACAGTGTGGCCAGTGTAGACCAGTTAACAAACAAATGAATACTTCTCTTTAAGAAATTGGTCAAAAATACTCATGAAAACATCATCTATCGTGGACATGTACTGTAACTACATCTTGGCAAGTGCAAGCTGTATTTTAGGCAGTGAGATTACAGCAGCCCTTTGTTAAAGACTGTTTTGATAAGGACCACCAAATTCATCAAATTCAGCGTGATTTTAAAAAGGGAGATTCCCACCCACAGAAACCTGAGCATCTTGCCATGCGCCCCTATCATATCTCATATTCTTATGATCAGTTCAGGGTGAGATGATCTTTTCCATATCAGATGTATGAACCAAGAAGATAAAACACACTTACAGATCATATCTGGAATATGGTAATGTTGCGGTGGTGATGTGTTGTATATATCACTTCAGAAAATACAAAAAATATCAAGGAGACACAAGTTCAAGTGAAACTGATTTCCTACTCATTAATGCAATGGATAAAATTACAGTTACACTTTATTTTAAGGTGTCCTTGTCTTATTATAGTGTAATTATACATTTAAGTACTAAGTAATATTAATTAACATTATGTACTTACAGTGGTTAGGATTGGGGTTTGGTTTAGGATTAGTTGTATGTAATTATGCCTATTTTACTGTCACTACTATAGTAAGTACATGTAACAAGGACACTGTGAAATAAAGTGCTACAATAAAAACTAGTTTTCAAAGTTAATCTGAGGTGAATTGAAGTTAATGTGTTAATCTTTTGGGGGTACATAGAGAGCCTGTCATATATTTTTTTAATACTTTAGAAAAAAGACCAACTCCTTCAACATTTTCTCACAAAAGGAATGTGCACCCATACGGAATTGTAATATATGTACTCACCACCACTCACCTAAAGGATTATTAGGAACACCATACTAATACTGTGTTTGACCCCCTTTCGCCTTCAGAACTGCCTTAATTCTACGTGGCATTGATTCAACAAGGTGCTGAAAGCATTCTTTAGAAATGTTGGCCCATATTGATAGGATAGCATCTTGCAGTTGATGGAGATTTGTGGGATGCACATCCAGGGCACGAAGCTCCCGTTCCACCACATCCCAAAGATGCTCTATTGGGTTGAGATCTGGTGACTGTGGGGGCCATTTTAGTACAGTGAACTCATTGTCATGTTCAAGAAACCAATTTGAAATGATTCGAGCTTTGTGACATGGTGCATTATCCTGCTGGAAGTAGCCATCAGAGGATGGGTACATGGTGGTCATAAAGGGATGGACATGGTCAGAAACAATGCTCAGGTAGGCCGTGGCATTTAAACGATGCCCAATTGGCACTAAGGGGCCTAAAGTGTGCCAAGAAAACATCCCCCACACCATTACACCACCACCACCAGCCTGCACAGTGGTAACAAGGCATGATGGATCCATGTTCTCATTCTGTTTACGCCAAATTCTGACTCTACCATCTGAATGTCTCAATAGAAATCGAGACTCATCAGACCAGGCAACATTTTTCCAGTCTTCAACTGTCCAATTTTGGTGAGCTCGTGCAAATTGTAGCCTCTTTTTCCTATTTGTAGTGGAGATGAGTGGTACCCGGTGGGGTCTTCTGCTGTTGTAGCCCATCCGCCTCAAGGTTGTGCGTGTTGTGGCTTCACAAATGCTTTGCTGCATACCTCGGTTGTAACGAGTGGTTATTTCAGTCAAAGTTGCTCTTCTATCAGCTTGAATCAGTCGGCCCATTCTCCTCTGACCTCTAGCATCAACAAGGCATTTTCGCCCACAGGACTGCCGCATACTGGATGTTTTTCCCTTTTCACACCATTCTTTGTAAAGTCTAGAAATGGTTGTGTATGAAAATCCCAGTAACTGAGCAGATTGTGAAATACTCAGACCGGCCCGTCTGGCACCAACAACCATGCCACGCTCAAAATTGCTTAAATCACCTTTCTTTCCCATTCTGACATTCAGTTTGGAGTTCAGGAGATTGTCTTGACCAGGACCACACCCCTAAATGCATTGAAGCAACTGCCATGTGATTGGTTGATTAGATAATTGCATTAATGACAAATTGAACAGGTGTTCCTAATAATCCTTTAGGTGAGTGTATATATATTAAAATGATTTATATGATGACTTTTTATATGGTACTGTATGTTAATGCCATATATGTAAAGAATATGTCTAATTTATATATGCAAGTTTATTTAAACAACATATATGCAAACATTCAGTATGCTTATATAGGATTTTATATGGATTTGTATAGTTGTATACCACATATAAAATACCTATAGTAAAATTTGTATATATGCATATATTACAGATATTTATATAATGAATTTCTATATGGTACTGTGCAGTATGTTAAGATCATATATGTAAGCAATATATATTTGTAGTAATTTATATTTGTAAAAAGTTTATTTAAACATATGCAAACATGTTGTATGCTCATAGAATTCTCTTATTAATTTTGGGCAGTCTACACTGTCAAAATTGGATCACAAGTAACTGCAAAATATGGTTGACGGCAAATTATGAACATGTATTTTACTTGGATAATGTTTTATTCTTGGTTTGGAATATATGTGCACAATTTCTAATAGGTTTCATATATGTTTTTACTTTATATGAGCATATATTGCATATATTGATATTTCATATATGCACATATATTACATTTCCGTATGGGCATTCTGTTCTTTTCCATACAATGCAAGCATACAGTGATATATAGGCATGCACTCTCAAACCGGGTTTGAAACAACATGAGAGTTAGAAAATGACAACATTGTCATTTTTGGTAAAATATTCCTTTAACACTCAATTCATGACACATGAACATAATTAATGTGAGTAACATCCAGAGCAGAACTAAGAAAATAGTGTCCATCTTCTGTTGATTGTTCCAGATCCTGAGCTTTAATGCTCTATCAATAGTAACTGTCCTAAAAAATATGAATGCTGAGTGAACTTTTAGTTGCACTGTCAAGAAGGTGCAACAAAAAACAGACTTCAATTATTACTATAATTACAACGTTTATCATTACAACAACATGTATGCTAAACGTTATGTGAATAGATGTTTTGTGGGCTATAATGTGAAGCCTGCCAGAGTCGTATGACTGCTACGCCAGAGACCCCGGTTCGAATCCCACTCCGAGTGGGTCACATGCTTAACTAAACTTCGTTAAAGCTGGATTCACTGTACAATTTTTGCCACAATTTGGCTGTCTGAAACATTTTGTTAATCCTACAAGATTACTCTAATCCTAGGCCAAAATCTGATCGCTGATCTTGATTATGGTATTGTTATTATCTACTTTGACATTCGATTAACTGACCGACAAAATTCTGGCAGTGTCAGACGATTTGACGCACAGTATTGTAGTCTGGATTCTCCTACAACAACCATCAAACCAAAAACCAATAGAAGCAATGACGCAATTAATGAGACAATAATCCACCACTTGCTCCATAGACACGTCTTAATTTTTTTCAGCCATGATCACAAATAATGCTAGAGATTGTTTTTGTTCACTAGCCAGAATTTCTATCCCGCAATGTAAATGCTGCTCACCGTCACTGAACGCATCACGGACTCGGACTGAGTCTTCTTGCGTGTCTGTTTTTACCATGTCTTGACTGCTGTATAGACTGCCATTAATGACAACTGAGAATGGCTTACAGTGAGGATCATGTTCATACAGTCTGACAAGCAACAGTTGTAAAGGACTATTATAAATCGTACAGTGTGCACCCGGATTAAAGTGGTGTCTTTATGTAGCAAGGCATTTTTGTTCAAAATAAAACATGACCTAAATTATAATACAGGCAACTAGTTGATGTAACGCTCTACAATATGAAACAAAACAAAATGTTGTTCGACCAAAATAGCCAAGTAATACAATTTGCTAGCCTAGGCTACTTAATATGCTTTAATTGCGCATTAATGTGATCACAGGTGTGCGTTTACCTGCATTTTGCAACAGGTCATCCAATCAAAATTTACAGCCAAAGCTCTCCATTTTACAACAGTGTATATAGTACTATAAATTACCCAAAGGCCAGGATCAGATTCAATCTGTAAATGTCATCCATTTGTCAGAGTCTTTAGGACATGAGTGAGGTGGTTCTTGGCATCCGAGTGCAAGTGATTGGGTTGCATTATAAAAGTGTAGTGAGGGGCAGTCTGTGTTTATGAGTGTCACTGGACTGTGGAAAAGAGCTTGTGCTGTCTATAAATGTATAAAATCAGTGATTTCATGTCTTTTTATGAGTGGCAGAAACACAAAGGGAACAGCTGTAGGTTCTTTAGCTTGGGCAGTTAAGTAGCCCGTAAAATATCCCAAACGCTGCCATAAAGGTGAAGGACGCAATCACTCAAGGGTTTTGAGCAGAAAGTGAGAGAACAAATAATTTACTCTTTTCACATGACCAGGTAACTCGATAGTAAATTGTTAATTGAAAAATTGCGGGTGAAAATTAGCTTTTAGCTAAATCCGGTATAATGCATGGAATGGAAACTTTATGTTAAAAATTGTACATGGTCCCTTTATAAATAAAGTAAGAAAAGATAAAAAAAGGGGCCTCCTCTGGACTCTGGTCGCGGGCTGGGGCTCTCTCTGGACTCTGGTCAGTGACTGGCCACAGCAGAGCAAGGCGCCTGGGCGCTGCGGACAGAGCAAGGCGTCTGGGTGGCGCGGGCAGAGCAAGGCGCCCGGGCGGCGCGGGCAAGGCGCCTGGGCGGCGCATTAGGGACGGCAGCGAATTCCGGAATAGTCTCCGGACTTGGGACCACCGGATCTCCTACCCCCGAAGTCGGATCCTCCTCAGCAGAGGTGTCCGACGAGGTAGGCCTGCTCTTCCTCCTCCTCCATTTCATTGGAGGGCTGGGGCCTCCACTGACTGTAGATGGAAGGGAACAGTCAGGCTGGGATTCTCCTGGCCGTGGATGTTCTGGCTCACCAAGATGGTATATGTGGTGGACAAAGTTCTAGAATACCAGATGCCCCAGCTTCTCCATCTCCCCCGGGCTGAGAGGCATGTCCAGACAGATGTTCAGCACCTCCTTAATCTCCGCCTCAGTGTAGACCATGTGATCGACCTCAATGAGGAAACTGCAGGCGAAGTCCCTCATGTCAGCTCCCTGCTGACGGATGTAACGAGAGTTCACATACTTGGCGAGTTGCAGATAGTTGGAGGGTTCAGTGGGGGGAGATAGAAAAAGGAAGATACCCATCTTCTGCTGAGTCCTCTTAATGGCTGGTTAGTTCTGTCAGGGTGTGGTACAAATAAAAAGGGAGCGAGGACTCAAGTGCAATAAAGAATGGGTTTATTACAAAATAAAAATAAACACAAACAAAATACCCACGAGGGGGAAATCAAACAGAACATAATACATACGAGTGACCGGGAGAAAACAACTGCAGGGAGCAACCAAACAGATACGACATATCCACGTTAACGAACCAGCACAGGACTGAAGACACAAGGAGATGATAAAGGGAACAAAGAAGGCAGGTAACGAGGAGGAACAGGTGGGACAAATCAATCAATGATCAGGTAACAAGAAGGGCAGGGTTTGACAAGAAACAGGAGACATGACATCACAAGCACATGGCCAGAAAATAACAAAAACACAACATGTGCTAAACAAACCTTACAAAAATGAACCATGGTTTTACTACAAATAAAACCAAAAAAAAACATGGTTATTGTAGTAAAACTATGGTAACCACAAATTAACCATGGTTTTGCTACTCTAACCATAGTTTAACCATGATATTTGTGGTAAAACTGTGGTTATATAAATGGTAATCAATTAGCCAAAAAACCATGGTTCCTACACTTTTACTATAATAAAACCATGGTTATTTTTCATAAGGGAAGACAAGACAGACATGTGGCAGGTGTGTTTTGGGCGTAACGTTCAATAAACCATTCAGAGTCTCATCTCCCATTCCCTTTAAAAGCCATTTGCTCTTGCACCATGGCGGATTCACTATTTACATGGCGGGATTTGCAAGCGGAAAGACTGAACGCTTCTCCAGAGAGGAATCCTTTTATTTTTAAAATGTTTGTGTGCTGCTGCGTCCCTGTGTGTGTAATAAGCAGCATGTATGCGTGTTGTGGACCTGCCTATAGGCGCATATTACTAACACGGCCTATAAATAACTCGTTTTCGTTTTCAGTTCCTCAAAATAGCAACACGCCAACAATGCTCCTGAACACACATGGGCGTGCTGGTTTTCAGACCAGCACGCCCATGGGTGAACAAATGGGCGTGAGTGCATTTGCCATTTAAACAACGTGGAGCTGGACGTGAAAATTACATCTGCATTGGGCTGAAACTAGCAAAAACACTTGCCGTCGCATTGGCGCCTGGCGTCGCATTGCGCCGGGTGTATGATAGGACCCGAAGTCTATTAAATCAATTGTAAAGAGCATTATTGGTGTTATACTGAGATGCCATGTTGGTTAGGGTGTTTCTTACGTAGGTAGATGGCAAGGTAGCTCACTAGGCTTTAAAACAGATCCACTGCCTCAGTCACAGCAACACAGCTTTTATAATAATGAAAGAGAAAAACATCCTGTATAGTGCTATGAATTCATTATTCAGATACAGAAGGTTTTCAGGAGCTGATGAAAACAGTATGGCTTTAAAACATCACCTGATTCATATCAAGGGAAAAATAAACATAGAAAACACACTGTGTCTCTTTGTGCAAATGATGTGTCACAGTATCAGCGTCAAACTAACATTCTGGATCTTTTCCACCACTTCCTCTAACAACAATATAATATAATATAGATGAATATGCCATAAAGAAACATCAAACACCAGCTGCTACAAACCATTTCACAAACATTAACCACCATATCCTCAAGCTTAAATATCATTCAGCTTTAGCATAGTGGATATACCTCAGTCTGGTGGTTTGGTAAACATCAGTTCACAATCTATTTGAGAAGAACAGAGAGCTCGCTCATGATGACATATTCCAGTAATGTCATTTTATCTTCTTATCTTTCCATATTTTGAAAAGGATGTCTTTTGATTATCAGCTGATTAGTAAAATCCACCCACTGGAAACCCCATGAAAGCCAGCGACTTGCTCCAAAAAAAATAGAGGTCAGTGACATTTCCTCACAATCCCGTCAGGGCACCAACACGAGGACACTAAATCTAGGCTAATTGCTGACAAAGTGCCACTTCAAATTGTGTGTGTCGGACCCTGAGTTCTGACAGGCTTCACCGGCTCTTCACCGCCATGGGATACGCATCAGCGGTAAGCAGTCAGGTACGACACGTCTCTCAGCTAACTAGCCAATTAAAAACAAACACCTGCACTTATTAGTGTGTGTGTGTGTGTGTGTTAGCGATGTGTGGGGCTCTGGGGAGAAGGCCAGAGGGTGCCAGACATGTTCTGTAAAACTTCTCTCCATACACATTCTGTAAAAACACTTAATCCTGTCACCAGTTTCAACCAAATCTGAACAAGATTAGGAAATCTGGACTACACCTCAAGTTAAAAATATATTTGAAATCTATTTCAATGTGTCTGTTTCAGAATGCACAGTGCATGAAGGTAAATTAGACTACATAGAACACTTTTCCACGGATAAAAGGGATATTTAAATGAAATGTAGTTGCTAACTAGCCACTGAACACTAGGTTAAGAGTGTGCCATGTTTCTGTAGCTCAAACAGTCGAACATGCACTAACAACCAGTGTTGGACAGTAACTAGTTACGTGTGACAGAGTTACATAATCTAATTACAAAATAAATTTGCTACAGTTACTGAGAATTTTTTTTAAAATTCAATTACAGTTACTTAAAAAATGTTAATGATTACAAAGAGGGTTACATCTGAATATTTTCTGGATATGTTGAGTAATATTAATTTGCTGCTTTGCCTGTTTTTGATGTGCACAATGTTTGCCAACTATTAAAATGCTATCTACATCGAAGGTTTCAATCCAAGGATTTTTTTTTTGCGGAAAAAGGTTTACCGATATAGCTGATGGAAATACCAGTTATCGATAATTTTTTGCAAATGTCGACACAATCTTTTCCGTTTTACTTTAGCGTAATCAAAAGTAATCAAATGTAATAAGTTACATTACTTTAATAAAGTAATTGAAACAGTTACACTATGTATTACATTTTAAATAGGGTAACTTGTAATCTGTAACCTATTACATTTCCAAAGTAACCTTCCCAACACTGCTAACAAACTAATATGTACAATAATAAAAAAATGTAAATGTCCACAGTTGTGTAAAGCAGGGGTACCCGATCCTGTTCCTGGAGATCTACATGCCAGCAGAGTTCAGTTCCAACCCTGATCAAACACACCTGTCTTTAATTATCAAGTGCTCCTGAAGATCCTTATTAGCTGGTTGAGGTGCGTTTAATCAGGGTAGGAGTTGAACTTTGCAGGAACAGATCCCCAGGAACAGGATTGCGCACCCCTGGTGTTAAGCCATTTGATCAACTGCACTCTTAAAAAATATTCAACATTTTTGCAGATTTCAGATCCAGCTGCAGTAAAATGCATTTAAACCAACTAATCAATCTTTTGGGGTTGACAGGTGTGGTAAAGCAGGCTGTGAATTGAGTCACAATTTGCACACTTTTTTGCTCCTATACAGTAAAAGATAATATGATTGATATTGTCAAGGAGTATGTGTTCATAGTTTAACATCCTTTTAGCATCCCATCACCCAACATCAGTGTCTGAAGTCACTAATGCTCCTGTGTCTGAATGGTAGCAAATCCCTGCATCCATGGACCAACATCTAGAGCAGTGTTCCTCAATCCTTTTCCTGGAGGCACACTATTAGTACACATTTTGGATATCTCCCTTATCTGCACCATCCATTTAAGGTCTTGGAGCAGATATGGTCTTATTATTTGGAGATACCAAGGTCTGACATCAGTGAATTTCTTTCAAAGTTGTGCGAAAGTCAATCACTGTTTGCAGATACCATAGAAATGAGAAGTGCTGTGAACTGAATCCTACCTCTTGCTAAATTGTCCATAATTTCTCTTATTAAACAGTATTTTTTTGTGTAAATAGATCAATCCAAAATCAATGTTTAAAGGAGTGGTTGATTATGATTTCACTTTTTTAACTTTAGTTAGTGTGTAATGTTGCCGTTTGAGCATAAACAACATCTGCAAAGTTACGACGCTCAAAGTTCAAAGAAAAGGGAGATATTTTCTACAACAAACGGCTGGTAGGGACTACAACGAGCTTCTCGTGGGTTAGTGACATCACTAACCCTAACATTTACATAAACCCCGCCCCCCGGGAACGGGCAACAAAGGCCATGTTGAGAAGAGCACGAGTTATGTAGTAGTGTTGTTGCCATGCCGTCGAAACACTGTCATTTTCACCACAATTGTTCGGCCTTCCTATGGACGCTAGACTTAGGGAACAATGGTTACAATTTATTTTTAACTCAGTTCCTGAACATTATAATCCAAATATAACTCTCTGTGCTGCACATTTTACGGAGGACAGCTTTCTCAGTCAGCGTGAGTTCAATGCCGGATTCGCAAAAAAAGCTTGTCCTCAAAGATGGAGCAGTTCCCAAAAGCAGAAGCTGTTGTTTATGGGCCACAACCTGTATGTATGTTTTATTCTTAGTTGATGTGTTTTCCTTGAACAGTTTCTATTGTTATTTTAATGCTGTAGCAAGGACGTAAACAAAGGCAAACGCTGTTTGGCTTCGCTAGCCAGTTACCTAATTGCTAATTCAAATTCATCCGACAAACACCTACAAACTTCTTTTTAATCCCACTAGCGAACTTCAAATGTTTGTGTTTGTTGGCGTTTAAGTGATCTGTGTAAATGCAGGCACGCTAAACATGGGTGGTTGATATGGCCGCTGTAATAAATCCATGATTAGTCTTCGTAATGGTCTCATCGTTCTGGCGACAGATATTTGGCTACACTCGTTGTATAAAGACAAAACTAACGGTGCTCTACAGTCAGTAGCGATCACTATAGAGACAGTCTGTAATCAAATAATCCCTTCGAGAACTGTAGTATCATTTGTTAAAACGATTATATGAAAAAAAGGCTACATATAATGTATTCTGCTGTACTAAAGCTTTGATAAGGCTAAAACCGTTTATCAAAAGCTAACATAAACAGTAGTAGCATTTACAAATAACAGCATATCTACAAAGTATGAGACAACTAACGTTACAAATAAAAAAACATACCATTCTGAAATGTCCTGTAACAGCCGTTCTTGCACAGGTTCTGCTTGATCCTCTTCACTAATATTCTCTGGGTGTGATTCAGGCTCAAATTGATAATCCAATATTGACGCCATTATTTATTACAGTACACCTGAGCATATGCAACTACCCGTAATGGTAAAGGGGCGTGACGTTTCCAGACAACGTGCACTAGGCGGTTAGCGAATCACAACTCACTGGGTCAGCTAACCAATCTGAGCCCATTGCGTATTTCTGAGGGAGGGGCTTCGTAGAACCAGGAAGTCAACAGACCGTTTTTACGAGAAGGGACACAGCGGTGTAGAATAAAGGTAAAATATGTGAAAAAATTATGCGTTTTTTAAAAAACAAAGCATGAATCCATGTTACAGTGCACCCCATAAACACAATCAAGCCTTCGAAAAAAGCTGATCAACCACCCCTTTAATGGCAAACATCTTGAACTTTAGTCGATAGGCTGGTGGAATCTCTGCTGCCATTTTTAAGTGCATTCCACTTCAAGTGGATGGGGAATTTTATATGGACAGACACTCGATTTCGATTGACGGAGCAAGGTGACTCATAAAAACTTAATGCAGCCCCATAACACAATGCAACATGACTGTGACATCACAGCAGATCAGGCTAAACTTACCCCCAACCAACACAAGAGCAAATGTAGGCTATCCACTAGTTGGCTCAGTTGGTACATGAAGGTTTCAGAACACAAACTGTGGCCTGAAAGGAAAAACGAATATGCTGTGTTGATTGACATTGGTGTTTGTTGACGAGTGTCCCTTCAGAGGGCATCTGCCAGTCATGTTCATGTCAGCTTAGCCATCCCGGTCTAAAGCTGCTAGCATGGATCTGACAACATAACCTTTTCTACTCGCTGTGGGTGAACATACACATCTATTTAGTCACTGTCATCTACTAACAGATGGAACTAAAATAAGAAACCTTCAGAGAATACTCACAAGACAATTTTGAAATGTTCACGGTCTGAATAAGATTTCCTTATGTCCTGCAGCTCAGGAAACTGCCAAATCAAACTGGCACAGTGGCTGTCCCAGCATCCTTTGCTCTGAGAGTGTGGTGAAAGTTCAGACCTTCTCAGTCATGTGTTAAGTGCGTGAGACCTTCTGTGAAGAATTGAAGGGTCTATCAATGTATCTTTGATGAATTATCAAGGCCCCTCAGAGACTCTTCCTGTTCCCCTTCACAGGGGGTTTCTATATTCATCAAAGATTTTCTGCTGCCACACGCCGAGACGCAAACGATTATGGACATTTACCTGTAACGTAGGAAGGGATGCGGGAAAAAGCACAGGAGGTTTTCATGGTAAACACCTTTGAACCACAGAAAACCGTTGAATTGAGGGCTAGCCTACACGCTGCAGGTCTGCAAAAAGCGTGGGGATTGGATTTCCTTCAGGAATCATTTAACGCTTCTGGAATGTTTCACGTCCAACACATGGCCCAAAGTGGGAGTCCTTAGAGAGAAAGGTTTTTATTTCACGGCCCGTGTGGATATGTGTGTTTTCTGGTGCACTTTTTCCATTTCAGACACACAACTGTTAAATGTTGAATCCAGCTAAATCTATTTCAGTGAAATGATCACCGGAATCCCAGTATCTGTTCAATTGAAAGGCCGGGTTTCTAATGTTTGCTAGATTTTATGTAAAGGCTTAGGTAAAGGAAACTCCTACCAATTTTAATCATTGCTGCTTAAACAGTAGTTTAAATGAACTGACAATCAAAGTGTGTGAACAAGCCATAAATATATTTTTAAAAAAATCCATGCAATTCCTTCAAAGCAGCTGTAAAAAATGTTAGCCATCATGCTAACTTCCAACAGACAAAGCCACTGAATCAGACCACCCTCCATCTCTTCTCACATGTCCTCTCCCCAAACCTGAATGTGAAAAATGAGTGGCAGCCAATAGCTGCATTTCCACTGTTGGGCCAAAAGCATGCGTGCTAGTGCGTGCCAGGGCCAATCGCGTTTCCACTGTCACTTCCGGGGCTTGATCGGGCCTTGTCGGGGCTTCCTCATGGCCAACGGCCAGGGTTTCTTGGTCCAGCTCGGGCTCGAGGAATGGTTATGAACAAAGGCGGAGTTTATCTGAGCCGGGATGATTTCAGATACCAGCTAACATCAGCGTTAAAGACTTTTCAAATAATTTTAGCTCAACTCAGTTTATACATTTTAAATAACTTCTGTTTGTGATCCGATGTGGATTCTGATCATCGTATAAAGCAGAAATATTTATATGCAATGCAAAAGACTATGCTCGCTAACCATTACTATAATAAACAGGATTGCTTGAAGACATCTGTCACCGTCATGTTCTGTGTTGTCATGGACTTGCAGTGTTTTCCTCCTGGTCACATGTTCCTTTGATCTAGTTTACCCGCCACTCGTCTGTCGTCATGGTCACCATCATTATTAGTTCATCTGTGTCAGCTGTGTCTTGTAATTATCTCGTTTGTGTTTGCTATTTAAGTTCTCCTGTTTTCTTCAGTCTTTGTCTGGTCTTGTCTGTGTACGTCAGTGTATAGAGTGTGTTGCGAGCCAACCTGTATGACTCACCTGAGTATCCTTGTTCATTTAACCTTTGTTTGAGCATTGTATTTACCTGTCTTCGCCTTCCTGCCTGAACACACCCATGACAACATCAGACAAATCATATAGGCTATGTATCTGTCTCTTTATACCGGACTGTCTGATATCCATATTTAGCTCCGCATATGTCATAAGCCTCTGTTTTTCTGACAGAAAATATAACTGTATTGGGACTGTCACTGGAGAGAGTGCTAAAGCTCCTCAGGTCGTATTTTTAGTGGAAAATCTGTAGAAATTATCATTCTTTCTAAATTTGATGTAAACATACTATCCTGTGACTACAAATAAACAGAAACTGACACAACTAAATGTGTGACTTCTTTCTTTTGTGAAATGCTTTTATCATGTTCGTTTTGCGATCTTGCTAGTTTCCAGTCATCCTTTCTGATTAGTTTTCTGATAAAACTTCCATTTGCTGGTGAAATGATGGGTTTGTGTGACATTGTTCCAGAGAGGTGTGTTACGGGCGGGTTTTAGTGAAGCGCTGCGGAGCTTCTGGCCCAGTGGTTGAAACGCATCATGGTTTTGGGCTCGTTGCTGCAGGTCCGAGGCTATTACCCCATGAAAGCCCTGGCTCGCACTGGCCCGACAGTGAAAAAGCGGCTAATGAAGTACAGTACCAAGATTGGCTTGTGTTGGATGCTTTCAGAATTTTTTCCATTTTTTTTCTGTTTACAGAGCACAGGTCTGTCACAGAACCAGGTGTGATTTCTCAGGACACCTATTTAGTGATATATGTCAGGCAGTAGGAACATTTTACGCATAATATAAAAAAAATAGCTTAGGGCAGCTTTATTTATCTTCTAGTGAACGCAAAACCAGGGTCTCTCTCGCCCACGCCCTGGTTAATTCTGTATGTTCAGCACTGTGCCGCAAATGCTGATGGTGCGATAACCAGTAAAACTCCCATGAGCCTTATCTCAACCATGATGAAATGTTGTACCGCTTCTGTATTAGAGGAAATAAAGAGCCCACACGCATACATTCTGCCTGCCTCTCTGTATATTGGAAGCACACTCTGTTCCGTACACTCTGTTCTCCACTGATCCTTCATTTACCTTCAAGTGCAAAGGCAGGGTTCATGATGTGACTGCCCACTGACCGTGATTTGCCAATATGTTCCTGAATTCTCCTGGAGCATCTATTAGATTTTAAGGTTTAAAACTGGGATTAGAGGCTTAAACAAAATATTTTAAACCTATCCTTTCCATCTAGTTTTAGGGGGGGTTTAATGGTTTGGTTTGGATTGGGGTTTGGTATATGTAAGGAATATATTTGTTTGAAACAAATGTTGTTTCATGACCAACTGAAGAAGATGTTCCAGAAACATGTTTTAGGCCAGCGTACCATTTGCGGAGAGAAGTGTCAGAGGCAGTTGTTTAGTTTGGTATCCCTCGTTTCATTTCTAACCAGTGGGTGTGTCATTCCTTTCACAAAAGAGGGTTAGATTTAAGCAAAAAACAGTCAGAAATTGTGACACCCATGATCAAATTCAGTTTTTTTGAGTCCGTTAGTGGGACACCAGGGTGGCATGTGGCAACTTTCTCTGTGGACTTTGCATGCTCTCCCTTTGTTGATAATGGTTTCCTCTGGGTGTTCTGGTTTTCCCATGATCCAAAGACATGGACAATTGTGAACTGGATGCGTCCAAAGTGATTTTCTGCCTATGATCCAAAATGCTGGGATATCCTCCAGCATCCCTGACCCTATTTAGGACAAGTAGTTTGGAAAACAGATGGAACACTGCCTTTAATTTTTTTTTGTTTTTTTTTTATCTCTTGTGTAGTATTTGTTCTGATCAGTTAGCAATGTATCAGTCAAGAGCCCTGATAACCATGGATCCTCTGTGAGTTATGGCCCATGTTGTGGATGAGTGCTGGAAGAATGTTATTTTTGCGATCTGTGTCGTAAATGAAGTGAATGAGCCTTGGCCCTCCCTACTATCAGCTCTCATATCACCACCCAACCAGGGCAATAAATCAACCCATTTTAAGGCTGAATCAAAGGCGATTCTCATCCTTAGCCTCAAACCATTTTGGGTTGTGAACAAAATCAAATTCTGCTGAATTGTGACTGTGACTGTACATTAGCAGCAAAACTCAGCTAATGAACTCGGACAACATTTTTCACCTTACCTGTTGAAAAGTGAATTATGAATCCAGTTAAAAACACAGTGCTGCACAGCTGCTTAACGCTGGGCAATACGTTACAAAGTGTTAGATATTGACCGAGAATATCTGAGTGCTACAATGATGGGGAATCAAAACACCCAGCAGCTACAACTGTCTCACACATGCACGAGATCATTTGCTTACACTTTATTTCAATGGTCCACTTTAGATATTCTACTTACTAAGTAACTTTGCAACTACATGTCAACTAACTCATAAATTTGCAGCAACATGTCAAATAACTCTCATTAGAATATTAGTAGACTGTTAGGTTAGGGTTAGATGTTAGGGTTAGTACAATAAGTTGACATGTAGTTGCAAAGTTATTTATAGTTACCGATGTGTTACCGATCATTTTACTGTGGATTGCTCATTACAGTAAACTTTACTTTTTTTTAAATTGATTCTTCTCTCTTTCCTAAAGGTTCAGCATGATTTGGTTTTACATGAACAGCTTTGGTTTATGTGCAGCAACTGACATCATATAACCCAACAGACTTGACAGAGAGAGCGGGCTTATGTTAAAACTCAACATACTTGTGTATTTATGCACCATGTTCAGAGTTTCAGAGGATTATTCATAGATTAAGGGACACACACACACTCACAGAGAGAGGATTATAATTTGATGAGTGTAATTAAAGGCTAAACTTCTCCCAAAGGCAATCACAAGGGGTTAATTAACTTCACAAACACACACACACACACACACACACACACACTCAGAGAGCGAGAGAGAAATAGATGTAATGCTTTAATTAACGGCATACATGTTTTGGATTTGTGACCATGTTGTATGTGAAATTCTCACAGATGAGTTTTAATCTTATTTTTCATATCTATTATTATTATGTCTGAATGTCTGACTAACTTGCTCTCTATGGCTCTCTATTCAATTCAGTGTTACCCATTTTCCATCAAAAGTGCTTGAAGTATAGAAAGCACTGATTTTAATGTACTTTGGTCCAAAGTAGTTTTATTTATCCACCCCAAAACCACCTTTTCTTGATGAGAAATGCGCACAATTGAAACAGATTGGGCAGTGGTAGCTATGTGTTTTACTGGAAGGAGTGTTTTCCATGTAATATTGCTGAAGTATCTGTAGCAGACTAAATTTACACCCAGATTGAATTCATCTTTATCATGTACAGTACTATGGTTCACAAAAACCTAACCCTGACTTGCACCTGAGTTCAGATGATGGCTTTCACACTATGAAAACAGAACTCCGTGGTCAATTGAAGCTGGGTCTGTACCAAAACCACTAGTGTGAAAGCAACATCACCTTCTCACTCAGGGTCATCCATTAGTTTAGGGCAGTGGTAAGTCGCTGGTTTATTAGACTGTAAATCTTCCTCTCAGCCCTTTGTCAACCCCAGCATGTGTGAAACCCATCTCAGTTCTCACAGCGAAGCAAAGAAACCACTTTTAGTGATCTTTACCCACTCGCTTGCTCTTTATGGTTTCACTGATTTCACAGTGAGGCAATGGATTCAGTTCATAATATTACAGAGCACCTTTCAGTTTTAACACTTTTAATTGCAGTTAATTGCATATATGAATGTGTGCTGTGAAAATCACCCAAATGAAGATCATTAAAAGTAAAAGCCAATATATTGTTTGTTTTATTTCATATCACTACAAGATAAGAACATAGGTCATAATATGACAGATCCACCCAAAACAGAAACTGACACAGATACCCATAACACACACACACACACACAAATATACACCGATCAGGCATTACATTATGGCCTAATATTGTGTTGGCCGCCCTTTGTTGCCAAAACAGCCCTGACCCATCGAGGCATGGACTCCACTAGACCCCTGAAGGTGTGCTGTGGTATCTGGCACCAAGATGTTAGCAGCAGATCCTTTCAGTCCTTTAAGTTGCGAGGTGGGGCCTCCATGGATCGGACTTGTTTGTTCAGCACATCCCACAGATGCTCGATTGGAATGAGATCTGGGGAATTTGGAGGCCAAGTCAACACCTCAAACTCGTTGTTGTGCTCCTCAAACCATTCCTGAACAATTTTTGCTTTGTGGCAGGGCACATTATCCTGCTGAAAGAGCCACAGCCACCAGGGAATACCGTTTCCATGAAAGGATGTATATGGTCAGCAACAATGCTTAGGTAGGTGGTACGTGTCAAAGTAACATCCACATGGATGGCAGGACCCAAGGTTTCCCAGCAGAATATTGCCCAAAGCATCACACTGCCCCCGCCGGCTTGCCTTCTTCCCATAGTGTATCCTGGTGCCATGTGTTCCCCAGGTAAGCGATACACACGCACCCGGCCATCCACGTGATGTAAAAGAAAACGTGATTATTCTGACTGGTCTGCACCTATGCAGCCCCATACGCAACAAACTGCGATGCACTGTGTATTCTGACACCTTTCTATCTGAACCAGCATTAACTTCTTGAGCAATTTGATCTACAGTAGCTCTTCTGTTTGATCGGACCACACGGGCCAGCCTTCGCTCCCCACGTGCATCAGTGAGCCTTGGCCGCCCATGACCCTGTCGCCGGTGAACCACTGTTCCTTCCTTGGACCACTTTTGATAGATACTGACCACTGCAGACCGGGAACACCCCACAAGAGCTGCAGGTTTGGAGATGCTCTGACCCAGTTGTCTAGCCATCACAATTTGGCCCTTGTCAAACTCGCTTAAATCCTTATGCTTGCCCATTTTACCTGCTTCAACTTTGAGGACAAAATTTTCACTTACTGCCTAATATATCCCACCCACTAACAGGTGCCGTGATGAAGAGATATTTGTTATTCACTTCACCTGTCAGTGGTCATAATGTTATGCCTGATAGGTGTATACATATAAGGTAAGCCAATTTTGAGTAAGACTTATGTAAGTTACAGGCCATTCATATGGGATGCATTTTTGCATTGTCACTTTTTTTTTTTAATTGTAGCTCTTTGTACACATGATGAGATGGACATGTTTGGATATTGCATCATGTCTTATTAAATTATTAAGACCAGTATGATAGAAGAAATATGAGATTGAAGAGCTGTCAGCATTTTGATTCTCCTCGCTGACATCTGTTTCTTCACTCAAGTCACAATTAATTAGAGTCATAACTGCCCTCACTGAGTCAGAGATCTTATATCTCAGAGACATAACATTCAAAATGTCAATAACTCTGTCAATGTTAGCCAGCAACTACAGCTGTGCTGCAATCATCTGACAGCAGAACGGACCAGACATTACACATATCGTCTCACACCAGCCACGATTATCATTGACCAGAACAGTGGGTTTTGATTTCAAGGATAATTTCACCATTGTAATAAGCCGACAATTTGACCTTCCCTAAAATCTGTAATGACAACATATGATCAATATTTAGCAATGTTTTATTGCAAACCTGTGGGGAAAGAAAAAATGCTTTTTCGCCATAGGCATGAGAAGACGTTTTAAAAGAGTTTTCCACCAATCGGTTATTTGGCTTTTTCTTAGTTGACAATGAAATCATGATTTTAGGGATCATTTAAGGTACCACTGTCATGTGTACCTGATTAATTATATTTAAAACAATTTTTGAATATTCAAATCTGTACACTTCATTTAAAATACACTCAAAAAAATATTTTATGATGCTGTTCACTTTATTTAAGCGATTCATCTTGATTTAACACCATTATATCAGGTTTCTGGTTCAAATGTGATTACTTCATGTTAAATTGACTTAAAACGGTTACTCTTTGACATAACTTGATGTTTTCATTTTGAAATAACATGTTTCAATCAAGTAACCCAAACAAACAGGACTTTCACTTCCCATCATGCTTTAAAAAAGGGGCTGAATTCGGAGAGTAAATGCTTAAATAAAGTACTATTTTATGCATTTTTAACAAGATGAGAAAATGGAGAGACTTTTTAATGTTTAATGTTCTGTTATGTTGGTGTTTAAAAGTTTCTGTTATGTTAGTGTTTTTGGGGGCTTACCATTGTGGTGAAGTGTAGAGCATGTGCTTGGGTTGAGGACCTGCTGTATATTCTACAAATATATTCTACAAATGTTCAAAATAACTAAACATTAAACACTTAAACTCTAACAGGTCTTTCCATTTTCTTAAAAACACATAAAACTCGTGCAAATCTGCACAAGGGCACCAGTCTGAACAGCAACAGCACTGGTTGGCTCAACAAGAGTAAATTATGTTCAGGAAACATTCACAGAATATGTCACATGAAACTGGTGTGATCTCATTCACTTTGGATGAATTTTACTCATCAGTGCAATTAACCCAGTTCAAGTTCAAATAAATCAGTTCAACTGTGTGGAAATAGGTGTCATAATTGTATTAAGTTAGACCAACAAGCTATTTTTTGAGTGTAGGTAGTACTGAACTTAAAACACATGTAATACAACTTAATTTTATAACTCAATTATTGCACCTCACCACACTATTCAACTAGTCATTTTTGTACGTTTTGCAAATAAAATAGATTATTTTATAAAACTAACATTATTATTGTTATAAAAGGGAAATGCCACAATGTAACAGAGATTAAAAAGAAACCTTTTCAGAAACCTTTATATTTAAGTTTTAGTTTAATTTAAATTAAGTACAATTTAGGTAGATTGTTTTTTATTCTATAACCTATTCAAATATAATAGTTATAAACTTTCAAAAAATACAATGAATGTATTTAAAAATGTCCTTGGATATGCACATTAAACAGGGACACATTTATCAAACATCAGCGCGTGTTTCTTGTTAATTAAGTCAGTAGTAAATCATGGGACCTCAAAGGGAACAGTTTCCTGAGAATGAGCCTTACACATAATGTGAATCACTGCATGAAGGGACATGGCTGTTATTACAATGGACAGAGAAATATTATTGATAATGGATGTCTGCAGTTTCTCCAGAGCCCTGATTAGAAGGACAGAGACAGACCGAGAGGCTTCATTACTCTTGCTGCTTCTGACAGACGGCAAAGAAGCACCTGAATCCAGTTTAATGGTGAAAATAGACGCACAGGCACCCGCAGCGAAAACCCGTTTAACACTCACCTCTGAGTTACAGACACAAGACAGATGCAGCGCAGCAGAGTAGAGAGGACAATACCGACAGCTTTTAGTGTTTGTGTGAGTGCGCTGCGGTCACAGGGTCATATAGGGAGCAGCAG
Source organism: Rhinogobio ventralis (assembly GCA_039654625.1). Classification (NCBI taxonomy): domain Eukaryota; kingdom Metazoa; phylum Chordata; class Actinopteri; order Cypriniformes; family Gobionidae; genus Rhinogobio; species Rhinogobio ventralis. Next base: position 30,210,524 of record CM077203.1, on the reverse strand, counting down.
AACGCAGATTTTTCCTACGAAACGGGAGGGCTGACAGAATGAATGCTTGGCACTGAGAGAGGTGATGGAGCTGTGCTTGGCAGAGACTTCAAACTATGAAGGACAGACCTTTACCTGACCCTTCACACATAGATTTCAGAATCCATCTTCCTTTGAACCACCTCAACTGATGTTCATTACCTGAAAGAACAAGATTCATTCTCTTCATCGTGATTGGTGAACCTCAGTGTGGGATTTTAAAGATCTTTCATGATGTTCTTATTCTAGAGAGCATTTTATTGGACACAAATTAACATCCATGCAAATAAGGATTTTATTTCTCTGAAATGTTGGTTGATTTGTTCAATCAACTAAAACTTTAATAAGTTAAAAAAATGTGTAAAAATGTGGAGTACACTAGCATATTGATGATATGACATATAGACACTGAAAGTGAAAAATATTATTAACCCTATTAGAAACCCTTAAGGTTTTGTTTTGGGGTCTCTTACCATAGGTTTACATGCATCCCGGTAAAAAATAAAATAAAATAAAATAAAAAACACTTTAATTTTACTCATAATATACATTGCACATCATCTATAATTTCTCAAAGAGTCTTAAAACAGTTCGCTCAAAGATTCAGTCTTTCTAAACCCCTCCTTTCCAAGAACCAACTCTGCTCGGCCAGATGGCCCAGTCTGTTGTGAGTGGTCTACTCTGATTGGTCTACTCTGCTCTGATTGGTCAGATGGTCCAGTCTGTTGTGATTGGTACACTCTGCTCTGACTGGTCAGATGGTCCAGTCTGTTGTGATTGGTCTACTCTGCTCTGATTGGTCAGATGGCCCAGTCTGTTGTGAGTGGTCTACTCTGATTGGTCTACTCTGCTCTGATTGGTCAGATGGTCCAGTCTGTTGTGAGTGGTCTACTCTGATTGGTCTACTCTGCTCTGATTGGTCAGATGGTCCAGTCTGTTGTGATTGGTCTGGTCTGCTCTGATTGGTCAGATGGTCCAGCCTGTTGTGATTGGTCTACCGCTTACAGCGTGTCAGAAACAAAACAGCCATTACCATACCTGAATTTACATTACGGATTATCCTCAGCACTTGATACACAGTGATACAAAAAGTAACGATGGCGTCGGTTTTACTGTATCAATTCTAGCTCGAGTCCTTTTATAGTGCATGCAAAGATGATTTGCAGAGCTGAAAACAGAGTCTTCTCGACATATTCAAACTATTCCAGTCTCAGCTACAACTACAGTGTGTGAGGGTCAAAGTAGATGTCTATGAAGGGTATGTAACAAGAAGTGAGACTGGACTCGTTTCAGCAGTTCAGAATCGATTCCTTCTTTTAGGAGACAATAACTTTATTTGTTGTGCACTTTGATCTTTAAAACCTTGGATACCTTTTACATTCAGAAACACCTATATTACACACTCCATTAAAGGTAGGCTATTAATCGAAAAAGCACTTTAAAATATTTAGTCACTCTGCCTATATGGATGGTGTTACAGATGCGGACTCTAGGATACATGCACTTCCTGTTATCAATCTGTGCATTGTTCATTCCAGCTCCCAAATAGATCCTAAGGTCAAGGGTCAAACTGTGTAATGACAGGAAGTGAGATACGGTGAGATTGTGAGAACGGATGATGACGCCATAAACCAAGACAAACCGTCTGCTGTGCTACTGGGTGTCTGGTCATAGGTTGGTTACCTCTGGCTTTATACTTACTCTGTACAGAAATGTACTATTTTAGATTGTTATGTTCATATACATTACTGTTTAAAAGTTTGGGGTCAGTACGATTTTTTTTTTTTAAGAAAGAGATTAATAAATTTATTAAGTGAGGATTCATTAAATTGACATTAAAAGACATTTATATGGTTACAAACGGTTTCTATTTTTTTAAGTAAATGACGTTTTTTTTTTACTTTCTGTCCATCAAAGAATCCTAAAAAAATAATATATATATTTTTTATAATAACAAGAAATGTTTCTTGTGCAGCAAATTATCATATGTCACATAACTTCTGTGTAGTTTTGGTACAGTGCTTTGTTTCTTGTTTCTTGTTTCCTCCCTCAGTTGCCCTGTGTAATTTATGAAAATTAGGAATAAGTGATGTTTTTAAAATAAATTAAAATCGAAAACAGTTTGCAAATTGCAATACATTCACAATATTACTGGTTTTAATATATTTAATCACGTAAATGCAGCTTTGGTGAGCATAAGATACTGCTTTCATAAATCTTACTGAGTCCAAACTTTATAGTTTAATATTTTTATATTTATGTATTTAAAATGGTCTAGGGTTGGCTTGCAGCATGTATGATCAAGATGCAGGGGTATCCAAAAAAACAATTATTTATAATCAGTAACAATCAGGAGATATTAGGGGAAATGTAGGAGACTTAGAAAACCAACATAAATCAGAACTGAGAACCGACAAAGAACTGAACTGAAGTATATATACACATGGCAAACACAGGTGATACTGATATGTAACTATAGAAACAAATGATGACATAATCAGTAACCAAGGAGGGAAACAGGAACTAAAGGAAACAAAACAGAATATTAACATAAGAGTCCATAGAACAGAACATAAACCTGACATTACACCCCCCTCTGGAGGTGGACATAGGGCTGGAGATGAATAAGACCCTGGAGGAGCTGGCAGAGGAAGATCCCATGGTGGAGCCGATGGAGGGAGGAGCCAAGGTGGAGCCTTCACTGACAGGCAGATCCAGGGGGGTGGACGGAGCCAGCAGAGAGGGTGAAAATAATTGGATAGGACATCAAGCGGGATCATTTCATCAACATAATTTCATGGATCTAGCTGAGGAGAAGAGAGTTTGGGGGTAAGGACTTGGGTGGGAACTGGCTCCATATTCCCCAGATCAATAGCCGTGTTTCCACTGTTGGGCCAAAAGCAAGCATGGCAGTACATGCCTGGCCGCATTTCTTCCGTCACTTCCGGGCCTTGATCGGGCCTCATCGGGGCTTCCTCAACAGCCAGGGGTTTTTGGCCTGCCGAATATCTTGGTCCAAAGCGGGCCAATTGGGGATTGATGAGCGGTTGTGGTTTACCGGTGTCAGGAGAGGGTCAACACTGCTGTTAATTTCCCATGTTATCATACCAGGCTACCAGCTAACCTTAACATTTAAGACATTTTTCAGCTCAAACTCACTTTCAGATACCATGCGAGTGTTCAAACTTCTGATTGCGATCCGAAGGGGATTCTGATCACCGTATGAGGTAGATATGCAATGCTAAAGACTACTTATGCTAACCATTGCGATAATAAATTCAAATACTGTATGTTGATGGAAAATTCCAGAGACAGCTTGAAGAACTTCATATATGATTATAATCATGTATTTATTTGGTTTCACATTTTATCTGTCTCTTCCCTGTGCCTTTGTTGATAGGTACCGGACTAATGCATCCGCATAGTAACATGCACCCCAGCAGTGTTGGGAGTAACACACTACAAAGCATTACTGTAATTCCACTACTTTTAGCGGTAACGCGCATGTAACTAAACATTTGTTTTAATCAAGTAACGCAATACAATTACTGAAGATTAAATGAGTTTGTTACTCGCGTTACTCTCTTTTGTGAAAAATGAACGCTTGCAGACAAGAAGCTCAAATCTAGGCCCTAGCCCGGCCCGTGTCCGACTTCCCGAGTCTGACTGGAGCCCGTGTTAAAAAAAAAATAATAATTATCCGCCCTATTACATATTGTTGCATCCATTAAAATAGTTCAGTTTCGTTTTTAATGTCAAAGTAAGTATATATTTCGTTTAGTTTCTTTTTTAAGTTAATTTAGAAAAAAGTTTGGAGCATTTTTTTGTTTGTTAAATTAAAGTTTTTATTTTTTTTAAATGACGACCAATCGGCCAGCGGCCGACAGTGAGACAGTGACTTGTCTTGCCTATAATAAAATCCATAGATATAAAATACTTCAAGCATGTAACGATTCACCAGTGTGAGTGGATTACATGTCTGGATTGTCCCTCCATGAAAGCTGCATTTGGATCCTCTACCTGTGTCCCTAAGAGCAGTACATAACAGAAGAAAAAATACTATTCCTACGTCAAGGTACCAGTAGAACCTCTCAGTTCTGTGCTCTGGCTAATCGTGTCAATTGGAAAGATACTGTTTTGAAGGACTTTTATTCTCACGGATTAAACGAACCAATAAAATCTTTCATGCCACAAGGTCAAAATGACTTTACTTTAGAACAATTTATGGACTATGCACTATTATTGTCTGGTTCCTCCTACACAGTTGGGGAAGTAGAGGAGGATGCTACCCCCGAACATTTTTGCGAGCCTGTGTCCTCGGACAAGATGGCCGCCGAGCCTGTGTCCTCAGACAAGATGGCTGCCGAGCCTGTGTCCTTGGACAAGATGGCCGCCGAGCCTGTGTCTTTGGACAAGATGGCTGCCAGTCCAGAGTCCTGTGTCGTCTCAGCAGACCTTCCGGAGCCTCGTGTCATCTCAACAGACCTTCCGGAGCCTCGTGTCGTCTCAGCAGACCTTCCAGAGCCTTGTGTCGTCTCAGCAGACCTTCCAGAGCCTTGTGTCATCTCAGCAGACCTTCCAGAGTCTCCTCACGCTTCAGCAGATCTTCCAGAACCTCCAGCTGCCACGGACACTACACCAGAGTCACCAGCCTTCACGGGTGCCTCACCAAAGTCTTCAGCCGTCATGGATGCCACATCTGTGTTCCCGGTCATCATGAGCGCTGCACATGAAAACATTATGGCTTTCCCTAGGCTCTTGAGACTGGCTTCAAGTCTGGAGGTGATGTCAGCTGCATAACCTTAGGGTGCCAAACCTTAGGGTCTCTGAGGAGGTCCCACTGTCGACAATACTCCCTGTTACAGCGATGGCTATTTTGTGTGTTTGGGCCACACACTGCTCTCCAGCCACTGACCAGCATCCAGAGATGGCTCCAGCCACAGACCAGCGTCCAGAGATGGCTCCAGCCCCTGACCAGCATCCAGAGATGGCTCCAGCCCCTGACCAGCGTCCAGAGATGGCTCCAGCCACTGACCAGCGTCCAGAGTTGGCTCCAGCCACTGACCAGCGTCCAGAGATGGCTCCAGTCACTGACCAGCATCCAGAGATGACCCTCTGAACTGTGTGAGCCGCCCTGGACTCCTGAACTGTCTGAGCCACCCTGGTCATCTGTCCGGCCTGCGCCACCCTGGTCATCTGCCCAGCCTGTTCCGCCCTGGCTGCCTGCTCTGCCTGAGTCTCCAGGCCCTCTTCCGCTCCATGGGCCTGGCCCTCCATCCCGCCACCGAGTCCGCCTCCACTCCACCTCCCTCCTAGACCATTTCAGGAGCGTCTGGAAGCCACTCCTTTGGGGGGGGGGGGGGGGACTGTCATTCCATCATAGACTACATCACCCATAATCCTTTGCCCGGACTCATCAGCACTCACTGTTTACACCTGTGTCTCATTTACCTCATAACCTCTGCCTATATCTAGCCTGTTCACCGTCATTCTTTGCTAAGTCTTGTTTTGTTGTTACACTGCACTTCTGAGTGTTCTCCCCAGTTTCATGTCTCTTCGTTCTTTGGATTTCTTGCCTGTTTCCCGGATTACCCTTTTGCTTCTGTCCCCTGCTTTGTTTGATTGTTTGGACTGCCTGCCTGTGTTTTTTACCCTTTGCCTGTATTTTGGATTACGTGTCTGGATTGTCCCTCCATTAAAGCTGCGTTTGGATCCTCTACCTGTGTCTCTCGGAGCAGTACGTAACAAAGCATCACAATGTTAGTTTAAACGTTTAGCCTACTATCATCACCACCACCACAGTAAAAAGGCATTTTTGATAAGTTGAGGTATAGGCTGATCGTAGGCGCTCACAAACGAAACAGGATACACAATCTAAACAAATAAAAAAATTAAAATAAAAAACATGCAGGTTGTCTTACCTTACACCTCTCCGCAAAATGAATATAAATCCGATCTTCAATTCCCGCGCTATATGCACATTTAACGGAGTTCACCTCAACGAAAGCAACAGATATGAGCTGCATTTTATTCATCAGCTCATTTCAAGACTGCAATATGAGAAAGAGCGACCTGAACACTGGTGAGATAATTTAGTCTCATTAGTTTTAATGAAGATAATTGTGTTTTTCAGCATCTGATACTTACTTCACTTGCGGCAGTTTGCATGTTGGCTTGCTACTCATTTGCGGCGATGCGTGTTGCAGTAGCGCCGTCATATCTGGCTACAACATGTATAGGCTAGCCTATAACGCTCTCACACTTGTCCAGTTTCACCTGAAATGTTGAACGAAAAATTGTTTATTGTGTTTGACTGTTCAGTACTGTTCATATTTACATTTAAAAAGCAGGCATAAAAGTAACTTAAAAGTTACTTTCCATAGTAAATAATTACTTTTGATATACAGTAATTGGTAAAGTAATTCAATTACTTTTAAAAGAAGTAACTAGTAACTGTAACTAATTAGTAATTTTCAGTAACTTGCCCAACACTGCACCCCAGTTTACTCGTATAACTCATAACTCTTGTTTTCTGCTCGTGAGCTCCCTCTGTTGCTCTGACTGAAAGGATAACAGTATATAGTGAGACAGGAGAGTTCGCTCAAACCTCCTCAGATCACATAATTCCATGGAAAATTAATAGAAATGATCACTCTTTCTAAAGAAATGTGAAGTAACATTATATTTTATCATTATTTTTTTAAATGTGTAAGCCTTTGGCCTTGATGGAGTTGTTTTGTCCATTTCTGTGATCACAAACAAATGGAAGCAGGTGCAACTGAATAGGTATGTGTGTTGAATGTACCAGTTTCAGTGAGCATGATTGATGTGTACTCCTGGCACAAATTAATAAATTACTGTCACTGTAAAAATGTTTTATTGTAAAACACTGGTCAAATATCAAAGCCGGAATCTTAAGTCTTTACATAAAGACCAAACATTCACTTCTGTCATGCTCATTTTGGGAACTAGCTCGTTTTCTGTCAGCTGATGAAATGGTGAGGTTGTGTGATGTTGTTCTATGTAGGCGTGTTAAGGGGTTGTATTGGCCCCGCCCGTCCGGTTGTTAGCCCTGGCTCGCACTGACCCAACAGTGGAAAAGTGGCTAATGAGCCAGAGCATGGACATGGCGCTCCCATAGCAGGAATAGGCTCTAGCACAGGGTCTGTGGCTCTTGTTCACATTTGTTCACTTTTGGTGTGAACAGGCCTTAAAACATCAAATCCACCTGAAAGTTCAACACACCCCACAACTGCAGGCTAAATAATCCTATTATCTGAACTCTCCCAAGCTTTAAAAATCTATTTATGAGCAAATTATTCCTTTGATATGTCCATGAAACATGATGTCCACTATAAATAAACAGATGTGAAAGCTTTAGAAACAAAAACACACACACACAAGACATCAGTCGTCTATCTATTCTCTCTGTCCTCACACGTTTATAGTTTTAATAAGGCACCAGATGAATAGTCTGACTGCGGTAAACTGTCTACATAAACACAAAAGGACTTTTATTAAGTCTTAAAATATGCATGGCATAGATATTACATCATTGAGAAAGATCAGACAGATATTAAAACCTCCACGGGCAGAGGTCAAAACCCTCTCATACACTCTGGGCTATAAATATAAAAGATTATGCCTATCCAAGTGTGTGTGTGTGTGTGGTCCCGTCACCACAGAAAGTTGTTTGTACTCATATACACAAACAAATTTACACATGATTTTAATAAAATGTAAAACTATTTTAATAAAGAAAAAAACTTGGGGGTGGGGGAGTAATGGCTTATCTGGGTCTGCATCCAAAATTGCATACTTCCTTACTATATAGTAGGCAAAAAACAGTATGTGACAAAAGAAGTATGTCCAAATTCAGAGTAATAATGAAAGAGTAGGCAAAAAGTACCCGGATGACCTACTTCTTTTAGTTAGCTCAGCACATTCTCTGGGTCCTCCAAAAGTCTCTACACCATCAAACTTCACTGCTCTTCGTCTTGTATAATTAATAAATGTAACGCTCTCTCGAAAAAGGATTTTTGTACTGTGATTTTTACCATTGGATTTCAAAAAGTTTTGAAGTTAGGACACCAGTGGGGTTGTCCTAAAGTTAAGACAGCTTTTAGGATTTTTTGTCGAGTTAGGATGCTTTTGTAATACCCATTTCCTATCCATAGTTAAGATAAGATTATGCACTTAAGAAATGTCATTCTGTAATAGCTTTTGTCCTAAATGCGTTCCTAACTGAAATTGCCATGGTTACCAAACAGATAAGATAGGTGTCATGCAACAGACAGAGACAGAGGGATAAGTGAACTCAATGCAAAGTTATTTAGTGAAAGAGGCACAAACACAGGTAACTTGCAGATAATGAAGAAAGTCAGATAAATCACTGAGAGCAGTCACTTAGCTGAAGTAAACGGTCCAGTTGTTTGCAGGAATCTGAAGACGAGGAACCAAGGAACAGGAGACAGTGATGACGAGGAACTCTCAGGTGAGTAACAGGTAAGAAGTCCAGGTATGTAATGACGAGACCAGACGTGGAGCAGAGTGTGAGGTGAGTATATAAGGTGCCTGTAATAATGAGGTGCAGGTGCATGTGATCAGTACTCCGTGGAGAGTGAACGAGTGGCCGGAGCGTGGAGATCTGGTGACTCTGTGACAGTACACCCTCCTCCACAGGCAGCTCCTGACGACCGGATGGGGCGACGACGACGGGGTCTACCTCAATCCCTAGGAGCAGGACGATCTGGATGATCTGCATGGAACTGAGTGAGGAGTGAGGGGTCGAGGATGTCGTTACGGTTGATCCAGGACTGTTCCTCTGGGCCGTAGTCCTCCCAGTCAATGAGGTACTCAATGCGGGAACCCCGTTGTCGGGAGTCGCCCACACCCGGTAGATGGCTTCATCCTCCATGACGTCTGGAGGAGGAGGTACCGCATCGTCACCGAGATCTGTGGAAGGAGAGGACAAGGGTTCAGTGTGGGGTTTAAGTAATGAAACATGAAAGGAAGGTGATATACGATACTGTGCAGGGAGGTTGAGACGGTAGGTGACTTCGTTGAGCTGCCTCTGTATAGTGAATGGACCAATGTACCGGGGACTCAGCTTACGGCAGGGCAGTCAGAGACGGATGTCCCGGGTGGAGAGCCAAACCATCTGGCCAGGTTGATAACGTGGAGTGGGACCTCTTCTGGTGTCGGCTTGGCTCTTGTGTCTCCTGACTGCCTGCTGGAGATGGACATGAGCTGAGTCCCACACTCTCTTGCTCTGCTGGAACCAGTGGTTGACAGCTGAAACTTCTGAGGGCTCACCCGACCAGGGGAAGAGAGGAGGTTGATATCCCAGGATGCATTGGAATGGGATGAGCCCTGTGGTTGGTCTGCCGGAGGGAATTCTGCGCATACTCGGCCTAGGGTTAGGAACTGATTCCAGCTGTCCTGGTTCTGGTGGCAATATGACCTTTGTATATGAGTATTTCGCGATCTCCTGGATCTTCCACTCAGTTTGGCCGTTAGTCTGCGGGTGGTATCCAGAGGACAGGGGTCACCCTGCCGCTGGGAGAAGACCGCCCCGACCCCCGTGGACGAGGCGTCGACCTCAACGATGAAGGGAAGGTCCGGGTTAGGATGAACGAGGATCGGGGCGGTTTGGAATGCTTCTTGGAGCTGTTGGAAAGCTTCTCAGGCAGATGGAGTCCAGGACAGAGACTTGGGCCGGCCTTTGAGGAGCGAGGTGAGGGGTGCACTGAGCAGACTGTAGTTGTTGATGAAACGTTGATAGAAGTTTGCAAACCCCAGTAACCATTGGAGCTCCTTCACAGTAGTAGGCAGGGGCCAGCTGTGGATGGTTTCCACCTTCATCTGGTTCATCTGGATGCCGTGTTGGTCGATGATGTAACCCAGAAACTGCACGGAGAGGGGATGTGGAACTCGTACTTCTCCAGCTTGAGATACAGATGGTGTTGGCGTAGCTTTTCTAGGACCTGGGAGACGTGTTGGCGATGTTCGGCCAGGTTCGAATATGAGGATGTCATCAATGTAGATGATAACAAAGCGATGGAGGAATGCCTGGAACACCTCATTCATATCATTTTGGAAGACTGAAGGAGAGTTGGACAGGCCATATGGCATTACCCGGTATTCATAGTGCCCAGACGGTGTGACGAAGGCGGTCTTCCATTCATCTCCTCGGCGTATACGAATGAGGTTGTACGCACTCCGCAGGTCCAGCTTGGAGAAGATACGAGCTCCTCGCAGCTGTTCTAGCCGCGGGGACCAGAGGAAGGGGGTAGCTAAACCTAACCGTTTGGGAGTTCAGGTGACGGTAGTCAATGGATGGACGAATGAAGCCTTGTTAGAGTGCTTATTGCGCCTACTCCTCCATGGCCTTCTGTTCCGGGATGGACAGAGGGTACACTCTACCTTTGGGAAGAGTGGCCCCAGGCAGCAGGTCGATGGCACAGTCCCGTGGCCGATGAGGTGGTAGTTGAGTTGCCAGCTGCTTGCTGAACACATCCTGGAACGCCCAGTATTCAGGAGGAATCTCCACATGACGATCTGACTCAGGACTTTCAATGGACGTTGACAGGAGAGGAAGAGTCTTGGAGTCAGGAGAAGAACGTTGAAGAATCATAGAAGATTTTGTGATAGGAGTTATACATTTAAGGATGCAATTGTCGCTCCATTTAAGGATCTCACCAGTGTTCCATTGGATGGATGGTTGGTGTTGTACGAGCTAGGGGCATCCCAGGAGGATGTCAGTACAGACACAGGTGATGCAAGATTATTCTCTGACGCTCCGCACGGAACAGGTGATTAGTGTCCACTTGCATAGATTCAGGTGCTGGAAGGGCGACAGATGGTGTGGCAGGCAGAGGATTTACAGTGGGTGATAAAACAGTGCAGGCTGAATCTAGCTGAGCAACGCGAATAGTCTTTTGAATCAGGCTTTCCAAACCCATGTTGTCATCGTATACCACCATTAATTGACAAATGTGTGCGTTGAGACTGTGTCTAAAAGCAGTGATGAGAGCGGATTCATTCCATCCACTAGCGGCCGCCAGGGTGCGAAACTGAAGGGCGTACATGCTTACATGTCTCTTCTCCTTGACGAATGTTGTACAACTGGTCGTGTATTGCTAGATCGGCGGTGTTTTGGCTGAACACTTCCCGGAAGTGACTGGACAGGGCAGCGATGGATGGCGTCACTGGAGCTTGGGATTCCCAGAGGGGTTGAGCCCATTGTAACGCTCGCCCTGACAGCAGGGAAATAACAAAAGCCACTCGAGCGCGTTCAGTGTGGAAGAGTTGATATTGGGCTTCCAGATAGAGTGAACACTGTAATAGGAACCCACTGCAATCCTCCGCCGTACCGGGAGAATGTCGCTGGTCGGGCAATGGGACTGACAGAGGCAGCTGACGAAGAAGCAGCGGGTGCTGTGTGCTGGAGTGCAGGTTGAGGTGCAGAGATGGTGGGTGATAGAGTGCTGGATGATGCAGTCAAGGAGGATCGCACCGCTTTAACCAAGGTGGTGAATGGGTCCGGCGGGCGATCTCCACCTGTGTTTGTGGAGCTCTGCATGAGGTCTGGTCTTCTGTCAGGCAACGTACAGAGACAGAGGGATAAGTGAACTCGATACAAAGTTATTTAGTGACAGAGGCACAAACACAGGTAACTTGCAGATAATGAAGAAAGTCAGATGAATCACTGAGAGCAGTCACTTAGCTGAAGTAAACAGTGACAAGGACAAGGAACAGGAGACAGTGATGACGAGGAACTCTCATGTGAGTAACGGGTAAGAAGTCCAGGTATGTAATGACGAGACCAGACGTGGAGCAGAGTGTGAGGTGAGTATATAAGGTGTCTGTAATAATGAGGTGCAGGTGCATGTGATCAGTACTCCGTGGAGAGTGAATGAGTGGGCGGAGCATGGAGATCTGGTGACTCTTCGACAGTAGGATTCTAAAGTTAAGATGTTTCTGAAATACGCCCCCTGATGTATAAACGTTGCGAACGCACAAAAGAAGGCCTATCTGTTTCCATTAAAAATCTATAAACGTCTAAAAATATATGTTTACGTTATAGACAAAATTGCATAAATTTGATTTGTTTAAAACAATTAAAACTACAATTTGGCTGGTGGAAAAGAATGAGGATAACTCTTCTCTGAAAACTTTCTCTGAACAGTTTTGTTTTTTTGTACAATTTTGATGTATCTATTCTAAAACATACTGAATGAATTTTAGTAATGTAATGTGATGGCAAAAATGGCATTTATAGTATATATATATATATATATATATATATATTTACATAATGTCTTGTATCGTTAAACATGGTATCACGTGGATGGGACTATTTATATCAAGTCAAGTCAACTTTATTTATATAGCGCCTTTTACAATGCAGATTGTTTCAAAGCAGCTTCACAGTGTTAAACAGGAAAATAATGCAACCGAATTTGATTCGGCTGTACAGCCGCTCTGGAGAAAACGGTGATGTCATCTAGCTCATTTCAATTATCATATATATTCAAGTAATGTAGTTGACATAGTTAATTTAGTTTAGTAATTCAATTTATTTGGATATTTATTTGAAAATTTAGTGTCCCCAACTGAGCAAGCCAAAGGCGACAGTGGCAAGGAACCAAAACTCCATCAGGGGCATAATGGAGAAAAATAAACCTTGGGAGAAACCAGGCTCAGTCGGGGTGCCAGTTCTCCTCTGGCCAATTAACACAGTGTATGATTATTATTTTGGCAGCCTTACAGGTCAGAAGTCATATTAGATCGGAATATTCGAAAAATCGGAGGCATCACGCCGGAGACGGGTTTATTAAGGAATTATTTCATATGGAAATTATATGCAGATGACGTTATACATGGTAAAAACTAGGCATGGTAAGCTCTATATATGGTTATTTCGTGGAGGAGACGGGGTGGAGAGTATTGATATGGCAACTAGTAAATACAATACGTTTAAAGTCCTCATTAAATCAAAGTTTTTAGTAGGAATATGTTAGCCTTACTGTTATCTATAAGCTGGTGTGCTCTGAAGCAATGACAAAATTCACATTTAGAAGATATAAGCATTCAAAATGCCTCGGTTACGACTGTAACCTTAGTTTCCTGAGTAGGGAACGAGACGCTGCGTCACCGCTTTGGGAACGCCTCTGCGTGATTGCGTCGTGAAGCACATGTGTAATCAGTCCAATGGAGAGACGGAACGTCATAGGCGGGTGACGTCATCGACCCGGAAGGTATAAAGCATACCGGCAAACAAACGCCGCTAGCTTCTGTGGTAGAGTGAAGCAAGACGCTTTTGCGGGCATGCGGGGAGTATGGCAGGGTGACGCAGCGTCTCGTTCCCTACTCAGGGAACTAAGGTTACAGTCGTAACCGAGACGTTCCCTTTCGAGGGAACTCGCGCTGCGTCACCGCTTTGGGAACGAGAATACCCACGTCCCCATAGGAGCCGGATGCCCGCCTGTGCATTGTCTAAAAGGCGAGCACCCGAGCCCCTGGAGTAATGTCAAGTTCGTAGAACCTCACGAAAGTGAGCGGCGAGGACCACCCCGCCGCGTCACAGATGTCTTGCAGGGAGGCCCCTGCTAGGAATGCCCGAGAGGCAGCCATACCCCTAGTCGAGTGTGCCCGGACAGCCAAAGGGAAAGGCTGCCCGACCACCTCATAAGCGAGTGAAATAGCCTCAACTATCCACTTGCTCATCCTCTGCTTAGAGACCGGACCCCCTCTCGAGGGTGGACCGTAACACACAAACAACTGTTCCGATTTTCTCCACAGGGCAGCTCTGTGGACATAAGCGTCTAGTGCGCGAACAGGGCAAAGCAGATTGGATCTTTCCTGGTCAGACGTCAGAAAGGGAGGTGGACAAAAGGCCATAAGTACTATGGGTCTCACAGTATTAGTGGGAACCTTAGGAACGTACCCCGGTCTGGGGTGCAGAAAAGCTTTAGCCATACCGGGAGCAAATTCCAAGCACAAGGGTGCCACAGAGAGGGCTTGTAAGTCCCCTATTCTTTTTAAGGAAGAGATAGCCAGCAGAAAGATGGTCTTTAAGGTGAGGAGTTTCTCAGAAATTTCTTCAATGGGCTCGAAGGGAGCCTGAGAAAGGCCCTGAAGGACAATAGATAAGTCCCAGGCCGGCACCCTGGTGCGTACTGCGGGCCTCAGTCTGATAGTGCCACGGAGGAAACGAGTAACTAGGGGGTGTCGCCCGAGGGTAACACCATCGAAAGGAGAGTGGTAAGCTGCTAAGGCCGCCACGTACACCTTCAAAGTGGAGGGAGCTAACCCAGCGGAGAATTTCTCCTGCAGGAACTCCAGCACCGCGCTCGCAGGGCAGTTAACTGGATCCCACAGGCGATCTCTACACCATAAGGTGAAGAGTCTCCATTTCAATGCGTACAGTTTCCTCGTGGAGGGAGCTCTAGAGTGTAGGATGGTCTCCACAACCTCGGTTGAGAGACCGGAGCTTAGGAGCTGGGCCCCCTCAGAGGCCAAGCCCACAGATTCCACAGCTCTGGGCGTGGGTGCAGGAAGGCACCGCCCGACTGAGAGAGCAGGTCCCTCCTGCACGGAATCTCCAGGGGAGAGCCGTTGAGGAGCGACACAATGTCCGAGAACCAAACCCGGGCTGGCCAGAACGGAGCTACTAGGAGCAGATGGGCACCGTCCCGACGAACTCTCTCTAGAACTCCCGGAAGCAGAGCGATCGGGGGGAAAGCGTACAGGGGCAGCCTCGGCCACTCCTGTACCATGCCGTCCAGTCCCAAGGGAGCTGGAGGAGTTAGAGCAAACCATAGACGACAATGAGTGTTGTCTTGAGTTGCGAACAGGTCTACTTCGGCTCTGCCGAATTCTTGCCAGAGGAGCTCCACCACCTCGGTGTGGAGTCTCCACTCCCCGGGCCTCGGCCCCTGCCTCGACAGGATGTCTGCTTACGTATTCAGGCGCCCTGGGATGTAGATTGCCCTGATTGAGAGCAATTTCCCCAGGGCCCACAGGAGGATTTGACGAGTCAGCTTGTACAAAGGGCGAGACCTCAAACCCCCCTGGTGATTTATATAGGAGACCACCGATGTGTTGTCTGTGCGAACTAGAACATGATGGCCCCTGAGATACGGCAGGAAATGTCTCAGAGCCTGGAACACAGCAAGCATTTCCAGGCAATTTATGTGCAACGCACGATGAGAGTCCTGCCACAGGCCCTGGGCCGAGCGACCACTCATGGTCGCCCCCCAACCCGTAAGGGAGGCATCCGTGGTCAGAGTGACCCGCTGGCACGGTACCCCCAGTAACGGGCCTTGGGCTAGAAACCGAGGGTCCTTCCACATGACTAAGGCGCGGAGGCATCGCCGCGTTACCTTGATCACGCGAAAGGGATTTCCCCTCGGGGAAAAACCCTTGGTCTTGAGCCACCACTGTAAAGGTCTCATGTACAACAGGCCACGAGGAATGACGTTGGACGCTGCTGCCATCAGGCCTAACAGTCTCTGATACTGTTTGACAGTGAGTGGCTGGTCTAGTTTCACCCCTTTCACAGCTGAGAGAATCGACCCCACCCGAGGCTCTGATAGACGGGCCTGCATCAGGATCGAATTCCAACACACACCCAGATACGTTATTTTCTGTACTGGAGAAAGAACGCTCTTCTTGAGGTTGAGCCTCAGCCCTAACCTCTTCATGTGCGCGAGAACAACATCTCGATGTTGAACCGCTAGACGTGCTGACTGAGCCAAAATCAGCCAGTCGTCGATATAATTGAGAATGCGGATCCCCTGCATACGCAAGGGGGCTAATGCCGCGTCTACACACTTGGTGAAGGTGCGGGGTGATAGGGCTAGACCGAAGGGAAGCACCCGATATTGGTACGCTTGTCCCCCGAAAGCGAACCTCAGGTACTTCCTGTGCTGCGGAAGGATGGAGATGTGGAAGTAAGCATCTTTGAGATCTATCGTGACAAACCAGTCCTCGGACCTGATTTGGGACACGATATGTTTGAGTGTAAGCATCTTGAACCTGAACTTTGCCACTGCGCGATTCAGAGAGCGCAGGTCCAAAATGGGGCGCAACCCCCCATCCTTCTTTGGCACTATAAAATAGCGACTGTAGAAACCCGACTCCCTGTCGGAGAGAGGAACCTTCTCTATGGCCCCCTTCCGTAGGAGGGTCTGGACTTCTTGAGTCATAACCAGAGCCTGCTCGGGGCCCACCAAGGTAGGTAGGACCCCCTTGAAACCGGGTGGACGACACCTGAACTGGATGGCGTACCCTGATCTTATTATCTGCAGGACCCAACGAGATATATTTGGCAGTTTTTCCCATTCTGGCAAAAAATCTACTAGGGGTACCAGTCCCTCGAGACTGGCCTCTGGTATACTGAGTGCTGGGAGCACAGCGCCCTGAAGCGGATGACCGGCAGGGAACGGCTGACTCGACAGCGCCACCTCCTTGTCTGGAGGACGCGGGCCATCCTCGGATGACTCGCGAGGGCCTTCCACGCCCCGGCACTCGGGCGGGGTTAGTGGAGAGACCCTGTGAGGGTACCGGAAAAGGACGGGCACCGTATGCTGAGGTGAACACCGCCTGCTCCCGAAGGGGGAAACCCTCATTGCCCTGGGCCCACTGGCGTCAGGGCCTCTTAGACGCAGCCTTCCTAGAGATAAGAACAGTCCGCAGATCTGCTCTACCCCTAGAGGGCTGCGTCTGGGGGTGTCGCCCACCGCCCCACCCTTTCTGAGGGGGAGTACGAGTGGCGACACTCTGTTTCTGTTGCGCCCGGTGTACGGAGCTTGTACTCGGTGTCTGCTGCTCCCGCACAGCAGCAGACGAGGCCTGGGGCTTTCTCGGGAGGAGCTGCTTGAGCGCCGCAGACTGTTTCTTTGCCTCCTGAAACCTGTCGGTGACGGTAGTGACAGCGTCACCGAACAGGCCGTCAGGAGACAGCGGCGCATCAAGCAGAAAGCTCTTATCTCTCTCCCGAATCTCGGTCAGATTAAGCCACAGATGCCTCTCCGTAGCCACCAGGGCTGCCATAGAACGGCCTATAGATTTGGCCGTCTCCTTGGTGGCTCGGAGAGCTAAATCTGCTGAAGATCGGAGCTCATTGACTAAGTCTGCTCCGATCTCCTGGCTGGACCCCAGGTCTCTTAGCAGGTCGGCCTGGTATGCCTGCACGATAGCCATAGTGTGCAGGCACGCGGCGGCCTGACCCGCTGCCGAGTACGCCTTGCCCACCAAAGAGGAGGTGGTTCTTAATGGTTTGGTGGGCAAGGTCGGAGTTTTAATGGCCGATGCCGACTGAGGAGAGAGATGGCTCGCAAGCGTCTCCTCCACCTTCGGCATCGGACCATACCCATGCTTCTTCAGCCCCTGGATGTTACTATACACTGACGTTTGGGGGCTGAAGACACGAGAGGACATGGGCCGCTTCCACGTTCTCGACACCTCAGTGTGGAGATCCGTGAAAAACGGTAAACTCCGACGTGGAGGCTGGGCAGAGCGGGAGGGGAGAAAGCGCTCGTCCAACCGGCTCTTGGACGAGACGCTCTCTTGATTCTCTTGTGGCCAGTCAATGTTTAGTTTGGCCACAGCTCTGCACAGGACCTCCAAAAGCTCCTCACCAGCAGGGGATTGAAGTGGCGAGTCTTCAACCCCTGCGTCAACGCTGCAAATATCGATCTCGTCAGAGCTTGATAAAAGCAGCGCTGAGGCTGCCCCCTGGGTGGGAGAAACCGCAGGGCGGGCTCCCGAACCCAGAGAGGCAGCACTGGATCTGCCAGGTGAGGGCAGAGAAAGGGCTGGGCCCGTCTCTAACCCCTCTGACAGATCCATCTGCGAACCCCACGACATAAGCTGCCGCTGTGCCTCAGCAACAGCGGGGCCTGTGCCGCGGGGAACGCGAACCGGGACACCCTCCTCAAAAAGTGCCCGGCGGGATCGCAGCACTCTCATAGGCAAAGCCTCACAATGCTCACAGCCGGCCCCCTCGAGAGCCGACTGAGCGTGCTGTTCACCCAACAGCGTGATGTGACGAGAGCAGGGAGGAACACACTTTCTGTAACGCTGCTCGCTCGCCATAATGTCTCTCTAAATGTCAGTGTGTGTGCAAACTTGTAGGTTTAGAAAACAAGAGAAGTCTGAACTCAGACACAAAACACAAATCTGACAATGACAATAACACAGAGCGCTTGCTGAAAGCAACAGAAGCTAGCGGCGTTTGTTTGCCGGTATGCTTTATACCTTCCGGGTCGATGACGTCACCCGCCTATGACGTTCCGTCTCTCCATTGGACTGATTACACATGTGCTTCACGACGCAATCACGCAGAGGCGTTCCCAAAGCGGTGACGCAGCGCGAGTTCCCTCGAAAGGGAACTTACAGTCTCTAACTTCCGCAAATATGAATCAATGGTTTTGATGACATCACTCTGCACTTCAGCTTCTCATCAGATTTTCTGTTCAATCAAATGCTCTCTAGAATCTGAAGCCCCACCCCTACATTATAAACAGACGCTGAAGCTGCGGCTGAATCGGTCACTTGTTCACACAATTACTGTTTTCTACATGGTGAATGGCACATAGTACACTATATAGGGGATAGGGAATGATTCAGACAGTGTAAATACGCTTTCCATTGGGGTGAATTAAGTCTAGTTTCACGTTAGTGTCAGTGAATCGCCGCAGCTCTGGTCCAGAGACACGAGAGCACAGAGCGGATCATGTGATCGAGTCAGCGTAGACCAGAAATGTATCGGACCCATTTGAATTCTGCACAGAATGCTGTATTTTAAAACTATATGGAGGAGATTAGGAGGAGAAACGATTAGGAGGAAACTGCAGCTTTACCGCTTTACTTTACAAAACCCTATTGGCTATTTAAAAAAAGGGGAGGCCTTGTCTTCCTGTTTCAGTGGAAATAAGTAAACACATTGAATAATGCTGCGCGTTTCAAGGCACTTGTGGGACTTGAGGTAGAATAAGTACGGTAACACTTTATTTTAGGGTTCAATTCTCACTATAAACTAGTTGCTTATTAGCATGTATATTAGGATATTGGCTGTTTAGTATGTATAAAGCACATATTAATGCCTTATTCTGCATAACCATATTCTACATCTCTTAATCCAACCCAATACCTAAACTTAACAACTACCTTACTAACTATTAATAAGCAGTAATTATGAGTTTATTGAAGCAAAAGTCGTAGTTAATAGTGAATATGTGTTCCCCATACTAAAGTGTTACCATAAGTACAAACTCTTCTGTATAAACCTTCACAAAAAGAAAAAGTGTATTAAAATAAACTCTTAAAAGTGCATTTTAGAGGTTTGCTTTCCACTGGTCAAAAAGAAGACAGGAAGCAAAATAGCCCAGAATTTCTCAAAATTGACCATGAATGTTTAACAAAAAGAAATAATTTCTTTCTTTTTCTTCGTGTCTCTCACTATTGCTGCTGCTGTTTCCGTGAGGTTAGACATACCCAGATTGTTTATTGCTTTATTGCTTCCCTTCAGAGCCCGACAGCACAATAGAATATCTCTGTAGAGTTCCTCTCGGGTTCTCTCTTGCTGTCCGCTGCTGAAGTCTCTCCATCAGGCCCACTGGTGTGTGCTCTCGCTGTGTACATCGTTATCGGCTTCATTAATGGCCACTTGTTCTCTGTGAATTCAATTAGAGCTGCAGGCTGGGCCGAACAGCAGGGGGGAGGCAGAGGGTCAATAAACACACACACACACACAAGACCCCCTGATGCTCAATGTATGCAGCTGTATGTGAAAGTCCCTCCCAAACACCATGATGCTTTTGTGCCTCACTGTCTCCCGTTACTTCTGTCTAGAGAGAGAGTCTCATGGGAATGAGTGATGAGCGTGAATCGTCAGACACTCTGATCAGATTCAAAAATAAAGACACTTCATTAGTCTCGACATACCTTGGCTTGTTATTGAATTATTGCAGATTTGCATCTCTGTGGTGGCAGTTCCCATGCATTCTGATGCTGTTTAAGCAATATAGAATCTGTTTTTGTGCAAATGAGATGCGTAAAGAGAAAAATACCTTTGTCCAGTGTATTAATGTTGAAACTGTGAGTGTAACACTTTATAATAAATGCATGCTATGAATCATTAGTTAAGCATTTGTAAATAGTTCATTCATAATTTATAAAGCATTAATAGACATTAGTAAGCAGTTTATAAATACAGCTATAAATGCTTTATTCTTGATTTATAAGCAGTGTTGGGGAGTAACGGAATACATGTACCGGCGTTACGTATTCAGAATACAAATTATGAGTAAAGCCGGGTACACACTGTGCGATTTATAATAGTACTTTAAGATTGTTTCTTGTCAGACTGTACGATAGTTGAGGCATGCTAAAACGGACGCAGGCAAGAAATCTCGTCCGTAGAGTCTAGCACTCATTTTGATTATGGTTTGTCTTGAAAAACAAAGATAATTTGACGGTTGTCGTAACACTGCAGGACTGTGCGCCAAATCTTCTGACACTGCCAATATTTTGTCTGAGGTTAATTAATCAGCTGCCGGTGAACATGTCAAACTAACAATCAAAGACTTCAGATTTTAGCCTAGAATCAAAGGAATCCTTTAGGATTTGCAAAATTTGTCTCAGACGGCCAAATCGTGGCCAAAATCGCACAGTGTGTACCCGGCTTAATTGTATTCAGTTACAGGTACAATTTAAATAGTTGGTATTTAGAATACAGTTACATTGTAGAAATCAATTGATTACATGACGATACTTCTGTCACAATCACCAGTGAGAGTGCCCTGTGGTTACCACCAGAGGGCACTTCACCCCGGACTGTCAATCCATCAAAGACTACATTACCCATAACCTTTGCCCAGACTCATCACTCATTGTTTACACCTGTGCCTCGTTTGCCTTATTGCCTCTGCCTATATCTAGCCTGTTCACCTTGTCATTCGAGGCTAAGTCTTGTTTAGTGTAATAACTGCAATTCTGAGCGCTCTTCCTGGTTTCTTGTGTCTTGTCTCTTGGTCTTGGATTATTTACCTGTTCCGTGGATTACCCTTTTGCCTGTCTCTCCTGCCTTGTTTGCCTGTTTGGACTGCTTGCTGTTTTGACTACGATTGTGGAATACCCTCCAATAAAGCTGCATTTGGATCCTCAACCTTTGAGTCTTGGAGCAGTATCGTTACAACTTCTCTGTTTCACGAGTTTATTCACTCTCTAAATAAATTAAGGCAACTCAATGCATTTCCTAGAAGCCCCAATATGAAAACAAAAAAAACACATATATACACTCACCTAAAGAATTATTAGGAACACCTGTTCAATTTCTCATTAATGCAATTATCTAATCAACCAATCACATGGAAGTTGCTTCAATGCATTTAGGGGTGTGGTCCTGGTCAAGACAATCTCCTGAACTCCAAACTGAATGTCAGAATGGGAAAGAAAGGTGATTTAAGCAATTTTGAGCGTGGCATGGTTGTTGGTGCCAGACGGGCCGGTCTGAGTATTTCACAATCTGCTCAGTTACTGGGATTTTCACGCACAACCATTTCTAGAGTTTACAAAGAATGGTGTGAAAAGGGAAAAACATCCAGTATGCGGCAGTCCTGTGGGCGAAAATGCCTTGTTGATGCTAGAGGTCAGAGGAGAATGGGCCGACTGATTCAAGCTGATAGAAGAGCAACTTTGACTGAAATAACCACTCGTTACAACCGAGGTATGCAGCAAAGCATTTGTGAAGCCACAACACGCACAACCTTGAGGCGGATGGGCTACAACAGCAGAAGACCCCACCGGGTACCACTCATTTCCACTACAAATAGGAAAAAGAGGCTACAATTTGCACAAGCTCACCAAAATTGGACAGTTGAAGACTGGAAAAATGTTGCCTGGTCTGATGAGTCTCGATTTCTGTTGAGACATTCAGATGGTAGAGTCAGAATTTGGCGTAAACAGAATGAGAACATGGATCCATCATGCCTTGTTACCACTGTGCAGGCTGCTGGTGGTGGTGTAATGGTGTGGGGGATGTTTTCTTGGCACACTACCTGAGCATTGTTTCTGACCATGCCCATCCCTTTATGACCACGATGTACCCATCCTCTGATGGCTACTTCCAGCAGGATAATGCACCATGTCACAAAGCTCGAATCATTTCAAATTGGTTTCTTGAACATGACAATGAGTTCACTGTACTAAAATGGCCCCCACAGTCACCAGATCTCAACCCAATAGAGCATCTTTGGGATGTGGTGGAACGGGAGCTTCGTGCCCTGGATGTGCATCCCACAAATCTCCATCAACTGCAAGATGCTATCCTATCAATATGGGCCAACATTTCTAAAGAATGCTTTCAGCACCTTGTTGAATCAATGCCACGTAGAATTAAGGCAGTTCTGAAGGCGAAAGGGGGTCAAACACAGTATTAGTATGGTATTCCTAATAATCCTTTAGGTGAGTGTATATACATATTTTGAAAATAAAAAATATAAACGGGGTTTAAACATGCATGTTTAAGCAAGTTTATTTCAGTAGTTCTGTCAGTGAAACAACATACTACAGCCTGTAAAACATTGAAATAAATATCAGTAAATAATGGTAATATAAATAATATAAGTTAAATATTAGTTAAAAAAATATTTGTTTTATATTTCCCCACAGAGGTGCGTCATATGCCACTTTGCGCTGAAAGGGATGTGGGACACAAGCAGGAAAGAGAGCATCACTTTTCTAATATCTTCATGTTTTCTCCTGATGTTCCAACAGTAAAAGGTAAAAGGTGTGAAGAACGAAACTTATCTTCCGCAAACTAAAAATCTCCGGCGTGTATAAAATGCGCTATACACATAAGCTTGACGCACCTTAAGTCTAATAACAAGCACAAACTGTGTTAAATAGAATTTGAAGTAAAATGTATCTGTCCTACACCGTTTTCTACTTTACCACAGTAAATGATGCGAATAAAAGCAAACAAAAAGGAAGAAACGTTTAATCCCCTGTGAGAGACGTAAATGAAGATTTGGGAAAATAAATAAGAGATTCCATGTCCAGTAGAATAAAATGGAGTAAGCCTATTGTTAAATTTGTGGAAAATCAGGTGACCAGATCGCAAAACGCAAGCAAAGCTTAAATTTGGCTCACCTCACAAAGCTACCTCTCTCGTTCGGCATGAATCCATATGTTTCCATGATTGCAATGTAACATTTAATTGTGAACCTATTATTTATTTTGTAAATAAAGCTTTGTGCTTCACTCGTGTCATAATATTCACGTAAAACAGCATTCACACACAAAATAAAAGTGTTTTGGCCGACCACCGCCGGTGCTACTCAGCCACCGCGGTGGTGCGGTTGTCACGTTTACCGGCACAGCCTCTGACTAGCCCCGTTTGACATGCTAGCTAACGTTAGCTGAATATTTTATATGTTTAGTAAGCAGTATTTGATGGCCGCATTCCTACACTTATAAAATTCTATTCAATGTGGAAGTAATCCAAGTATTCAGAATACGTTACTCAGATTGAGTAATGTAACGGAATACGTTACAAATTAAATTTTTGGGCATGTATTCTGTAACGAAAGTATCCTTCCCAACACTGTTTATAAGCATATATATATATTAATAGCGGCATCCAATAGCCACATAGAGGCTATGTAGTGGGCTTGTGACTCGTTCGCACTCGGTCATCTTGACATCAAAGGAAGACGATTTAACTTGCCTTTTGGTTTAAGCACATGAAAACATGAGTAGACCAGTACAAATACGGTCAACAGAAAGTTGGCTTCTGCTACTCGCCCCTTCCAACAATAACAATCAATCCGACAAAGGAAATAATAAAGAAAACGGAAGTGATCACCTGTGCCCACGTGACCGTGAATAACCAATGAGAAACAAAGCTTTTACATATATAATGCATTTTCATACTTTTTTAATGATCAATTTATAATTTCTATATTAAGTACATTATTTACAAACCAGTTATTTAGGAGTTGTCAGTGGTTCATTAGATCATTTATAAAGTGTAAGTAAATGATTAATATGCTATTTAAATGTACATTACTTATTATTTAGACATATAGTAGTTACTCAGTGTGACAATAAATGCTTTATTAACATGTTGTTACGAACTGCTCCGGGGTGGAGTGCCCTCTGGTGGTAACCACGGGGCACTCTCACTGGTGATTGTGACACATGTATTCCTACTGTAATTCATGATTAATTCAGGTAGTTATGAAACATTTAGTAGTTGTCAGTTAACTATTTTTGTGAGCTCATCTAATGTGCGGAATATTTATGCCTCATAAAGCTTTTACAAAGTAGATTTAAAAGCTAAATGAATGCCTTATAAATGTTGAATTAACTATTTACTAATGCTTAACATGCAGTTATTATAAAGTGTTACCCATAATTAAGTGCGAACTGAATGTAATGTTTTTGGACACTTAGAAGCATGTTTTTTTTTATTTTTATATTAATTTCAATTAGCTGAACTTCTGAGTGCTTTTTGACCCACTTAAGTACTTACATATTTATATGTAATTTCATAAGTATTGTCTTTGAGTGTACTGCTGAATGTACTTACAAGCATTTATGGTAAAATAAAATATGCTTTATATAAAATGGCTATTGATTGTATGAAATGTTGTTTTGTCTCTTGATTTTCACATACTCACATTCTCTGAAAGATTAACATACAATGAAAAGGCCAAAACTCCAGTCATGTTACATGAACTACGGATTCAACATTTAATATGGGTTTCAACCAACAACATTAGATGCATTTCGAATTATTAGAATGCAAAGTGATAATGTCATTCTCCCAAACTCCCAAAGTTCTCTATAGAAAGCAGTGGAGGTGTCCCTGAATGAGTGTGTATGAATGATGAATGATGAAGGCTAAATGAGTGTGTGTAATGTGAGGCATTAGTGGGCCGCTGGCTCGCCTGCAGGGGTTTCATCATGGTCAATGGCTGCGTACGTCTCTCTTAATGTGAGATTGAATTAGATTGTAAAGAATCAGAATTAGACAGTCAGAGAGCAGCACTGGACATAACAGAGCTAAAAACTCCGCAGACAGTGTGTGAGAGAGAAAGTGAGTTTGCTTAGCTATACTGTGGGGATACATTTGTCCCTAGAAGTTAATTAGGGGACATTTTCAAAGAAAACAATCTATAAATTAAATACACAATGTTGCACTAGGGACATTTTTTTTTTAAACCTAACAAGTACAGTTCTGAACTCAACCCACATTGACCTTTGGAGAATCACCTACTTTTAGAAGAAATATCGAACTGTAGAGAGTCTACGATCAAAAAGGGAGCAACAGAACCCGAACAACAGTGGTTAATATGAGACTGACTTGCTCATGACGTTTTTTTCCTGATATACATTTTACTGGAAGTTCTTCTTAAATGTCAATCACTGCCTGATCAACACCATTGGTTTTGGAGCGCTGTTAATGCTTTAGCAATGTAAAGCCTTTTTACTGTGCCAATAAGGCTACTTGAATTGCGATGCAGTGTTTTTCAAATATCAGGACAAAACATGACTCGACCACAGTCTCTGTTCATAGTATGTAAATGCTCAATAATATATTTTGAAATATCACCCTGGTCACACGGAGTCAATATTTATTCTGATTACTTTCGTGTGACTTATCTAGCTATTCTATTTAGCTAGTATGAGTAACAAAATGATTTACCTGCAATAATAATACTAAAACTGACACTTCAACATTCAAATGTCAGCTTTTACAAAAAGTAGTCGTTAATAATGTCTAAATATACACCAATCAGGCATAACATTATGACCACTGCTAGGTGAAGTGAATAACACTGATTATCTCTTCATCACGGCACCTGTTAGTGGGTGGGATATATTAGGCAGCAAGTGAACATTTTGTCCTCTAAGTTGATGTGTTAGAAGCAGGAAAAATGGATAAGTGTAAGGATTTGAGCGAGTTTGACAAGGGCCAAATTGTGATGGTTAGACGACTGGGTCAGAGCATCTCTAAAACTGCAGCTCTTGTGGGGTGTTCCCGGTCTGCAGTGGTCAGTATCTATCAAAAGTGCTCCAAGGAAGGAACAGTGGTGAACCGGCAACAGGGTCATGGGCGGCCAAGGCTCATTGATGCATGTGATACACAAAGCAAAAATGGTTCAGGAATGGTTTGAGGAGCACAACAACGAGTTTGAGGTGTTGACTTGGCCTCCAAATTCTCCAGATCATAATCCAATCGAGCATCTGTGGGATGTGCTGAACAAACAAGTCCGATCCATGGAGGCCCCACCTCGTAAATTACAGGACTTAAAGGATCTGCTGCTAACATCTTCATGCCAGATACCACAGCACACTTTCAGGGGTCTAGTGGAGTCCATGCTTGACGGGTCAGGGCTGTTTTGGCAGCAAAAGGGGGGCCAACACAATGTTAGGAAGGTGGTCATAATGTTATGCATGATTGGTGTATATTCACTGCAATATATATATATATATATATATATGGTTATACAGTGGTTACACCATGGTATTGCAGATGATAAATGGTGCATAATTTAGAGGTGAAGATGATGATGATGATGTATTTGATTAGGGTTGGAGCTAAACTCTGCAGGACAGCAACACTCCAGGACCAAAATTGCCCATCCCTGACGTAAAAGAAGAACCACTCTGCTAGTAACATGCAGTTTTATGTTTCAACCACAGATGGCAATAGTGAGGCCAAAGTATTGTAGTGCAGCTTCATGCTTTTCTTTTAGGTCTATGACGTAGGCTTGATATACAGATGCTGGTCATATAATTAGAATATCATCAAAAAGTTGATTTATTTCACTAATTCCATTCAAAAAGTGAAACTTGTATATTATATTCATTCATTACACACAGACTGATATATTTCAAATGTTTATTTCTTTTCATTTTGATGATTATAACTGACAACTAAGGAAAATCCCAAATTCAGTATCTCAGAAAATTAGAATATTGTGAAAAGGTTCAATATTGGCTGATCACTCTAATCAGCTAATTAACTCAAAACACCTGCAAAGGCCTTTAAATGGTCTCTCAGTCTAGTCCTGTAGGCTACACAATCATGGGGAAGACTGCTGACTTGACAGTTGTCCAAAAGACGACCATTGACACCTTGCACAAGGAGGGCAAGACACAAAAGGTCATTGCAAAAGAGGCTGACTGTTCACAGAGCTCTGTGTCCAAGCACATTAATAGAGAGGCGAAGGGAAGGAAAATATGTGGTAGAAAAAAGTGTACAAACAATAGGGATAACCGCACCCTGGAGAGGATTGTGAAACAAAACCCATTCAAAAATGTGGGGGAGATTCACAAAGAGTGGACTGCAGCTGGAGTCAGTGCTTCAAGAACCACTACGCACAGACGTATGCAAGACATGGGTTTCAGCTGTCGCATTCCTTGTGTCTGGGCTAAAGACAAAAAGGACTGGACTGCTGCTGAGTGGTCCAAAGTTATGTTCTCTGTTGAAAGTAAATTTTGCATTTCCTTTGGAAATCAGGGTCCCAGAGTCTGGAGGAAGAGAGGAGAGGCACACAATCCACGTTGCTTGAGGTCCAGTGTAAAGTTTCCACAGTCAGTGATGGTTTGGGGTGCCATGTCATCTGCTGGTGTTGGTCCACTGTGTTTTCTGAGGTCCAAGGTCAACGCAGCCGTATACCAGGAAGTTTTAGAGCACTTCATGCTTCCTGCTGCTGACCAACTTTATGGAGATGCAGATTTCATTTTCCAACAGGACTTGGCACCTGCACACAGTGCCAAAGCAACCAGTACCTGATTTAAGGATCATGGTATCCCTGTTCTTAATTGGCCAGCAAACTCGCCTGACCTTAACCCTATAGAAAATCTTTGGGGTATTGTGAAGAGGAAGATGCGATATGCCAGACCCATCAATGCAGAAGAGCTGAAGGCCACTATCAGAGCAACCTGGGCTCTCATAACACCTGAGCAGTGCCACAGACTGATCGACTCCATGCCACGCCGCATTGCTACAGTAATTCAGGCAAAAGGAGCCCCAACTAAGTATTGAGTGCTATACATGCTCATACTTTTCATGTTCATACTTTTCAGTTGGCCAAGATTTCTAAAAACCCTTTCTTTGTATTGGTCTTATAATATTCTAATTTTCTGAGATACTGAATTTGGGATTTTCCTTAGTTGTCAGTTAAGTTTCACTTTTTGAATGGAATTAGTGAAATAAATCAACTTTCTGATGATATTCTAATTATATGACCAGCACCTGTAATCTGAGGTCATTATGATTAATTAGCTTTATATATAAAAAAAAACAATACAAGTCAATGGTACACTATATCCCCATTTACAGAACTAGCTAAACGTGTGCATGTGTTTGAGAAAGAGACACGGTAACGGTTTGGCTGCTGTGGTGTAGTTCTGAGTCTGCTTTGTTGTCAAGCCTTCAGGTTTGCTTGACAACAAAACACACTCTCATCGCTGTCCAGAAATAATATTTTATAATAATGTGAGAATGTCTGAATAAGAGATTGCAGGAACCAATATGACTGTGCTCACACACACACTCATGTATTTTCATGTTTTATGTGGACTTTCCATATGCGTAATGGTTTTTATACTGTACAAACTGTATATTCTCTCCCCTTACACTAACCCTACCCCTAAACCTGCCCATCACACAAAACTTTCTGCTATTTTAGATTTTTTAAAAAGATCATTCTGTATGATTTATATGCTTGTTTCCTCATGGGGGCCAAAAAATGTCCCCACAAGTTTAACATTTAGTGGTATTACTATACTTTGGTACATTTGGTCACCATAACATAGGGAATACCAGAATCACACACATACACACATCAAATCCAGCCCACCTCTGAACAAATGGAAATACTCCCACAATTCACAGCAGAGTTGTGAAAAATGATATTGAAGTTTGTAGTTTTATTTCAGGCGCAGATGCCAAAGTAAAAAATGGGAGTGTTTAGGTAAAGAGTCAAAATCCGAGGGACAGTGTGACTGTCTGCATGGATCAGAAACACTACAGACTCAAAAACACACGTCACCATAAGAGTAAGAGTAAGAGACTGATGCAGCTGAGAATCATGATCATCAATACAATTTCTCATGAACTGAGAAATCAAATTTTCCTTGAGCTTTTGACATAAAAGAGGTCATCATATTATAAGAATATACTGTAAGTTCCAGAACAGAAAACGTCCTTGTTAGTCCAAAAACAGCTTTTATTGAAAACCAAGCCCAGAGAACGACTTGTTTTGGAATGTGCCTATGATAGGTGAAAGACCGCCTCTGCAGAAGAAGATCAACGCCTACTTTTACATTGTTACCAACAGCCCCGCCTACTGATTTGCACGTTGTAGGTAAATAACAGACGTTATGCTAACACTGGATCGAGCAACTAAGCGATAAACATGCCTTTGACGAGTGCAAAATGTGCAGTGCCAGGTTGTGAAAAACACAGTTGCTGCATAACCTTCCTTCTGACGCTGAATTTGCAGAGAGACTGAGATTAAAAAAACTATGCTGTGCCTTCTATATTGCATCCGACAAGAACGGCGCAACACACTTATGTGAGTGTGCAACACACTTATCAAAGAATGCTCCCTTCAATCGCTGGAGCTGTCAATCAAACAGTGCGAGTTTATGCCAAACATGCCAAAACTCCTGTTATAGTCAACGAATCTCTTATTTACGATGAAACCATTCGTTAGTGTGCAGAAACCGAGGTGCAATGATGAGATCACTGCATTCATGCGCTCAACATGTCTGTAATCGGCTACAATGCTCATCACTGCAACCATTCATGCCACAATCTAAATATAATGCCATAGATGTGAATATAATGTTATAATCAACACTTCACGATTAGTTAACCTTGAGAGCTGTAATAGTAAAAACGTGCTAAAAGTTTTCAACAGAGTTCCACATTCCAATACTAGCTATTTAATATGCAAAGATGTCAGCCAATCACATCAGTGGGCATTTACACTGAAGTCTCACAGCAGCCAATCACAGCTAAAGGCATTTACACTGAAGTCTCACGGCAACCAATCACAGCAGTGGGTGTTTACACTGAAGTCTCATGGCAGCCAATCACAGCAAAAGGCATTTACACTGAAGTCTCACGGCAGCCAATCACAGCAGTGGGCATTTACACTGAAGTCTCACAGCAGCCAATCACAGCAGTAGGCGTTTACACATAAGACTCACAGCAGCCAATCACAGCAGTGGGTGTTTACACTGAAGTCTCATGGCAGCCAATCACAGCAAAAGGCGTTTACACTGAAGTCTCATGGCAGCCAATCACAGCAGTTGGCGTTTACACATAAGTCTCACAGCAGCCAATCACAGCAGTGGGCGTTTACACTGAAGTCTCACAGCAGCCAATCACAGAAGTGGACGTTTACACTAAAGTCTCACAGCAGCCAATCACAACAGTGGGTGTTAACACTGAAGTCTCACAGCAGCTAATCACAGCAGTGGGCGTTTAAACTGAAGTTTCACAGCAGCCAATCACAGCAGTGGGCGTTTAAACTGAAGTCTCACAGTAGCCAATCACAGCAGTGGGCGTTTACACTGTAGTCTCACAGCAGCCAATCACAGCAGTGGGCATTTACACTTAAGTCTCACAGCAGCCAATCACAGCAGTGGGCGTTTAAACGGAAGTCTCACAGTAGCCAATCACAGCAGTGGGTGTTTACACTGAAGTCTCACAGCAGCCAATCACAGCAGAGGGCGTTTACACTGAAGTCTCACAGCAGCCAATCACAGCAGTGGGCGTTTAAACTGAAGTCTCACAGTAGCCAATCACAGCAGTGGCGTTTACACTGAAGTCTCACAGCAGCCAATCACAGCAGAGGGCGTTTACACTGAAGTCTCACAGCAGACACGCCCCTTTAAACAGAGCGTTCAAATCAGAGGCTAAAATCAGGGCAGGAAAAATGCCTTTTATTTCTAAATTATGACAATTTTTGCTGTAAAAATCATACCAACATTATGCGTGCACCCCAGGAAACATTATAAAATAATAAAACAAGCACAGACACTGGACAAAGATGAAACTTTCTAGAGCGCATGTGTCGACGGCCTGCATTTGCGCACGCTATCAAATGGATTATAGGCCTACTTTGAAAGGCTATGTGTTAGACTGTACGTATGCGTTAGCGTGCACGTAAATATATATATATATATATATATATATATATATATATATATATATATATATATATATACACTCACCTAAAGGATTATTAGGAACACCATACTAATACTGTGTTTGACCCCCTTTCGCCTTCAGAACTGCCTTAATTCTACGTGGCATTGATTCAACAAGGTGCTGAAAGCATTCTTTAGAAATGTTGGCCCATATGGATAGGATAGCATCTTGCAGTTGATGGAGATTTGTGGGATGCACATCCAGGGCACGAAGCTCCCGTTCCACCACATCCCAAAGATGCTCTATTGGGTTGAGATCTGGTGACTGTGGGGGCCATTTTAGTACAGTGAACTCATTGTCATGTTCAAGAAACCAATTTGAAATGATTCGAGCTTTGTGACATGGTGCATTATCCTGCTGGAAGTAGCCATCAGAGGATGGGTACATGGTGGTCATAAAGGGATGGACATGGTCAGAAACAATGCTCAGGTAGACCGGCCCGTCTGGCACCAACAACCATGCCACGCTCAAAATTGCTTAAATCACCTTTCTTTCCCATTCTGACATTCAGTTTGGAGTTCAGGAGATTGTCTTGACCAGGACCACACCCCTAAATGCATTGAAGCAACTGCCATGTGATTGGTTGATTAGATAATTGCATTAATGAGAAATTGAACAGGTGTTCCTAATAATCCTTTAGGTGAGTGTATATACATACTTTCTACTTTAAAACTATACTTTGGGCTGATATTTTGGGCTTAACTAAGAAAAATAGTTCTTTTTTTACCTGTTTAATGAAAGGTGATTAGAGGAACCAAACTAAGTGTAAATACAGCAGATGAGTTGACAGGTATTCCAGAGCAGAATTACCACACTTCTTCTATTGTAGCTTATTTAACTGAAGCATAAAACAGGCCAATGTATTCAACAGTGGATGTACTTTAAGGAATCAGTTTATTTTGAATGCACTCTATGTAGATACACTTGGGCAGAAATCGTCTCCAGCACAGCCATGTGTTTCATTTTAAACACAACCACAGGATCACGGAAAGCTCAAACAGGGAGTAATTTACAGAGAAGTTACTGTAAAAAAAACACACACACTCATTCTCACTGCATCTGAAACCTTGAATAACAGACATGGAGAGGTCACGGACGTTAGTGCAATGAATTATTGGTGAAATGCGTGTATGGTGTGGAGTGATACTGTACTACCATTGTCTTCCCATCTCTTTCTGAATCGCACACACACATTCACACACACTGTGAGTTACGGTGGTCCCTGAGGTCTGTGATCTCTGCATCCCAAGTGTCGTGCTGGTGTCGGTGTCTGGTCGCAGAGGAATCTGAGGAATCGCTTGTATCTCTCCTGAACTGCCATGAATCACTGGGAGCAGCAGGGTCAAGCTGAGGTCACGGCCCTCCGGCTTACAGGAAAGATACATTTTATGGGCACATTCTGAAGTCAC
Source organism: Rhinogobio ventralis (assembly GCA_039654625.1). Lineage (NCBI taxonomy): Eukaryota > Metazoa > Chordata > Actinopteri > Cypriniformes > Gobionidae > Rhinogobio > Rhinogobio ventralis. The sequence continues at coordinate 30,177,845 of CM077203.1, read as the reverse complement.
CTGTGGAGACGTCAGTAAGGGCTCGTGGGAGATGAAGTTTATGAGTTTCAGGGCTGTGACGCTGCTGATTTCACTAGACACGCTTCTAAAGCACTAAAAACATGCAAGCAGGTGGTCAGATCTGATTGTAGAGATGGAAGCGGATGCCTTCAGGAGAACGTTCCCAGTTGTTCACCCATTCTTTCATTATCTATTCACTCTCATGATGTTCTAAATCTGTATGCCTTTCTTCTGTGGTAGATGAAAATAGTATATATAAAATTAATTGTTTGATTACAATGACTTCTCAACACTACCTCAGCAAGAAACATTACAAGAAACACCCTTGCACCCCCCATGAATGTGCAATCTTAAAAGTATATTTCCATAACACACTTAAGTATCTTTGTCCTTTGTAAAAATGTCATGTCTTAATGATTATTATATCTTTTGTCATGCTTTAAAGAAGTACACTTATTTTGATGCGTTGCCTATCAAACATTCATCATTACAAATTTGTAATTACAAATATGTTTAAATACATGACAACAGAAATGTTATTAAAGTATATTTTAGTTTACAATAAATGTTTGTCAGAAAATTTGGCAGTACACTATTACCAAAGACAGAATTAAATATGAAATTATATATAAAGATGTACTTAAATCCTACTTCAGAAGGCTCTCTAAAGTTCATCTAATTGCATTTAATATAAATTTAAACTTTAATACTTTTTAATTGCATTGCAATTAACATGCAGTTAAGTATCCAAAAACATCATAGTATATATACATTTCAGCCGTGCGATATTCCCCCAGTATCAGCACTGGAACCGTTTCACTGCTTGTATCACTCCGCTTGCAGCGACTGTTATGACGGTCAAGCAAATCCACCATAAGTTTTAAAAATAGTACTGTTGTTGTGTCACGAAATGTAGTTTTAAGAGTTTTTTAGGCGAGAATGTAATTATTTAGACCTCAAATATGTGACTCATATGTAAATATATTGCCTATTTTACAATTTGTACAGACGCTTTCGCAGATGTGAGCTCCAGGCCGTCAGCAGCCGTTCAGTGCTCTTGTACCCGCCGAGAACAGCTTCATCTCGGACAGTCCTTCGGGAATTTGCCGCTGTCTCTTACTGTATGTAGATAGTGGTTAAACTATCTAAAAGTATAATTAATTTGGGTATATCAAACAGGCAATATTTGGTCTTATTAATTTATTGCTTGTTCCAGAGAAAAATCGATTTGGCTAAAGGCAAAGTTAAGTTTGATAACTTTATATTTAGGCTATATTTAACTTGAATCCTGTTAAAGGATTTCCATGTTTTCACTGTTATATGCTAGGGGGCGCTACTACGCATCTTCTGAATGAGTTCAGAATCTCCTGATCAAAACACAGGTGAAGAAGACGTAAAAAAAAAGCAATCGTATGTAAGCAGATGCATATGTAAAATAACGCGATCATCAACATTAAACATATAAATCAAAATTGCCTAATGTTACTGAATGAAATGTCGACCCAGGACGAGCTACAGGACTGTGCAAGTATTAGGGGTGTTGATGGACTCGATTTACTCCATCTGTGTTTGATCATCGTTTCTGAATCTGATCTGGATGTAGTCTTTCACAAAAACACGATTTTCTCAGCTTTTTGTTCAAAATGTTGCTTTTTTTATGAAACTTACCCACATTCAAGTGTTGATAAAAAAGGAATGCATGAAGCTAGCATGTTTAAAAGCAGAGGGTCTGCTCTTTCTTTTGACATATTGCAGATATATTTATACAACAAAATATTCTATTCGCCATTACATTACAATTTCATTGATCAAAAACCCTGGCGCTGGCTGGCAATTTTTTTTTTTAAAACGCTGCCGGGGAAAGAGTTAAAGACACTCCGTTGTTGTTTCTTATTTATTTACTCGCTTGTGCTGTCGAACTGTTAATATCACACTCGTAGCCATGCGATATGGCTGTATATCAACACTATGATTACCTATGGCCGAATCATAGCCGTGCTGATATACAGCCATCGCACTGCTATTTGTGTAATATTGCTCATATATATATATATATATATATATATATATATATATATAAGAGAGAGAGAGAGAGAGAGAGAGAGAGAGAGAGAGAGAGAGAGAGAGGAAAATATATTTGATAAATATATTTCTGTAATAAACACTCTTTTTTAAGTATGGTAAAGTATACTGTTTTTTTTTTCAAAAAGAACAACTTGTATAGAAAAACTTTACTATTGCATAACAGCTGAGCTGATGTCAGTACAAAAACATAAAATTTAGTAGCATCACTGCTATTAGTCACTACCTAACACTGGTTAGACAGCAGAGTGTAGGTACTGTCACTCTATAATGAATGCTTTCTATTCTCTGGTCTAGTTTAAGGGAGCTTAGCAAATGTTTGCATTCCATTTCTCCCTCTATGCTTTCCTAAATGGTGGTGGTCTGTGGTGTGTGAATCTTTAGATACAACCCTGCAGCAGATGCACCAACGCATTGTGGGTAAAGTCACACCCAGCCCACAGGCCATGCATTAGGATGGGAGAGATGTACAGTATCTGTAATTAACAGCACATATAGCACTAAAATAGGCTCCTGTCGTTCTCCTAGAATCTATGCAGAACTCCACATGATGACAGAGGCAGGAAGCTCTCGTTCTTCACTGGTATGTTCGAGAAGTTCATTCAGTTTTTACATGCCAGTCAGGTGGACGTTAGTCAGGGTCGACAAAATATTTAATTTGAATATTCAGAACAGTCAAAAACAAGACTCTAAGGGATAAACTTAAGCGCTAGTTGTTCTAAAACTTATTGAGCTTATGGAGGCAGCATTTTAGGTGCGTCCCAATTTGTAAACTTATGCACTATATATAAAAATGAGAAAAAGTGAATGTGCACTAGTTTTTGAGATAATCTAAAAATCCATGAAACAACAAGGTAAATTTATTTGAGAAGCAATATTGTGTAAGATATATTTAGATTTGTTTTTAGAGTTTTTTCTTACTGCACTACTAATTTTTTTTACTTGTTTTTAAATTGATAGTTCACCCTTAATGTCAGGGTTCTGTCACTTCGGCCTAGTTTGCTATTGGGTTTGTGAAAAAGCCCTGACACTGCTATATTGTCATGTTTGGTGTGAGCACATGGCTTGTCTTATGTTTCTTTGTGCCATGTGCTCTCATGTCTATTGTCTTTACCCCTCCCCTCTTGTTACCTGATAATTGGTTCATTTGCCCCACCTGTCTTCCCTCATTAATTGCCTTGTTTGCTCCCTATTTAGTCTCCTTTTGTTTGCAATCCTGTGTTGGTTCGTTGTCATTGATTCCTGTCCTTGCTTCCTGTTTCCTTGTGTGTGGTATGTTCTGGTTTTCCTCATCGTAGGTAGTTTTTGTTTGTTTTGTTTACGTTTTTGTGATTAATAAAACCCAATTTCTCCTGCACTTGATGTCACATGTCCTTCCTGTCTTGTGTAGCACATGTGGTGTTTTGTTATTTTGGGCCATGTGCTTGTGTCTCTGTCTGATCCCTCCCCCTTGTTATCTGATTAGTGTTTGATTTGCCCCACCTGTTCTCCCTCATTACCTGCCTTGTTTGTACCCTTTATAATCTCCTTGTGTTTGCAGTCCTGTGCTGGATCGTTGTTTGATGTCATTGGTTTCCTGTTTCATGTTCCTGCTCCCGCTCCTTGTGTTAAGTTTATTTCAAGTTTGGTTTTCCCCATTGTGGGTGTTTTGTTTGTGTTTGTTTATTTTGTTATTAATAAAACCCCTCCTTCTTCCTGCACTTGAGTCCTCGCTCCTTTCACCTATACCCGTCACGTGACAGAACAAACCAACCACTAGAGGACTCAGCAGAGAAATGGGTATCTTCGATTTCCCATCTCCCTGCCCTTCCACTCAACAGATGGCAGATCGACGCAGCAAACTCCTCTCTCTTCAGCAAGAGGGAGCCAGCGTGAAGGAGTTTGCTCACTAGTTTGTGGTTGCAGCGGAAGGGCTCAACATCAGTGACGCAGTGCTCAAGGACATTTTTAACAGCAGCCTTAAGGAGCCTGTCAGAGCCTGGGAGATGGGAATGCTGGGTATACTGTCTGTTTGGCAGTTTGTGGGGTATGTATACCACCGTGGATGGGAGGGTGGCCTTCCACCTCTTGGTCCTACCCACTTCTCCTCACAGACTGCCAAGTCCCCAGTCCTCCGATGACCCCTTTGAGGAGAGGGAGGAAGGTGGCTAAAGGGGCGGCAGCTTCCCTAGAGGCGGTTGACCCCACATCGCCTCACCCTCGAAAGCGCAGGAGAAGGAGGGCTCCTGTTGCTCACCCAAGTCCAGTGGTCCAGGAGGACCTGACTTCGGTGGTCCAGGAGGACCTGACTTCGGTGGTCCGCGAGGACCTGACTTCGGTGGTCCGCGAGGACCTGACTTCGGTGGTCTCAAGTCCGGTGGTCCGGGAGGACCAGATTTAGGTGATCTCAAGTCCAGTGGTCTGGGAGGACCTGATTTCGGGGGTCGCTAGTCTGGTGGTCTGGGAGAATCTGACGTCAGTGGTCTGGGAGGACCCGTCTGCAGTGTTCCCAAGCCCGGAGACAGTCTGAGAGCCTGCTGCTGACCTGGAGGCTGTCCTAAAGCCCGCTCTTGGCCCGGAGGTCGTCCCAGGACCTCCCATACTCCGTCACAGAGGCTGTTCCCGTCAGTCCGGTCTTGGCTAAGAGGGTGGTATTCACGCAGTATACACCTCCCAGCTGGCTTACTCCAGTCCTGTTGGCACTCCAGAGGCCGTCCCAGAGCAGGCCGCCGTTGTCCCGGAGGTCGACTCAGAACAGCCTACTGTCATCCTGGAACTTGTCCCAGAGCTGCCCAAGTGCATTGCCCTGCCGTGGCTAGCCACTGACCAGAGTCCAGAGATGGCTCCAGCCCGTGACCAGAGTCCAGAGATGGCTCCAGCCCGTGACCAGAGTCCAGAGAGGACTCCGCCTCCTGTCCCGAGTCCAGAGAGGACTCCGCCTGCTGTCACGAGTCCAGAGAGGACTCCGTCTCTGCTCAAGACTTCTGCCCAGCCAGTCCCAGTCAAGCATCCAGACCTGCCTGACCCACCCTGGCCCTCAGCCAGGACTCCAAATCCGCCAGAGCCCACCTGGTCCATCCCTCCGGTCCCTCCAGGGCGATTGTTTTTATAATATATTGTTTTCGACGCCGTATTTGTAGCTCGTCTAATGCTGAAAGATGGAGCGGTCCCAGCGATAAAGGTTCACTGTTGTGCATTGGAAGCAGGTGGTGAGTAAAACTGCTTCAAATGTCTTTGTGTTGTTAGCTATCGTCGCGTAAGTGCACCTCAAGTAAACAACATGATCACATATAGTTAATTTATCAATGGAGCATGCAATGTATGGTGTTTCTTTAGCTCCGCCCACACGATACGCCTCCAGCCGCTCGGTTTTATTTGGAAAGACTCGGTACAGCGTATCTTTCTTTTATAAATATGATAGAACTAAAGACTTTTCGGAGATATGAAGGATGCAATACTACTCTATAGGTACTCAAGATTGACATGAGATTGACTGAAACACTGAGTGTGACACCCCCCCTTTAAGGGTTATTTTCTACAATACCCTTAAGTTTAATGCCTGGTACATATTGTGTGATTTTGGGCTGTCTAAGATGACCAATTGTGGTGATTTCTGTGGTTGTGGCTCCTAAACGGTAGCCCTACGTCATACAGTGAGAGGCTCATAGACAACCAATGTCACGGTCTTGCGACCAAAGATGGCCTCATTTACTGACTAGCCAATAAAAATGCAACATGAAATGGAGTATTGATCAACGCGACATGGTATTGTCTTTACCCCTCCCCTCTTGTTACCTGATAATTGGTTCATTTGCCCCACCTGTCTTCCCTCATTAATTGCCTTGTTTGCTCCCTATTTAGTCTCCTTTTGTTTAGCCATGACCACGTCCATATTCTCCTCTTTCGCTTTCTCCTCTGTTTTTCAGCGCACATAAAAACCACAATTGTCAGTGCGATTCATCTCGCTCTATTTGTTTAGCACTAGCTTAAGCGGATGACGTTTAAAATTTTTCAATACTAACTTGCGTTGTAGTCCACGATTCAATAGGTGTCATTATCGTACAGTCTACATACATGTCATAGACAAGTTTAATAGATCCATTTGGTACAGTGTGATTTGTAAGGATCTTATAGGATTGCTGAAATCACAAGGTCTGTAGCAGGCATAAAGGAAACCTAAGGACAATCTTAACCACTAGAAGTCTGCACAGTTTTGGGGCCCTTTAGAAGTTTTGACATACTCTGACATTTGTGCTTTTTTCAGTTGCTTATAAACACATTAATGGCAAACGTGTCATCACACTGTATTCACCACAAACTGGGCTACCATAATATGTGAGCAACATGCATGCACATGCTTGTATTTTTGAGGGAATAACGTTTATGCGTGGTCTTTGAAAAAACAAAAAATGTGGGTCACTGTTAAGTCACTGTCACTGGGCCACTGTTAAGTCACTGAATTAAGCCCACAAAACACACAATAGATTTGTGTCCACAAGACTTTTGACTAATGGGTGTTGTTGCCTAGAGTTTTTGTTTCAAACTGATGTGAGAATCGTTGTGCCTACTCATTCATATAAAACAATATATTGATTTCAAAGACACTTTTTCTTTACAAAGGCTGCATGTGAAGGGTTGTGAATGATCATGAATAATGCTGTGATTTACACCTGAGAGACAAAAGAACCGCATAATGAGCCACATAATGAATGAGCCTTTGAGTCAGGTATGTGACTGAGGGAGCTAAGGAACAGGACAAAATAAATATATTTTTTGTAAGTTTATTTAGAATATAGTTAACAATATAAAGTGAGAGCCATAGGCACATTACAAAGGCCTATTATATTTTAAATTATCAAAAGATTTTACATGACTATTTTTAATGTTTTTGAAGATTTTGAAGTCTCATGCTCGAAAAAACAGTAATATTGTGACATTGAACACAATTCAGTACTCAGTAAATACAAATAACTGAATAATTGGTAATGATTACTGTTATAAGTAGAATATTTGGGATTTAAAACAACATAATGCAATGCAATTATGATTTCAAAGAGTATAGGGTGAATTTAGGTTGATTGGGACACTTTTTTCTCAGTCATTTCAATGGCAAAAATTTTCTGAATCATTTGATTTTGTAAACTATCCGATATACACAATACTCAAATATCATTTCGAGTTTCGGTTAATTTATGCATGATCGCGCCGGTGCCTATTATAGGCTATTGTCTCTCGTGAACGCGTGTGACAGTTAGCGGAAGTTAAAGTAAAAGTTTTAAATATGGATATTTTTCTTACACAAACGCGCCACTTCGCTTCAGAAGGACTTTATTAACCCCCCAGAGCTGTGTGGAGCAGTTATATAATGGATAGATGCACTTTTATGGACTTCAAAACAGAAACAGCCATTCACTGCCATTATAAAGCTTGGAAGAGCCAGAACATGTTTTAATATAACTCCGATTGTATTCGTCTGAAAGAAGAATGTCATATACACCTAGGATGGCTTGAGGGGGAGTAAATCATGGGCTAGTTTTCATTTTTGGGTGAACTAACCCTTTAAGGTGCTTTATGCAATCAAACCTGTAGATCGTTTGAAACAAGGACTTAAATTGTTACATTGTTGCATTTCTCCTTGGTTTGGTTTCCAAGATACAATGTGTTTATGCAGGTCACATTTGTGTAAAACAGGTCAGAGTGAGACCAGGTTATCTCAGACCGATTGTTTTGATGCATGATTGCTGTGTTCTAAACCAAGGGAGAAAACATTCCAGGTTTATAGACAAATGCTCTAATCGAGCCCAGTGTGAAAAAGTCCTTTTTTTTGCAGTGTGGAAACTCCCATGAGGACCACTACTTGTTTGCTGCACAGCTTATGTAGAGCGCTTCAAATTTGCATGCATCTCTTTTGGAAGCTAGCTGTAGGCGCGAGGCTATTTTAGGGCCCTATGATTATTTTTTTTTAATTCCATTTTTTGCACTCTATTTTAATGGTAGTAATTAAAAAGCATGTCTAATTAATTGAAATCATGAAACGTATACAATTTAACAACAATTTATTATAAAAAAAAGTTTAACAAAAAATACGCTTAGGGCCCTATGAAATCCGTTTTATTGTTTTTTTCAAATTACATCTTATTTTTACCAAATTTTACCAAAAAGTTTTAATAATATTTTTTAAAAATTATTATTAGTGTTAGTATTATTCTTACATTGGGACATAGCTAAATACAACAGTAATTTATTTCTGTCACAATTTCAAGTGAAACTGAACTTTTATTTTGACGGGTTGCTGTGAAGACGAGTTTATGATATGGCGATTTTTTTTTTCTCAAATGAAACGGTAAAATGCTCATTAAGTGACTCTTAGAGTGACTCTGGAGATGAAGTTCATGCATTCATGTCCTCATATAGTGAGGCGGCAGAGGCTGAAAACACTGCGAGCGTCACGCGTGCTTTAGTGTGTGTGTGGTAAATGAAACTGTGCATCTGCGGCATTCATTCACACAGAGACACGCAGAACATGTAGGATTTAAATAGTTTTTTTGCTATTTAAAATTCACAGACACTAGTCTATATCGCAATTTGTTTTAAGTGTACTGACCTGCTTTTTATTTATTCACAAAAAAAAGACAAATTCCATGAAATTCCGCGTTATACAGTAAATTCCGTTTTTATTACTGGATTCCAGTCTGCGTATTCTGGCTCGCGGAAATTATAGGGTCCTACCATTTACTTAAAATTTCACCTGTACAGTCTGTTAAATGTGTCTTATCTACCATCCTCTTTCAGTGTTTTGACTTGACTTGGATACACAACTTCTCTCAAAGCTTTGTTATCATTCTTGTCAAATACATGACCTCTACACAGTCTAAAGTCCATATGTTGGTGTCCGAGGCTTAGACTAGTAGGAGAGGGTTGTGGGAAATATAGTCACGGCTGCAACCGGCTCTGAGAAGTCAGTGGCTCGTCTGTGCGAGCATTCAGAGAGCGTCTGCAGGTGAAGACATGGTGAGTGCTGAAACGTAGGAATCCCTCACTGTAAATAACAAACTACTTCAGTGCACTCACATAACGAGACCATTTGCCCCCCCCCCCCCCCCCACCTCGCCTCACATTCCTCCTCGCAAACTAACTCCATATTTCTGCCAAAGCCCATGAGAACCGAACCACCCTCCGACCCTAGACAGATCTGGGTTTTTGGGAATTACAGATGTAATATTAACCCTCGTTAGATGACGGCAGAACCAATGTTATTTGATCAGGTTTTTTAAACGGTGTTGTGTTTCTCTCGGTGGTTGAAGGCCCTCATGTTCCCTGCGTGTGTATGTGTGTGTGTGTGTGTGTGCCAGTCTATGGCCCGGGCTCATGGTTCTCTACATGAAGTGCTCTTAATAACTTCCTCCCATGAAGAAATTACCTTAAGTTGAGGCCTAACTCTTAACCCTATCCCATATTCTCTCACTCTGTTCTGTCTTTTTTCTTTCTTCCCTCCCTTAAAGTCCTTTCCCTCTTTTGTGTTTATGTTTTTCTTGACATTGTACCCTGTGGCTTCCTGTAGTCGAGTCATTTCTTTCCTTTTTTTTTGTCTTAAGTTGCGGTCAGTTTCAAAAAGGGTCACATCTAAATATCTAAAATAAACAGTCCTTTCCCCTCTCCTTCTGCAGTTTATAAATCCATCATGGAAGTATTTGGGGACCCAGTGTGGGTTTTATGGAGGCTACATTTTCTTGTGCACTCCCCAAATTTAATCTCAGCCCGTCTTCCTGTTTCAACCCCCTGGAAATGGTTCTTGTGGAACATACAGACAAACAAGCACATATACAAGGCATTATTGCTGTGCCACTAGTGTCTTAAGTTGTCATAGAGAGTGTGTCATAACCATCATAAACTAGAAAGGATTTTTTTTTTAAATTGTTTGTAATGTTTTGCAAAAATGCTACAGTAAAAAGTATGTTACCTATTATATGCAATTTTACTGTAAAATTTATGATAAAAAACAGTACCCAGAAGTCTGCATTACACATCACAAATTAAAAGCACAATATGTAAGATTTTTGGATTAAAATATCTAAAAAAACTAGAACAATGTTATATATTTTGTTGACTTATGTACTTACATTATCCCAAATGTTACCAAGAATGTTTAAATCCAGAGAAATAAGCAATTTTAACCAGGACATGGACTGTGTATTGCCTATAAATGACATCATATGTTTTTATGTTTATAAATGTTACCCTTATGTTACCCTCAATTTCTTGTTTTATTTTGTAGAAACCATGACAACACCAAAGACGCTTTAATATATTATGTGTTTTATTAGACAGGCGAGCAACTGTTTGCAAACTTTCATGGACAGAAAATGAATCACTGTTATTCAGCTCAACACAGTTAGTCTTATTGTTTAAATCTGGTTTTCTTGATTTACCGCGAGAGTACCATGTTTTACCATGCCTAATATCGATCTAGCTCACTGCAGTGTGAACAAGTGTCTCATAGTCGCCGCCAAGTGAACTCATAAGAAGCATTATAACATAACTTTCAACACACTCAAATGTATCTAATATGATAACTGCGTTATCACACATACACATGAGTGGAAGAAGCGGAAGCGCACGTCTGTGGCACAATAAAAGCTCCACTGCTATCGAGCCATGTGTCGCACTTGTCTCTCATTAGCAATCGCTCCAGCAGCCTCGTTCATCCCCACCCTGCTTCATACTACAGTAACGTTAATAAATCTTTAATACATTAGCTCATCTATGAATAGGATTTCTGCCCGAGACCCGTCGGATTCTTTATTACCGGCTGTAGAGGTGAAGACAACAACTCCCATGATTCCGCAAAATCAAGGGTAGTAAGGTTTTTCCTGTCTTTAATATCATTTTGCTAATCTTTTGAAATCTCTGAGGTTCTCAAAGGAACAATATGTAACTTTTGGCCCGCTAGCGTTTAAAAAACAAAACTGTTGCATTTTACGGAAGAACCTTGTTTTGGTTGTGCTTTGGCTCTGCGTGACTGTGCAGATGAATATGATTATCCTTCAGGTCATAAAACATTCACTACTAGGCTTAAGAGATATAACCAGTTTAGATGGAAAGGATCTCACACTTCAAGCTGACTAGCTGAAGACGTTACTGTAGCTTTACCCATGATGAAATGGCCTTTGTTACAATAGATAATGCTTTAAAATAAACTCTGTTAGAGAGCTACAATTTATCTGTTCAATAAAATACCTTACTCACCTGTTGAGTAACGACATCTCCGTGTCGCTTTTACAACATTTCAAATCTCTCAGTTCTCAAATCTCTGGGGGATTCACATTTCTGCAAAGCCAAGCAAATGTTGATTCTGGTTTTATTACGAGTTCTGTCGCGTGCTGCAGACTATCCTCTGTTCGGCATTTGTTTAAAATGGGTGATTCCCTGGGGGTTGAAGATTTAGCTCCATGTCAACCTTTTTGATTAACCTATGCCACTTTCACACCATACACACATCTTAGCCGAAGCACCTTTTGTTTATTTACGGATATGACAAGACACGCATGGGCAAGTGACTTTTGACAAAAACCATGCCATCAGGTCTAACATATAAACACTTATAACAGCCTACCATAGTAAATCAGGGTAAGACAAAAACATGCTTTAAAAGGAGGGATGATGAAGGATTTATTGATTTAAATTTTGTTCATTTTGAACCAAAAAAAGTTACATAGTGTACCTTTTAATGACATCATTGTCATTGACATAATTGTCCAGGAAGTGACATCGTCATCATCATTTCAGAGGGATAACAAAGGATAGTATTAGCTTTGATGAATTCTGAGATGTATTGTGGTATTAGTAAATCTCAGTCAAAAACGTATCATTCTGGTAAAATCTAAGAAAGCAGTATAATAATATTAACATTTTCAAAGACAGTTAAGAATAATAATGAAATAACCTCAAGCTGACAGCTTCATATAGCCTAGCTGTCATTCCTGATCAAAGGGTAAATTAAGCTCTATATTTCCATCATATTAGGAATCCTGTAGATTTTTTTTTTTGCTGTTGTAATTGTAATGATTAAAGTTATGTGTATAACATACCTGAGCTTTACTAGAGAGTTTTGATATCCTTAGATTACAACAGAAGGGTTCAGCTTTTAAAAGTTGCAAAGTTCAAAGTGAGAAGTAGAAAATGAAAACATCTCTACGAGGTGGCAATTTCACCTCCTCTCTTCACTCTATCTGTCTCTTTCTCTAATTTGACACAGCGTTGAGTGTTATGATGGGGGTTGAGAGAGCGGTAGGGGAGGAAGAGGGAGGCAGAGGGTTATATGGATAAATGCAAACCGAGCATTAATCCTACAGGCGCATCAGGGAAGACGACAAGGTCAGATTAACGCAGCGCAGGCCAGCTCACGCAGAAAGCAGGTCTCATGCCAAGATTCCTATTGCTGCTTCAGTGCCGAACGTCCCCTCTCTCCACCACCCATCCATCAAACGCTGCACTCCATCCATCAGCGCCAGCTCTCTGCCCGGAGATCACACAGGGGAAGAGTCATCTGTGAATCCAACCAATGCTCTTAAATGATTGAGTCATGGGTTTGCTTTCCGCTTTCTGTGATATTGTTTGGCATATTAGGATTAGTGCATCTTTAACTATGTACACTAAACAGTTTTGTCTGACTGCATATTGTAATAAATGTCCATGGATTTCTCAATTGGTTAACACCATTATTGTTTTCTCCAAAATGAATAACAATGACAAAAGCTGAAACCAGGCCAGCATATACAGGGGTGCATTTCCCAAAAGCATCGTTAGCCAACTCTGGTCGCAAGTTCCATTGAACTCTATTGGTAATGATGGAAATTGCGACCATAGCTGGCTTTGGGAAGCGCACCCCAGTTTGGGAGACCAGCATGGTTTTGTCAATAGGGAAGCGTTCACTGTGGAATATGTTTCTGTAGCTCAAGGCATTCCTGTAGTTCAGAAAGTAAATCTTGTTTGCTAGCAATGCCATGGGTTCAATTCCCAGGGAATGCATGAATTGATAAAACGATTAACTTAAATGCAGTGTAAATTGCTTTGAAAAATGTATCTTTCGTAAATGTAGAATGTGATGGCATTATTATAGATGGACTGATTAAAGCAGTACTGCAAAAACAGTGCATCTATGACTTATGAGACTGTAAGTCTTGCAGGACCATTGTGGTAATGAGCTCTGAGCTCCCTGACAAAGAACAGGGCCAGAAACCTCAAACATGAGGTCAATTCCTTTTTAATACCCTTCAGATCTGCCATAGCAGAGAAAGAGATGATAAAGTTTTTGGGATTGAGATGAGCTGAGACAGCAATAGAGAGAGGGGGGATTATGAGATCAAGCAGAAGAAGAGCTAATCCTGCCTGTTATTAGCAATGATAGAGCTATAAGTGACAACACATGCAAAGTTCTGGTACTCCACAAACTCAGAGCAACTAGCGCAGTACTTAAACACAGAGAAAGACTGTGGTATGTCCAATCACAATATTGCCTACTCGAGATGGGGATTAGACCTACAGAGAAGGAGCTCTGATCCTACGGCCTCTCTCTCCTCTATGTAAAGGGATCAAGTTAGCAGACCGCTAATCAGTGATGTGTGCAAGGCTATGGTGTTGCAGCAATGTATAGCTTATTCTGAGATTTTCTGTCTCATAGTGTGTTAGTGGGGCTCCCGTTTCACCATGATGATCAGTATGTTTATCATTGAAAACTAGGGGAGCTAATTTAGATAAGTGATTAGAATAAGTGGGATGAATCCCTGCCTCAGGAAACAAGGCTAATTTTCCACTTCTAAGTGACCCACAAAAAACATGGACAAGATCTTGGTAGCAGGATAGAAGCCGAGGGGAGGAAGGGATAGAAAGCTGCTGCTGGAAAAGAGGCGGACAAGGAACGAGGAAAAGTGTATTAGCATGATATTAGAGAAGAGAGCTGAAAACGTTGATTAAAAAGAGATGGACATAACGATAACTTGTAATTATGAAAATGTACAACTGTTGATGCTCACTCCTCTCTGCTTGTCGAGTTCGACATTCCTCTTTTGTTCTTCATATGTCCTAATGTTCCACCAATCTCCACAAATTTGTTACTTCTGGGAAGGGTGCCCACCGTTTTCCCCAACCAAGCACTGGCCTCACATAACTCCCACTCATGGAACATGTTGAATTCCTTCAGAGCGATGAAGTGTGTGAAACAAGATGAGAAGCCCTGTGAAGATGACTAGGATAAGCCTCGTCCCTGAACCCCTTGACTCACCTTGGGTCATCAGCCCCACAACATCTTTTCTGATTAAAGTCTTCCTTACCTGAAGATCAGTTTCTCTTATAGTAGTACCCTGTTGAACAATAGGTATACATTCCCATGCTGGTTTGCACTAGTTTGGTGCTGGTCTACCAGTATAGTCATACTGCACACCAACAAAACTGGTAAAGCTGGTTGACCAAGCAAGTTTTTTGGGGAGGAGACTTGTGGGAACATCAGCATCCCAAAGTGGGGACTAGCATCCAAAACACAACACATCCTGGTGACCATCTACTGTATGTCTTTTCAGTAGTGCATTTAAGGATTGTATGGGAGTAGTGGTACCTCTCTCCAAATCAGTACAATAATGGAGAGGTACTCAACCCATGGTCCTGCAAAGTGTATTTTCAACCTGCGTCAACAGACCTGCTTGTGATCATGAAGACATTGATTAGTTGGTTAAAGTGAGTTTTATTAAATTTGGAGCTAATGAGAAGTCCTGAATAATGGATGGAAGAGTTTCTTGACTCGCATTCTCATTGCACTCCGGACCTCAGCGTGGTAATGGACAATCATGTGATTGTGGATAGATGAGGAGCTTTCAGATGGTTTAGAGGCCTTTCGAGTGTGTTTGGACTGGAAGCTTTGAAGTTTTTAGTGAGGGAAAAAAGCAAGCTTCAGTTTTGGTCAAACTGTCACTTGAATTAGCCTAGCAGCTCTCAAAAGGGCTCTGGTCTTAATTAAGAGATGGAAATGTTTTATCATGCCTTGCTTGAAGTGTGAGTAAATTCTAACTCAAACCAAATCCTAAGATTTAGAGCTCTAATCCAGTCCTGGTCCAATTTGACCCAACAGACCAAACTGTGACATTGAAGCTGTCTATAAAAACATTGTCACATAAAGCACAACTAGTACTATTGTTGGTCAAAGTAAAGCAATGTCTTATTCAATATTTTAACCAAACTCTGAAGTGTTTGAATTTGAAACTATTCCATTCCATTATACATTCAACACATCAGATTATAATTCACAAAGATGGTGGTTCTGTCATCCACACCTCAACTCACCATGAAAGATCAAATTTGGCATGATCCTGAAGATCAACCAAAAGCCGAAATCACTCTCCAGCAGATGAAAGCAATGACATGCTAAAGATTTCGGCCGAGCCCAGAGTGTAACATCTTTTATTGGCCTTGTTTAACAAGCAGGGGAAGTGGTTTAACTCCCCACCCTAGTCACCCACAAACCCCCAAATGCAGCCCATGCCAGACATGGGATTTCCCAACAGGAGCTGTATCAATCTTCTGCCGGTCGATGAGGACATGTGTTTATTCCATCCAAAGTGAGACCGGTTTGCAACATGCTCGTGTTTAGCACGCCACGCTTCCCTCCTTCCTGCATACAACTTCAGCTCAAACTCATTGGCCAAACCACACACGCAAGTTTCAAGAATGCCACCAGCACAATTTCCTCTAATTGATATTTTTTAAAAGCAGGCCTTCACCCACAAAAACAAATTCAATGAATCATGCATGTGACAGAACAGAGAGCCACGGAAGGGCTTTATATTCCCATAAAGACTTTGCCCAAAACGGACACACATGACAAACATCAAGCACTGGGGCATAAATCCATTATAAGACACCCTTCTGGTGCAGATTACTATTGACACAACTAAAATGTTCCATACCAAGAACGTTAGAATCAAACATTGTATCTGGTTAGCTATGATAATCCCATTTAAATGTGTATAATAAGGATCTACTCACAAATGTAGCATTCTGGACAAATCTAAAAAGTGGTATTACATTTTGATTTGCCAGAAATGGTCTGTAAAATAAAATAATTCATAGCACAGAAGGGTACTTTCATTGCACAATGCTCAACTGTCAAGAGTGTATGAGCTATTTTCAAAGAGGCTAAATAGCTTCTTGGAAGCTTTGGTTTTGGAAAGTTTTCAGGAAAACACAGCTGTATAAAACAGGTGTATTCAATTTAATGTATGCATGAGAGAGTGTGCGTTATGTATGTGTGTAGTATGGATTTAGTAAGTGCAAAGATATGATTTTAACCATATATAAAGTTGTCATCCCAGCTAACCCTAAAGGTTACAATGAAATCTTGTAATTACCATAATTACAAGATGTCAAAGTGTTCACGTCCTCGTAGAGATCAGAATTAAAACTTGTAAGATGGGAATCTTCTGAGAGCTCCTACTTGTACCACCTGACCACTGCAAATTCATTTAGGTTTTGTTAGTTTTGCCATAGAAACGCATAATTCCCAGTCAGAAGAACAGCTCAGAATAGACATCATGTGTTATCTCTAGACACAGTATGAATGCTGAATTAATCTTCAGAGGTTCCACTTGATTCACTTCCTGTTTTGAGTCCGATGAACTGGGACTATCCCAATCCCATTCTCAGCCATGTTTTGTCTTCTTACTGACACTTGCTCTGCTCTCCTGAATGTCACATCTTAAAACCTGTTTATTTACCTCTCTTCTCTTCTCTTGATAAAGAGGGCACCATTAAAGGTAACCCATCACATCCATTCCAGCCCTTCCCAATGAAAACCTTTCCTGTGGGAAAATCCTCTCAAGTCACAGTGAATCTGCGTCTTCTGTTACATGATGGAATGCAACCTGTTTCTGGGTAAGTAAAAAAAAAAACTCTACTGGATGACTAAAGCAGGAAAAAGAAGGGAAAAAAAGAAGAAATCCGGCTGACTTATTTGAAATACTCAATTTCTAAGAGTCTAAAAAACCACAAACATTCCCAATGAAAATAAACCTAACCCTTGAAATGGGTACATTGGTGAAACCAGAACGAACACTCTACAAAACTACTCAACTTAAGATCTTGTACCACACTAAAAGAAACATTGGTTAATCTAGGTAAATTACAGGCCTGACACCCAGAATACAATTAGGTAAAAGTACATTTGTGAATGTTGCTTGTGTTCTAGCTTACTGGTCTAGGTCAAAAGAGACTAGGTCACGAAACTTCCAGTCCCTAAATATCCTTTCCCTGCCAGTTGTATGGTCTGCCAGGAGATATTTGTACTAAAATTAATGGCACAACAATTCACATTGTTCCTCTAAGTTCAATACTTAGGGTTTTGTTTGGTGGAAATATTTAACATTGTGAGATTAAAATTATGGGTCTTAACTTGTGATAAACCATAACTGTGAAAAGGACTGGAACATGATCCATGCCAGTGAAGAACCGAGGTCTACAAACACAACAGCTCTTGATATGTCATGAGCAATGCACAACCCTCTGTGCCACAGCTCTTTTGAAATGGAACATAAAACCTTGCACACTCACTGTTGACAACTACATTCAATAGAAAGTAGATAAAGATGCTCGAAGAGTCGCTAAATGTTGCAAGATGTCGTCATATTCCAATTAATATATTAATTGTGACGGCATCATA
This sequence comes from Rhinogobio ventralis, assembly GCA_039654625.1. NCBI lineage: Eukaryota > Metazoa > Chordata > Actinopteri > Cypriniformes > Gobionidae > Rhinogobio > Rhinogobio ventralis. The sequence continues at coordinate 30,160,081 of CM077203.1, read as the reverse complement.
CTAAAAAGTGTCAAAATACTCAAACAAAATCCTCAATTTGAATAAAATCAAACAATATGGATTAAATGGAGCACCGAGTGCCAAGCGAACGCAGTTATGTCTACATATTACGATTTTGTAATATATAAATTGTGTAAGAGCTACTAGACCGCGCCCGTAGATGCATGCCACGCTTTGTGTGTGGCAAGTGGGAGAGCAAAGTTTTTTCAGCGCAGTGAAAATGTTGTTTTTGAAAGTCTAAATGCCAACAAATATGGATCGAAGAAGAATATTTTGCTAGATAACACATTTTGGAAATCATTACTATCTTTTTTCAATACATTTTGACTTTTGGACTTTACAAAAGTCAGACTAGCAAGTGTCACCATTCTGTTTAGTTTTGTTCATGGACTTTCAGTTTGTTTTTATTTGTCACGTTTCTTTGTTATGACTCCCGCCACTCATCTGTCCCCATAGTTACCGTCATTATTAGTTAATATGTGTCAGCTGTGTGTCATCTATTTCCCTCATTAGTGTTGCTACTTAAGTCTTTGTCCGGTCACCGTTATATTTTGATGTCTTGTGCTGTTGCCTGTCTGCCTGCCTTGAGATTGTTTGTGATTAAACTACGTTTTGAACTTGATTCGTCTGTATTCGTCTTCCTGTCTGCACGCACCCGTGACAGCAAAACTATTGGAAATGTTTGGATCACACGAATCGGAAACAATCCTATGCAGCCACCAGCATCATGAAGGCTCTGAAGCAAGGCTAAAACCTCTGCGCCAGTCAATCTCTTTCTTGCTGACACTTCAAAGGTAAAGCTCTGTTTTAGCTTAGCAATAGCATATAAAACAACTAGAAAGTTGCTAGGCAACAGTCAGTGACGCACATCTTCACTGGCGGGGAAAACTAGCAAACACTGAAATAATACGCCTGTAATGCGATGTAATGTAAATGTAATCAATTTGACTGTTATGGCCAATTAAGACTACATATTTAACAGCAGTTATACTTTAGCTGCTGCTCTACACTAAAATCCTGATTTATACTGTCATTGAGACATCATCTGACAAAATCCCCACAGACATAAGATAAAGGGAATGGTTGTGCTGTGATTTCGGCTATATTTACATGTAAAATGATTACTGGGTGAAAACGTTTGTTCAAAAAATGGGTAACGTTATTGGTTTAATTCACAATCCATCAAGAACGGGCATTGCCATTGGTTGCCTGGCTGCGTCATATGCCTGGCTCCGCGGATTAGAAATTAGGGCTGAAAGATGGATTGTATTTTAATTGTCATTGTGATATGAACGTGATTATTTAGCGAACCGAAACATGCTATTAAACGGGCCGTGGGGCTGTAGACCTGCAGCCTCTGCTATCTCTGTCGCTCATGAACGCAGGCACACACACACACACACACACAGCGGTCGCGGTGAAGTGAAGAAGCGAGTTGACAACAGCTAAAGTTACGTTTGTTACTGTAAGTACGTGAAATTAAACCCTCATGAGCAAAAAGACATGTAGGGCCTATATGTATATGTACTTTGCTGCTGTAAACTTTAATATTGCTGCTCAAGAAACATCAAAAAGTTGATTTATTTCACTAATTCCATTCAAAAAGTGAAACTTGTATATTATATTCATTCATTACACACAGACTGATATATTTCAAATGTTTATTTCTTTTAATTTTGATGATTATAACTGACAACTAAGGAAAATCCCAAATTCAGTATCTCAGAAAATTTGAATATTGTGAAAAGGTTCAATATTGAAGACACCTGGTGCCACACTCTAATCAGCTAATTAACTCAAAACACCTGCAAAGGCCTTTAATTGGTCTCTCAGTCTAGTTCTGTAGGCTACACAATCATGGGGAAGACTGCTGACTTGACAGTTGTCCAAAAGACGACCATTGACACCTTGCACAAGGAGGGCAAGACACAAAAGGTCATTGCAAGGCTGGCTGTTCACAGAGCTCTCTGTCCAAGCACATTAATAGAAAGACGAAGGGAAGAAAAAGATGTGGTAGAAAAAAGTGTACAAGCAATAGGGATAACCGCACCCTGGAGAGGATTGTGAAACAAAACCCATTCAAAAATGTGGGGGAGATTCACAAAGAGTGTACTGCAGCTGGAGTCAGTGCTTCAAGAACCACTACGCACAGACGTATGCAAGACGTGGGTTTCAGCTGTCGCATTCCTTGTCAAGCCACTCTTGAACAACAGACAGCGTCAGAAGCGTCTCGTCTGGGCTAAAGACAAAAAGGACTGCTGCTGAGTGGTCCAAAGTTATGTTCTCTGATGAAAGTCAATTTAGCATTTCCTTTGGAAATCAGGGTCCCAGAGTCTGAAGGAAGAGAGGAGAGGCACACAATCCACGTTGCTTGAGGTCCAGTGTAAAGTTTCCACAGTCAGTGATGGTTTGGGGTGCCATGTCATCTGCTGGTGTTGGTCCACTGTGTTTTCTGAGGTCCAAGGTCAACGCAGCCGTATACTAGGAAGTTTTAGAGCACTTCATGCTTCCTGCTGCTGACCAACTTTATGGAGATGCAGATTTCATTTTCCAACAGGACTTGGCACCTGCACACAGTGCCAAAGCAACCAGTACCTGATTTAAGGACCATGCTGTTTGTAATTGGCCAGCAAACTCGCCTGACCTTAACCCCATAGAAAATCTATGGGGTATTGTGAAGAGGAAGATGCGATATGCCAGACCCAACAATGCAGAAGAGCTGAAGGCCACTATCAGAGCAACCTGGGCTCTCATAACACCTGAGCAGTGCCACAGACTGATCAACTGCATGCCACGCCGCATTGCTGCAGTAATTCAGGCAAAAGGTGCCCCAACTAAGTACTGAGTGCTGTACATGCTCATACTATTTATGTTCATACTTTTCAGTTGGCCAAGATTTCTAAAAATCCTTTCTTTGTATTGGTCTTAAGTAATATTCAAATTTTCTGAGATACTGAATTTGAGATTTTCCTTAGTTGTCAGTTAAAATCATCAAAATTAAAAGAAATAAACATTTGAAATATATCAGTCTGTGTGTAATGAATGAATATAATATACAAGTTTCACTTTTTCAATGGAATTAGTGAAATAAATCAACTTTTTGATGATATTCTAATTATATGACCAGCACCTGTAGTTATATTCAAATATTCTATTCTAATCCTGTAGTGAATTTAAAAACAACCAGGCAGCTAATATGCGCACTTAACTATTTGTTTATTTATCGCAAGTAATCGTCACTGCAAAAAAAATAACAATGGGATCTCTTTCTCTCTCACACACACACACAGCTGAAGGTATTCATGTTTATTGCTTCACAGCCATGCTTGGGAGGGCCGTTGAAAATGCTCCTTATTGTTTTGGTTACTTAGTACTACGGATTCTTTAGGACAAGTAAGATCAAGATTGGTAACATTTTTAGTGACACCTGTGTTGCTTGTCATTTGTTACATTTTCCATTAGCAGCCCAGAATGTGATTGTTACACTATAATAAAAAGATGGAAAATGTGAAGTTGCACTTCAGCTTTTTGTGTCTTTAGTGAAATTGCTATACCTAAATTAAATAGAATGCCTTATATATGATTATCTTAGAATAGAAGATATGCTGTCTCTCACATCACATAAATTATCAATAGTTAAGAACGTGGTCTTGAAGAGGATTCTTTTTTTTCTGTCTCTCTCTTGACTGTCTCATTTGGACTCGGTCTTGACTTAGACTCAAACCTCTTTGGACTCGGTCTCGACTCGGTCTCGACTAGTCCTGGTCTTGTCTTGGACTCGACAAAGGTGGACTTGACTACAGCCCTACTAGTGAGTCTAGTAAACTAGATAAGGTTTGTCCAAGAAGTTGATAGATTTGTGTAGATTTTTTTTTTTAAAAGGGGCACCAAATGGACTGAAAAGTTGCTAAATCTAGCGAAAAATTCGCCAAATTGTGCACTATGTCTATGCTCAGCTTTACAATCTTTGATAAATTGATATCTCTCCGCAAATCAAAATCTCTCTCTCTCTCTCTCTGGTTTTCAAGCTGTATGCGTGTGATCTTTGCATGCCTGTTTAAAATATGACTCAGGAGAGGTATTTCAGAAGGGATGCACCTGTCTCCTCCTGCCCTCACCTTCACCCTTGTCCCCCCTGTTTGACCCTTAAAGTGTTAATCGCACTAATCCTAACCATTCCAATAAAACATCTGGCTTCATTCAAACCCCATTAGGAGTCACAGACAAGAGTTGGAACTGACAGAGCCATGTCCCTTCAACCTAACCCACAGCCATAACCTTGATACCAACCCAGATTCACCTCCCCCCATTGAGGCCAATCTTGACTCTGACACTAACCCTAACCCTCTCTCCACAGAGCTCTGGTTCAGCCTCATCATGGCCCGGTCGTGCCTGGAGTCAAGCTGATAAAACTGCCAGAGATCTCTCTATGCTTGACAGCACCATGTGGTTTAGGGTCGAGAGTTGCTGTACACACGCAGTGAAAAATCTGTATTTTTTTCTTATTTGTTATTTGTTATGCATGTTTTCCCCACCAACATTCATTTGTTCTCCATCAAAGCTAAATTTGGATAAGAGATGTTATCCATGCAACATCATTGGTCAATTCTTGAGGAACATAAGTGCAACAGCAGGTTACTGATTTGTTGAATGGCAGATGCTAGCCATAGCATTAGCTCTTACCATTTGTGCGTTTATTTAGTCCATACTGTTGCTACAGGCTTGGCTTCTGCTAGGTCTTCAAGTCATTAGCTGTGTCCCAATTCAGAGGCTGCATTCTTTGAAGCAGGGCCGTAACCACCATAGACATTGAGGGGGACAAGTCCCCCTGAATAATTCGAAATGTCCCCCCCAACATTTGATATTGTTGATGCTGCTCTGCTGTACTCCATTACACACCGCTCTGTTTGTTGCTAGGATGACAAAAGTAAAATGTAAAAATGTTTTGGTTGGTCTGCCTCAGCGGTCAAACAGCGCTCATCACTGTCGGAATGAGTGAGATGGCCAATCAAATGGCTTACTGATGGTGCGATTCCAACGCGACACTTTAGTTATAGCAGTGAAAGAGTGTGTTGTAAGATGTGTAGCTAAACATTTAATATTTAACAACAGTTTTATGATAAAAACGTTCAGCGACTAACAGTGATGCAAACTTTCACCATTTTGAATTGAAAATATGACATTTATGAAAATCATAACTGAATTTGACGTGATAAGAAACATTTAGCATTTTTACATACACTATATTGCCAAAAGTTTTGGGACACCTGCCTTTACATGCACATGAACTTTAATGACATCCCATTCTTAATCCGTAGGGTTTAATATGGATTTGGCCCATCCTTTGCAGCTATAACAGCTTCAACAATCAGGCTTTCCACAAGGTTTAGGAGTGCGTTTATGGGAATTTTTGACCATTCTTCTAGAAGCACATTTGTGAGGTCAGGCACTGATTTTGGACGAGGTTCGCAGTCTCTGCTCTAATTCATCCCCTCATCCATGTCTTTATGAACCTTGCTTTGTGCACTGGTGCGCAGTCATGTTGGAACAGGAAAAGGCCATCCGCAAACTTTTCCCACAAAGTTGGGAGCATGAAATTCTCCAAAATGTCTTGGTATGCTGAAGCATTAAGAGTTCCTTTCACTGGAACTAAGGGGCCAAGCCCAACCCCTGAAAAACAACCCCACACCATAATCCCCCCTCCACCAAACTTTACACTTGGCACAATGCAGTCAGGCAAGTACCGTTCTCCTGGCAACCGCCAAACCCAGACTCATCCATCGGATTGCCAGACAGAGAAGCATGATTGGTCACACGTCTCCACTGCTCTAGAGTCCAGTGGCGGCGTGCTTTACACCACTGCATCCCACGCTTTGCATTGCACTTGGTGATGTAAGGCTTGGATACAGCTGCTCGGCCATGGAAACCCATTCCATGAAGCTCTCTACGCACTGTTCTTGAGCTAATCTGAAGGCCACATGAAGTTTGGAGGTCTGTAGCTATTGACTCTGCAGAAAGTTGGCGACTTCTGCGCACTGTGCACCTCAGCATGCACTGACCCTGCTCTTTGTTTTTTTTTATTTTTTATTTTTTCACGTGGCCTCCCACTTCGTGGCTGAGTTGCTGTTGTTCCCAATTGCTTTCACTTTGTTATAATACCACTTCCAGTTGACCGTGGAATATTTAGTAGTGAGGAAATTTCACGGATGAACTTATTGCACAGGTGGCAACCTATCACGGTACCACGCTTGAATTCACTGAGCTCCTGAGAGCGACCCATTCTTTCACAAATGTTTGTAGAAGCGTCTGCATGCCTAGTGCTTGATTTTATACACCTGTGGCCATGGAAGTGATCGGAACACCTGAATTCAATGATTTGGTGGGGTGTCCCAATACTTTTGGCAATATAGTGTATTAGGCAGACGAAAATAAGAGTGAATGTGGGCATATACACTCACCTAAAGGATTATTAGGAACACCATACTAATACTGTGTTTGACCCCCTTTCGCCTTCAGAACTGCCTTAATTCTACGTGGCATTGATTCAACAAGGTGCTGAAAGCATTCTTTAGAAATGTTGGCCCATATTGATAGGATAGCATCTTGCAGTTGATGGAGATTTGTGGGATGCACATCCAGGGCACGAAGCTCCCGTTCCACCACATCCCAAAGATGCTCTATTGGGTTGAGATCTGGTGACTCTGGGGGCCATTTTAGTACAGTGAACTCATTGTCATGTTCCAGAAACCAATTTGAAATGATTCGAGCTTTGTGACATGGTGCATTATCCTGCTGGAAGTAGCCATCAGAGGATGGGTACATGGTGGTCATAAAGGGATGGACATGGTCAGAAACAATGGTCAGGTAGGCCGTGGCATTTAAACGATGCCCAATTGGCACTAAGGGGCCTAAAGTGTGCCAAGAAAACATCCCCCACACCATTACACCACCACCACCAGCCTGCACAGTGGTAACAAGGCATGATGGATCCATGTTCTCATTCTGTTTACGCCAAATTCTGACTCTACCATCTGAATGTCTCAACAGAAATCGAGACTCATCAGACCAGGCAACATTTTTCCAGTCTTCAACTCTCCAATTTTGGTGAGCTCGTGCAAATTGTAGCCTCTTTTTCCTATTTGTAGTGGAGATGAGTGGTACCCGGTGGGGTCTTCTGCTGTTGTAGCCCATCCGCCTTGAGGTTGTGCGTGTTGTGGCTTCACAAATGCTTTGCTGCATACCTCGGTTGTAACGAGTGGTTATTTCAGTCAAAGTTGCTCTTCTATCAGCTTGAATCAGTCGGCCCATTCTCCTCTGACCTCTAGCATCAACAAGGCATTTTCGCCCACAGGACTGCCGCATACTGGATGTTTTTCCCTTTTCACACCATTTTTTGTAAACTCTAGAAATGGTTGTGCGTGAAAATCCCAGTAACTGAGCAGATTGTGAAATACTCAGACCGGCCCGTCTGGCACCAACAACCATGCCACGCTCAAAATTGCTTAAATCACCTTTCTTTCCCATTCTGACATTCAGTTTGGAGTTCAGGAGATTGTCTTGACCAGGACCACACCCCTAAACGCATTGAAGCAACTGCCATGTGATTGGTTGATTAGATAATTGCATTAATGAGAAATTGAACAGGTGTTCCTAATAATCCTTTAGGTGAGTGTATATATAAAAAAACAAAACAGGGTTCACAACCTAAATATGTTTACCATGGTCCATTTATGTACATATAGATATTTTATACTCATAACTTCCCAAGGTGTGATTTTAGTAATTAGTCAACATTTGAACAGCTGTAAAGTGTTTTTTGAAACATTTATATCATTAGACATTCGACATTACACAGTAAGTGTAATCCCGCATTTTCTCTAAAAAATAAGTTGTTACTGGCATGCAGTGAATCTTGGGATAGGCTAGGCTGCGAAGGATCCACATGTTTCTAGGCCACATTTGAAAGAGCCTTCGAATTTGGACAACCTTCATCATGCTGCTGATTTTGAAGGATGCAGCCTCTCTATTAGGACGCAGCAACTGCTTTATGTAGCCAGCTACAAATCTACTCAAAATTTTAGCACTGTTGCCAAGTAAAAGAAACTCTTTAAATTATTATTTTTTTAAATTATTGTTACCAAAAAGTATGTGTGAGATTGATATAGCTATAATGGTTGCTTTGCCCCTGTAAATTATCAGTCTCGCCAAGCCCTGCAAACTGATTTCGTCAGGCACACTAAAAATCATCAATTCAAGATGGTTTCACTCAAGTCACCATCAGCAGACCTGAGACAACGCAGCATGACCATTTGAACTTGAACACCATTTATGAGGGAAGATGATAAAAAGCTGTCAATTCCCATCCTTCCGGCCATATCCTCTGAAAGAAATGGTCAACAGGGGAATAAAACTGCTTCTTAATGGGAAAGAGTGAAGGTGAAAGCCAAGAGGTTATACTTGATCTCATGGTGTTACACAGCAGGGGCAGGGCAGACGGCAAGACCCGTAAGAGCTTTTGAGCTCCCGGGAACTTAGGTTTGAGTCAAGATTTGGTTACTGTGTGTCTTGCTCCCATTCCCCCTCTCTGTGTGTGTGTGTCGTGGTAAAAACCTATGGGAACAAAATGTCCCCACAAAGATGGCAATATTCAAAATCCTTGTCCTTGGGACATTTTTGGTCCCCATGAGGAAAACAGCTTATAAATCATTCTAAGTGATGTTGTGTGTGTGGGGTGTGCGTGTGTGTGTGTACGTACAACTATCTTTGTGAGTTTTAGACCATCGGAGTGAGGACAACAAGAGTAAAGTGAGGACATTTTGGCTGGTCTTCACTTTCTGAGAGACTTTTAAAGGCTATTTTGAGGGTCAAGACTTGGTTTTAGGCATCAGCTTATAATTAGGTTTAGGGTAAGGGTTCGGGTTAGGCAGTTAGTTCAGATGGGTAAGGTTAGGGTAAGGAGCTAGAGATTGCATTGTCTCAATGAATGTCCTCACAAAGGTAGATGTACAAGAATATGTGTGTGTGTGTGTGTAAGTGTAAGAGTATCAAAAGTGCTGGCCACAGAGACTTTAGCCTGACAATGTTGAGCTCTGGCGCTCTGATGTTGTAACTAGTGTCAGTAGCGTGTAAAAAGCACAGGAAGTCTCCTGGAGCCACCGTCACGCTGAGAGGCAAACTTCATGGGGGCAGCAAGAAAAAACAACCACGTCACTCCAACTACTGTTTTGATCACTCAGCTAGATGCTAGCGGCTAACAGCACTAATACTTCAGGAAGAGAATTCATAAATAAAACCCCATGTGCCAAATTTGTAATATCCGGTCGTCTCTTTGCACAAGAGAGCAAGTGAGAAGTGTGAAGGGAAACATTAAAGAAAACCCCTGGGGGTCCCTCACTATGAAACGGGCCAGATATTAAAATGGAGGAGGGAATTTCATTCTTTGTCTATATCCTAAACAATGTCAAAGCCTAGTCCACATTTTTGTCCTTTTCAGTTTGGTAGTCTTATATTCATGATGGATGATGTGATGAAATTTAAAATGAAGCGTGAGTTGTGATTGTTGGACTGTAATTATTGTCTATTTGACCTTGATCTCATTCATGAGGTCGCAGCTCATTTCCACGCCGAAACCAAGGAATATTGGGCCAGGTCATCAAAGATGTCAAACAGAGTGCAACCAATAGTCATTAAACTCTCAAGGCTTTCCAGAAGTGGCAGTTGAAAAAAAACAAAAAAAAACTTAGTTGAAACGTGGTCAAAAACAACTTGAACCAATGAGTTACTTAGTTTGCTAACAATGAACAAAGTATGGCAGAGATTTCTGTTTCAGCACTGGAGACAGTTGAGGAATCCAAATACTCTTGGAAACTGTGGTTTTCTGTTTCTGATTTTATGAACAATTCAATATATTTTAATACATCACCATGGAGTGCTGCTCTGAGCAAGAGCCATTCAGATGATGAATACGTACGAGGTCTGTTTTCCAGGAATCAATACCCTCGTCTGGCATTGAAGGAAGGAGAATGAAGCATAATTCATAAATAGCATTCGGGAGATGATATGAGATATTAGCATCACATTTCCCAAGTTCTCTCTCCTTCTCTTTAATATGTTAGATGGCAAAGGATGCAACTGGAAATTCTGCTTAGCACAACAAATGTTTTTAATAAAATCTATACCTTCATTTGATCTCATTCAGAGGGTTAGTTTTTTCTCTCTGTATGACTTTCTATTTCGCTTTATATATCTTCCTCTCTCCATAACATTTCTTTCCAATCATGGGTGGATTAAGATGGATTAAGTTTCTGTTAAAATATAAAAAATATATATAAGTTAACAAAATATAGGTAATAATCATAACAACTTAACTAAATCTGGACAGTTGCAAATTGACTTTAACATACCAAGCCAATCACAACCAACTGCCCACTAAAACCAGTTTATGTAAGTTTCTTTAGATTTTGATATTGCAATACAAACTGGTCATTGATGTCCTGCAAATCTCATCCGTTAACCACTTCAGACTCTATGGCCAACATTGAAAGTGCAGATACTTTGTCCTCCGCTCATTCACTCATATTTAATTTACTAAATAATTGTCCAACTTTTCTAGTTTTACACCCTTCAAAGAAAGGCGAAAAAAGTAGACGAGTATGTTTTGTTTTCAAAATGGGATAATGAATGGATGGACTTGTTTCCAATAAATGTCTGTTATTCAGATACATATTTTTATGAGGTTTTGAACTGAAAATAGCTAGAAGCTAAAAACTATTGTATCTATCAGAATATTGTAACCATAGCAAATCATTTAAACATAATATCATAGATACACAAATTGGGAGCATCATCAAAAGATGACAGCATCAAATATATTATTACTTTATATATACTACATACCAACGTATACACTTTACATTAAACAAAATGAATACAACTAAAATCAGACTTTTTTTCCGCATAGACATAAAAATTCACTATCCGAATTTAAACGGTTGTAATTCAAGCATGCTTTGGAATATAGACGTAAGATCGGTCTTGTTTTAAAGAAGACATTTGTCAGATTATTGTAGAAAGTGAAACAGAAAAAAAGTTATCGAAGTTTTAGTTTATGAAAATGTACAATGTAAATTATTCATATTTTATATAAAATATATCTTTTACAAAACATGCTGGACTCTAAAACTGCAAGAAAATCAAAGCCAAAAATCTGAACAAGTTGTGTTCCAAATTTTAGGTTGATATCTAAAAAAAAAAAAAAGAGCTTTCGGTAAAATTTTGTTTGGGTGCAGTACCAAACTTTTTCACTAGCCAAGCTCCATTAATGACCATATAAGGGCGCCTCCATTTCCATATATGGTTTGAGTGATCTGAACCATATATTTCCATAATTTTCATACAATTTATGAAGTAGACATCCTTTTCAGAAGTAATATGGGCATTTTGGCAGTATTTGATTTGAATTCAACCTCTAATAAAAAGAACATGCTATAGCTTATCACCACATCACAAATGGACAACCTATAATTTTTTTCTTTTATAGTTAAAAACATTTTCAGACCTTTTTTTTCTCATAAAATTGAATGCATGTTATCTTTTGAACTCTTGGCATGAAAACAAACTGAGGTTTCTACCAACCTTTTCAAACATTTTCATGTTCATCGCTATTTCAAAATAAAGGTCTGAACACGCCTTATGAGTATGAAAATATTCTTGTTGCAAATCAGTCACCAAATATGAAAACTAGAGATTGTAAGATTTCAAATGATATATAGATTGACAAGATTACACTAAAAAAATGAACTTTCACTGTTGTTGGTTGCACAAATCATCCTTGTTCACATTACTTAAACTCATGAAACTACATGAACTTAAATTTACTGAGTTGTTTCTACTTAAAATGAGTATTGACAGCTTTACTTAGTTAGTTTATGTTAGTGTTTAATGTTCAGTTATGTTGGACATTTAGAGTTTCTGTAATTTTGTGGTTACCATTATGCAGAAGAGTGGTGCCTGTGTTTAGGCTGTGGGCACTCATATACACATATTTAATTGGAGTTATTTTTGCATTTTGTTTCTAAAAACATGCTTGTTATTTAATAGTTTTCCATTAGTTTTTCTACTTATACTTGTAGAGCAAATTAAGGTAAATTAAATCGATAAATGTGTCATAATAAACTTTTATAAATTTAACATAACATTATTAAGTAAACTGCACATATAAATATTATGTAATAGTGACAAATTCAAATGGTTTGTATTTACTCAAAGAAATGTTGTCAGCTTTACTTGAATTTCTTTTGTTCATATAACTAAATTGTTATTTGTAAAAATTACTCAATATAGTTGCGTGGAACCACTTGACGCTGCTTTAAGTAAATTCAACAAGTCATTTTTTTTGTGTAGTTTAGGTTTAGTATAGGATATAATGTTTTAAATATGTAATGGCTGTGGGCCCACCGGTGGGCTGGTGACACTTAATGTTGTCACAGTCACCAGCTCACCGCATCTGCACTACACTTCCCATAATCCTCTCTGCTCAACACCTGCACACACTCCACTATCACCCGCACCTGTCAGCAATCACCCTCAGCACACCTTATATTTAAGCTGTCACCTTCCACCTTATTATGGTCTGGTCTCGTCTCTACAAGGACAACCACAGACACCAAGACCTGTATACTCTGCCATCATCCATCATCCATCATCCATCATTCATCATCCGTCTTCTGTTGTCTGTGTTTGTCAGCCAGTTTGTCATCCGGTCCTGCCTACTCTGTCTGTTCATCGTTCATTCTACAAGAGAAAGGAGATTTCATCACCAGATAAGACTCTATCCGTTCATCATCTACTGCTTCACCTGCTCTGTGTTTCACCAATAAACCTGGTTTTTCACATCCCTTGTCTGTGCCCTTCTGTTGTCTGACAAATGTAGTCTATAATTGAATCAACAGAATGATTAACTGAATGATCACAAGGCATAAAATGTAGGTAGTTTGAAATGAATTGTGATTGAACTTAATCTGAGATCAGGTCAACAAATTGACTTGCCAAAATGAATTAGAATTCTCGGTTGCACTTTATTTTACAGTACGTGTACTTACAGTGTACTTACCTAAGAAAGTACTGGGTAATATATGGTAACTACGTGGGTTAGGTTTAGGTGTAGGTTCAGAGTTAGTACATAGTTGTTACCCAGTTATTGTAATCAACAAAACCAAGTACAGTAATTGCTTTATAATTGCATTTAAGATGTGCACACACACATACACAGACACAAGCGCACATGCGCGCACACACACAAACGCAATGCATAAGGACAACCAAGCATTCAGCATATAAGATGTGAATGGTGTGCAAGGAGTTGTAGGAGTCGAAATTATAAATCCTCGACCACTTTTAGCTTTGACGAAACTCCCCTCAGCTAGCGCGTCTTTGTAACTAGCAGCCTTGTCACCTGACCTGAATACTGAGCGCTGATTCGCTAAAACAGACTTATTGGCTTGTGTTCACAAACAGCTTAGGTGCTTGTCCGCTTCTGCTGTAAAACGTGGACTTGCGATGCTTTGACAGTGGACAATACCGGCTTTTTTGACAAAAAACATGCCGTTTGTTTTTTGCAAATGAACTCAAAAAAACTGCTTGTGTATTATATAGTGAATTAGGGGCTTGTCATATTTTTTACTCCAGTAAATAGGCCATCTTAAATGGCCGTCAATGGAGAAAGATGCTTTTTGCACACTGTGCAGTTACAGTATCAACCAGCAGAGGCTAACTGGGCCAAACCTTGACCTCTCGCTCAAAACCTCATAGTTACTGACATATACTGGCATTTGTGACAAATTCCCCACGTGACTACCCCATTTTCCCTAACTTCATTTCTCTATCCATCTATATTATTTATCTGCAATCTTTCCACAACACATCCACTGTCTCTCTATCTCTTCCACTTTCTCTCTGTCTCTCTCTGCAGAAATAGCATCGCCGTTTCCTCATTGATTTTGGCTCTGACCTTCCTGTAACCTGCTGTAAATCAATCACCCTCTGTTCTGTGTGGCCCGCAGGCCTGCCGTGCGGATGGAAGATATAAAACGAGGAAGGGAAAAATAAAGGAGTTGCTTATCCACTGACGTCCACAGGAACTGTTAACACAAGACAATGAGGTCACAGGACCTTACCAGGCAGAGGTTGAGCAGGTTTCCCATGGGTGAGGGTGTCCAAACAATGCCCAGTCTATAAACACACACCAGCTAACTGATAAACCGATCTACGCCATGTCCAAGTCAAGATGACATCTACTGATTGGATCCCTGAGCATTGTTTGCGTGGCCTTCAGTATTGTTTGTGGGGTTCAGTGGTTTAGATTAAAGGTGTTTACTGAGTCTCTGATGGTGGTTCATAATCAGAGGTGCACTGAACCTGCATGAGTCTGTGTGAGCAGGTTATAGCATGTATTTCATGCTGTAATGCAGTAATACTGCTCTATGTAAATATGTTGTTCTCATCGTTTTAGAATGCTGTTATAATGGAGGGGTTACAAGCTCAGATTACATTTATCAGCACATTTACTGAATCTTTCAGGACATCAGTGTAAGCATTTCCCTGTTGATCTTTTTTCTTGTCTATTCGCTTTTGTCTTATTTATCAGCTCTAAGGACAAAGTCAGCTTAACCAGAGCAGAAAAGAGAGAGAGAAATGCTTTGCCTGCCTACAGCATCACCTAATAAATCAGACACAGTACATAACAGTACATACATTCTGAGTACATAACCTCAGAATCACATGAGTGTTGGAGTGTTGGTTTATTTGTGGTACTTCTGAGGAGCTGAATTCACATGTGTGGCAGTGTACATAGATGGTTCCTATGAAGAGCATCTCAGTTATTTATGAGCAGGCCCACGAGGAATCTCTGCAGAAAGCTCAGCAGATTCATGCAGCACCTGAACTCCCATCATGCACATTATCACACAAGATTAATGTTGATCATGTGCAAAAAGTCAGTAGTTTCTGTCTGGACATGCTTTTGAGGATTATTACAGTGTAATTTCTGTCATCATTTACTCTACTGTGTTGTTCCAAATCTTTATTACTTTCTTTTTTCAGCAAACTGGTACAGTGACCATACAGCAGGTTGAGCGTTGTCAAGCCCCCCAAATAAGAAAAAAAAAGCACAATGAAGTATCACATACTGTAAGTGGTCCATATGACTTCTTATTCTTTTAGCCTTTTGCTCTCAAATTTCTGTCACCATTTACTAATCATGTTGTTCCAAATCTCTATTATAATTGTTTTCTTCTTCTGCAGAACACAAAATAGTATTTTGAATAATGTTGATACTATGTTTTGGTTACTATTGACTTGTATTGTATGGGGGGAAAAGACATTTCTCAATTTTTCATGTAATAGTTCTGCAAAGTTTCAAAGATCAAGGTGCAGGATAAATGGAGTTATTGAGTGAATCTGAATTTGCATAATACACATTATGCAAATTCATTAATGACCATAAGAAGCCTATGGTTTTAATTGGTTGCCGATGAACAACATCTACTTTGACCCTCAAACACTGTAGTTGTAGCTGAAATTGGAAGAGTTTGTGTTGTTGTGATGTCGTGATGTCTGCACTGCCAAAGCAAATCCACTTTGCTGCACTGCCAAAGGATGAGGACTCGAGCTGGAATTAATACAGTAAAACCGACCCCATTGTTACTGTTTGTATCACTGTGTATCAAGTGCTGAGGAAGATCCGGAGCTGAAATTCAGATATGGTAATGGTTGCTTTGATTCCGACATGCACTGTAAGCCAATCACAACAGACTGGGCCATCTGACCAATCAGAGCAGAGTAGACCAATCACAACAGACTGGGCCGTCTGACCAATCAGAGCATAGTAGACCAATCACAACAGACTGGGCCGTCTGACCAATCAGAGCAGAGTAGACCAATCACAACAGACTGGGCCGTCTGACCAAT
The DNA here is from genome assembly GCA_039654625.1 of Rhinogobio ventralis. Lineage (NCBI taxonomy): Eukaryota > Metazoa > Chordata > Actinopteri > Cypriniformes > Gobionidae > Rhinogobio > Rhinogobio ventralis. The sequence goes on along the minus strand of CM077203.1, from coordinate 30,144,115 downwards.
CAGAGCAGAGTAGACCAATCACAACAGACTGGGCCATCTGACCAATCAGAGCAGAGTAGACCAATCACAACAGACTGGGCCGTCTGACCAATCAGAGCATAGTAGACCAATCACAACAGACTGGGCCGTCTGACCAATCAGAGCAGAGTAGACCAATCACAACAGACTGGGCCGTCTGACCAATCAGAGCAGAGTAGACCAATCACAACAGACTGGGCCATCTGACCAATCAGAGCAGAGTAGACCAATCACAACAGACTGAGCCATCTGACCAATCAGAGCAGAGTAGACCAGTCACAACAGACTGGGCCGTCTGACCAATCAGAGCAGAGTAAACCAATCACAACAGACTGGGCCGTCTGACCAATCAGAGCAGAGTAGACCAATCAAAACAGACTGGGCCGTCTGACCAATCAGAGCAGAGTAGACCAATCACAACAGACTGGGCCGTCTGACCAATCAGAGCAGAGTAGACCAATCACAACAGACTGGGCCATCTGACCAATCAGAGCAGAGTAGACCAATCACAACAGACTGGGCCGTCTGACTAATCAGAGCGGAGTAGACCAATCACAACAGACTGGGCCGTCTGACCAATCAGAACAGAGTAGACCAATCACAATAGACTGAGCCATTTGACCAATCAGAGCAGAGTAGACCAATCACAACAGACTGAGCCATCTGACCAATCAGAGCAGAGTAGACCAATCACAACAGACTGGGCCGTCTGACCAATCAGAGCATAGTAGACCAATCACAACAGACTGGGCCGTCTGACCAATCAGAGCATAGTAGACCAATCACAACAGACTGGGCCGTCTGACTAATCAGAGCATAGTAGACCAATCACAACAGACTGGGCCGTCTGACTAATCAGAGCAGAGTAGACCAATCACAACAAACTGGGCCATGTGATATGGTAATGGTTGCTTTGATTCCGACATGCACTGTAAGCCAATCACAACAGACTGGGCCATCTGACCAATCAGAGCAGAGAAGACCAATCACAACAGACTGGGCCATCTGACCAATCAGAGCAGAGTAGACCAATCACAACAGACTGGGCCATCTGACCAATCAGAGCACAGTAGAACAATCACAACAGACTGGGCCATCTGACCAATCAGAGCAGAGTAGACCAATCACAACAGACTGGGCCATCTGACCAATCAGAGCACAGTAGAACAATCACAACAGACTGGGCTGTCTGACCAATCAGAGCAGAGTAGAACAATCCCAACAGACTGGGCCATCTGACCAATCAGAGCAGAGAAGACCAATCCCAACAGACGGGGCCATCTGACCAATCAGAACACAGTAGACCAATCACAACAGACTGGGCCATCTGACCAATCAGAGCACAGTAGAACAATCACAACAGACTGGGCCATCTGACCAATCAGAGCAGAGTAGAACAATCACAACAGACTCTTATAGAAAGGGTTTTAGAGAGACTAAATCCTTTATCAAAACATTTTAGACACTGTGAGAAAAAGGTGATGCTGCAATGTATATTATTAGAAAATTAAACTGTTTTTTTTTTTTATTTTTTTTTTATTTTTTTTTTACCTTGGATGCATGTAAACATATGGTAGGAGAATCCAAAACAACATTAGGAACCTTTAAAACAGCATAATGGGGCACTTTAAAGTTGCAACTGTGTGATGTACTGTATAAGCACATGTATACTCTGTACAGGTCTGGTATAAGGGATGTTTTTGCTCAGGTGGCTGAATTGTCCACCCAATAGAGAGAGTTTTGCTCAACAAGGAGGAAAAAAAATAGAGGGAACATTGACAGAACATATATATACACACGTATACACAAACACAGCACACTCTCCCTCTCTCAGACCCCAATTCAAATGCATTCACACTTTGTCATAATGCCACATGCAGTTTGGATCTTATTTTTGGCTCTAAGATTCTAACACTAAAATTTGTGGCCCACATTTCTAAAACACACACGCACACACATCTGGTTTGCCGGTGTCTGGTTCTGGTGGTGCTGTGCCTCAGTGGGGTGCGGTCCGCGTGCTGCTCCTCTGTGCAGTGATGAATGAGTGGAGATTTGGAGAGCGCTTTGGAAAAGAGAGCCAGAGTCCTTTCACATCCACTCCAAACACTGAGAGAGCAGCAGGAGCCCGCAGAGAGGTTACAGTCCAAAGAGCTTCGCTCTGAGCAACCTGTGAGAGACATCAAAAACAACAGCTCTCCCGCCCTCTCTCGTATGTCTACGTCTGTCTTCTGTTTTCATCGCCGTGTGATTTGAAGTTGTGTGTTTTCATCAGTGTTTAAATGGAGTTTCCAGTGGAGGACGCTGGGTTTTAAAACCCTCTCTGAGTGCTTTAAGCATCAGTTTACCTCAGACTGATTGAGCTCATTTATATGTTGATGTAAAAGGAAAACAATATTTATTCTAGAGTGCAGCAGTTCAGAGTACCGTGTCCTGGAAACTTCCTTCTGAGTCAGAAATGGATTTCATTGACTGGATGGTGAAAAGTGGCCAATCCATAACAGATTCAAGCCAGACCTGAATGTGAGTTTGGAGTCTAAAGGTCAAGAGCATCTCCATGAATCCCAGTGGTAACGCTTCTTCAATCATTATTTGACTTAATTGCAATTGGAGTTTTTTTTGGCCATTTTCTCACCCTCATGTCATTCCAAACCAATAAGACTTTTGTGAATCTTTAAAAAACAAATGAAGATATTTAAAAAGAAACTTTATGTTTCTGTCCCTACACCAAAGTCTATTACACCAAAACTCTTCAACGCTTCAAAAGTTCATAAAAATATCATAAATGTAATCCATATCCAAGTCTTCTGAAGAGATGTGATTACTTTATATGATGAACAGATTTAATTGAGACTTTTATTCACATTTAACCATTGATTAATGCACATCAAATGTTCAAAACACATTTGCACTTCTGTTGACCACATTTGATGTTCTGTAGAATGGCAAAAATTACTCTTTAACCATTAAGCTCCTTTAACCCTCTGGTACTATTCGCATGTCGGTCAAAGATGACCGTTTATTTTATTTTTTTATTTCAATGAAATGATTGTACTATATTTTAATTTGATAGTATTTTTTATTCAAATATTTGTGACCCTGGAACACAAAACCAGTCATGCGTCTCACGGGTATATTTGTGGCAATCGCCAACAATACATTGTATGGGTCAAAATTATCCATTTTTCTTTTATGCCAAAAATCATTAGGATATTAAGTAAAGATCATGTTCCATGAAGATATTTTGTACATTTCCTACCATAAATATATCAAAAATGTATGCTAGGGACTTCATTTGGACAACTTTAAAGGCGATTTTTTCTCAATATTTAGATTTTTTTGCACCCTCAGAATCCAGATTTTCAAATAGTTGTATCTTAGCCATTTTCCTATTGTGATGATATTGTCCTATCCTAACAAATCATATATCAATGGAAAGTTTATTTATTCAGCTTTCAGGTGATGTAAAAAATCTCATTTTAAAAAAAAAGTACTGTTTTTGTGGTCCAGGGTCACATTTTTCATTTTTAGGGAATTTTTATAGTACTACATTTTATTCATGCCGTAGTTATAATCCATGTATTCACTTTTTTAACATGGACCTGAAAAAGAAATTTCCAACTTAAACGATCATAAATCTTTATTGTTTGGAGCACAGACTAAAGTTTGGTCTCTTTTTTTTTTTTTTTAAGACAACACTTGTCAGATTATTGCTGAAGTGAAAAAAGTTTAAAAAAGTAAACTTGTAAAACAATTTTACATTTATTGTTATGAAAAATGCACAAAAATAAAAAAAAATCCAGAACACGTTTTACACAGTTTTACTCTAAAACTGTGTTCCAATGCAGTCATTTTGACCGTGAACAATACAACAATACAAGTGTGACTAATTTTTCAGGACCATTTAACCTTTTCGAATCATGTCCATGAGTTTGTTGTTGTGTTTTGTGTTCACACAGCAAGTGCCAAACCCTTTACCAGTGTTGGGGAAAGTTACTTTTAAAAGTAATGCATTACAATATTGAGTTACTCCCTAAAAAAGTAACTAATTGCGTTACTTATTTACTTTTTATGGAAAGTAATGCGTTACTTTTTCTCATCTGGGCTGGGCTTGCTTGTTTGTTTTTTAATAACAACAAAAAAAGTTCTACTTTTGGCAAATTTAAAGGCCCTTTCACAAAAAAAGTTAAATGAATAAGCCTCAGGCTGAAAGAAATGCAAATTCCCACCTGTACAGTAGAGGGTGCAGTTAAAAAAAAACCTTTCAGCTGTTCTGCCATTCTGGATTGAAGAAGAATAAGATGCAGAAGAAGAAAGCTCAACATGCTTACTTCAGCAATTAAACATGTCAAAAATGAAACAAATGTTGTCATTTTTGCTTATTAGCATGGGTGAAGTGGATCATCAAAGGTCAGCAACAAAGACATTAGTTTAAAAAGGGAGATTAATTACATAAAGAATATTTGTGTAATTTAATATATTTAATTATTGCAGGTTTTGTGTAATATTCTGAGATTGCATTTCAATGTTGTTATTGATTTTGAGTAATACTTAATGTTGTTTTTTTAAATGTTCACATTTATTCTAGAACTACAATAACCATCATGTTCACACTCAACACCTCTGCACAGGGCCGTGCACAGACATTTTGAGGGGCAGTGGCCCAAACCAAATAAAGGGGCACTGGGGTGGGGTGGCATTGGGGGCGAGGATTGGGTGCTTTTCCATACAAATTATCCATCTTACTCTTACTATTCCTTTACAGACAGCCTGTAACTGTCGGATTTGGCTGATGCTCAGTGGGCTCTCCCTCACTCTCTAAGCCCTAATTTGATCTCCTGACCATAGACGACACAAAATCTCAGCACTTTTGATGAATGAATATACTATTTTTAATTTTGTCATTTCATCTTAATATCAACATTTGTGAGATGTAGTCAGTCAAAACAGTTTTGATCTAATTTTGTGTCTCTCGAAAATAGTGATATGACATTGTATTATGTTGAATATCCTTTTTTTTGTGTCTATTTGTTAATGAGGGATTTGTGGACATTAGACCCTTGGGGTAAGATGACCCAGCCATATTTGGCACAGAAGACCCCAAGTGGCATGTTGTTACTGGTGTTATTGTTTTTAAATGTAATACTTATTGTAATTAATGGGCTATTATTTAATATTTTCATGAAGTAGATGTACATTTCAGGTACCTATAGGTTAATTAAGTGAATTCTATTATGACAAAATCTATTATGTTTTTTTTTATTTTATTATGACATATCTTCAATTAAAGTTGTTAGCACTATTAGAAGATCAGGAGCAAAATAATACAGACAGAAATACAAAAAACAAATTACAAATTCCGCGGATTGTAATGCACACTGTTAATGCGACGACATTCTGGAACTGTCGTCTCCGCTTTCCAGATTTCCACGTACAGACTCTGAGTGACGCTGGGGAGCGAGCTGGAAAACACGGGAGCGACTGATGCGAGAGGGATGGGTAGCGACTAGTGAGAGGGGCACCTCAGCAGATGAGGGCAGATGGGCAGTGGCTCTAGCCACCGGGCCACACCCTTGTGCACAGCCCTGCCTCTGCACTTACTCACAATTCCTCTTAACATGAGGACAGGAGAGCTGTCAGTCAATACATGGGAAAACAAAGTAACTTGCGTTACTTATTTGAAAAAGTAACTCAGACATTTTGTTGTAAATTTAAAAGTAATGAGTTACTTAATTAGCTACTTAAAAAAAAAGTAATCTGATTACGTAACTCAAGTTACTTGTAATGCGTTAACCCCAAAACTGACCTGTACCAAGTTTCATAGCATTACGATGAAGTAAAAAAAAAAACAAGTAAAATGATACGGTCAAAAATTACCAAACAGCACCAGAGGGTTAAATGACCCTAAAGCTAATTTTAATCTACCCATTTATTGATTGATTTTTAAGATTCTTCTAAATGTTATTACTTTATAAAAATTTAAGAGAAAAAAAGAAAAGAAAAAGACTGCATACTGTACTGCATGTTGGACTACTTTTGGAACAGTATTTCATTCACCAAGCCTTAACTTAAAAATACATCTAAACACACAGACTTTACAGTTACTGCTGCCTAGTTACCACTGTATTACTGTATAGCAGAGAACCCCACCAATAATAACACTAATAAATGGTGTAACTTTTCCGTGCATTTTTGGAAAACGTCTATGCAAACACACGGTCGTAAATACTTAGACATTGTAAGCTTATATGTCTGGTGTATTACTCAATATGTCTGGAGAGACTGAACTCTTTGTACCTGAAGACCTGTTGTTTATCTTTTACGCAACCATCATAGACTGTTTGTAAGATAAGCTTTCGGCTCCCATGATTAATAGATAAACATGTTTAGGTGAGTATCTAACTTCAAGTTTCTAGGTCATCCTAAGATCGAATCAACAACTCCTGATCCTCAACCACTGAAGGGACAGTTTACCCAAAAGCTTTCATGTTGTTTAAATACTTTATTTTTTTTCTCTTTGTCTACAAGTATGTATGTGTATGTGTTACCCTTTGGAGTGTTACAGTATACGTGCCTGTGTGTGTGTGCCCTGAATCCACACAGTCACTGTCAAACTAGATTGGTGTGACAGTGGACCTTCAGCACAGATGCCTCACAGATATTAAATTACTCTGATTAATGGTGAGTGCTTGCCATTGATTTCTGTCCGGTGCTAAGGGTTTCACATCTCTCGTCTCCAGAGAGAGATAAAAATATCTCAAGTTTAAAACGCCATCCTGTGTGTGAGTCAACGGTCAGCGAACCACAGTTTGTAACGACCACATTACTGGGATTCACCCAAATCACGGCAGGTATGTAGAATAAACCGATGAGCCACAAGGGGCCATGCATTACAGAGATTTATCACGGCCGCGAAAATGTATAGCTTTTATAAAATGATGGCAACTGCAATATAAGACACCACTGTTCAATAAATAATTACATTAATTATTAACAATCACTATTGTTTTCTAAATAAAAGTCACCACCATTATGCTAGAGAGTTGTGGGTGGTTACCAGGGTATTGCTATGCAGTTCCTAAGGTGTTTTGAGTGTTTGTTACTGCATTGTTATGTTGTTACTAGAGCCTATACGATATTCTAGTCTATAGCTTTGGCTCGGACCCCGCTCAGTGTAAGTCTATGGGACTTACTTCAGCCAAGTAATATAGTTTATTGGCCACTCTTTAATAGGCACTATAAGTTATGTGCATTAATAGATTCAACTAACATTCTTTTTTATAGGCCTACTTATATTGACAGGCCTTTCACAATTCTATTTAATATAATATGACAATGTGGGAATAATATAATTTGAATCTGCTCCAGATTATGAGAAAGCATTTTCAGTCATTCTGAATGAATTTCTCATGGCAAAAACAGCATGACCATCTCAAACCAGACAGACAGGAACCCACATTTCCACATCAGAACTGGTGGACGTCAAATAAACATCTCAAAGCTGCTCTTTGCACATGTGCTTTACTGATGGAAGAAATTGGACCATTGTGATGTTTCTGGTCCAGAAATTGTCTTTCTTTGTCCTCATTGTAGAAGCAAATAGAATGGACCATGAATATCATAATAGTCCAATATCATCCAGACATTTCTGGAATAAAAGAATATATTAACATGAAGAGATGTATTCTTGGGAATGTTAAATGGAAGATCCTATGCCTTAATTGGTTTTCTTTGTTAAAAATCAAAAAGAGTGGATGTGCCTACCTTGCATTTTTTTTCCTGAAGATCTGCCCTGTCATTTTCAAATTCCTACAGAATATATGCACGCACACTTCATTGCCTGCCGCTTTCTACCCATAAACCAATGCATGCAATCTTTCCAGAGCATTCATAGTTCCTCTGCTATCTGGAATGCAGGGGTCCCTCAGGCAAAGAAACGGTAAACCGCCAGCATCCGTTAATAATACGTTAAACCACCTAGGGCCTATAAATAATCCCGACCTGTCACGAACGCAAGCCCTAGGAAAAGCATCTGCCAAAGTATGAAGAACACTGTTAAACAAATCATCATGAAGCCTGTGATGGTATGAAAACATCTTCTGTTCAGAGAGCTGTCAGATCCGTGGGCAGGTCCAAACCTGGAGCATGTCCGATCTCTGGACTGTACTGAGGCTGTCAAGTCATTAGTGTCACGTCTCATCAATCACTCCATGAGAACGCAAGACTTGCCATTACTAATTACAATCAACAGATTTATTTTGAAATCATCTGCGACTGGGCGCAGACAGAGGACGAGAAAGAGAGCCAGAGGATGAATTAAAGGCCGCTGATTAAAGTCCTGCTGATGAATGTCCCTCCTAAAGCCATAAACAGCACATACTAGAAGCCTGACAAGGACACAAACTTTTACTAATAAAGACACCAGAGGAGAGAATGAGTAGAGAAGAGGAGTAGAAGACAAGAGGAAAGATAAGATTACACTAGAAAAGTAGAGAAGGAGAAGAGAAGGCGAGAGGAAAGAAGAGACAAGGAGAAGGGAAAGAAGAGATCAAAATGAGAAGAGGACAAGAGATGTAAGGAGAGAATAAAAGGAAACAAGATGAGAGACAGTTGAGATGAGAATCAATGCAAAGAGAAGAGAGAATAAGAGGAGATAAGAGACAAGTCAAGTCAAGTGGAGGAGAGGAGAGGAGAGGAGAGGAGAGGAGAGGAGAGGAAATGACGAGATGATGATGAGATGATGATGATGATGATGATGAGATGAGATGAGATGATGAGATGAGATGAGATGATGATGATGATGAGATGATGAGATGATGATGATGATGATGATGAGATGAGATGAGATGAGATGATGAGATGAGATGAGATGAGATGATGAGATGAGATGAGATGATGATGAGATGATGAGATGAGATGACAAGATGATGATGATGATGATGATGATGATGAGATGAGATGAGATGAGATAGATGATGATGATGATGATGATGATGAGGAAATGAGATGAGATGAGATGAGATGATGATGAGATGATGAAATGATCATCATCATCTCGTCATCTCATCTCATTTCATCAACATCATCATCATCTCATCTCATCTCATCTCATCTCATCTCATCTCATCATCATCATCTCATCTCATCTCATCTCATCTTCATCTTCATCTCATCTCTTCATCTCATCATCATCATCATCTCATCTCATCATCATCTCGTCATCTCATCTCATCTCATCATCTCATCTCATCTCATCTCATCTCAGTATTTTATCTCAACATCATGAGAAGAGATGAGATGATGATGATGATGAGATGAGATGAGATGAGATGAGATGAGATGATGAGATGAGATGAGATGATGAGATGAAGAGATGAAGAGATGAGATGAGATGAGATGATGAGATGAGATGAGATGAGATGAGATGACGAGATGATGATGATGAGATGAGATGAGATGAGATGATGATGATAATGATGATGAGATGATGATGAGATGAGATGAGATGAGATGAGATGATGATGATGAAATGAGATGAGATGACGAGATGATGATGATGATGATGATGATGAGATGAGATGAGATGATGATGAGATGAAGAGATGAGATGATGAGATGAGATGATGATGATGATGATGAAATGAGATGAGATGAGATGAGATGAGATGACGAGATGATGAGATGAAATGAGATGATGATGATGATGAGATGAAGAGATGAGATGAGATGAGATGAGATGAGATGAGATGATGATGATGATGAAGAGATGAGATGAGATGAGATGAGATGAGATGAGATGATGATGATGATGATGAGATGAGATGAGATGAGATGAGATGATGAGATGCGATGAGATGACAAGATGAGATGATGAGATGATGAGATGAGATGAGATGAGATGAGATGAGATGATGATGATGATGATGATGAGATGAGATGAGATGAGATGAGATGAGATTAGATGAGATGAGATGATGAGATGAGATGAGATGAGATGACAAGATGAGATGAGATGATGAAATGAGATGAGATGACAAGATGAGATGACATGAGATGATGAGATGATGAGATGAGATGAGATGAGATGAGATGAGATGAGATGAGATGAGATGACAAGATGAGATGAGATGAGATGAGATGAGATGAAGAGATGAGATGATGAGATGAGATGAGATGACGAGATGATGAGATGAAATGAGATGATGATGATGATGAGATGAAGAGATGAGATGAGATGAGATGAGATGAGATGAGATGAGATGATGATGATGATGATGATGAAGAGATGAGATGAGATGAGATGATGATGATGATGATGATGATGAGATGAGATGAGATGAGATGATGAGATGCGATGAGATGACAAGATGAGATGATGAGATGATGAGATGAGATGAGATGAGATGAGATGATGATGATGATGATGAGATGAGATGAGATGAGATGAGATGAGATGACAAGATGAGATGAGATGATGAGATGAGATGAGATGACAAGATGAGATGACATGAGATGATGAGATGATGAGATGAGATGAGATGAGATGAGATGAGATGAGATGAGATGAGATGATGAGATGAGATGAGATGACGAGATGATGATGATGAGATGAGATGAGATGATGATGAGATGAGATGAGATGAGATGATGATGATGAGATGAGATGAGATGAGATGAGATGAGATGAGATGATGAGATGATGAGATGATGATGATGAGATGATGACGAGATGAGATGAGATGATGATGATGATGAAATGAGATGAGATGACGAGATGGTGATGATGATGAGATGAGATGAGATGAGATGAGATGAGATGATGATGAGATGAAGAGATGAGATGATGATGAGATGAGATGAGATGAGATGATGATGATGAGATGATGATGAGATGATGAGATGATGAGATGATGAGATGATGATGAGATGGGATGAGATGAAATGAGATGAGATGAGAAGAGATGATGAGATGAGATGATGATGAGATGATGATGATGATGATGATGATGATGATGATGATGAAATGAGATGAGATGAGATGAGATGACGAGATGATGATGAGATGAGATGATGATGATGATGAGATGAAGAGATGAGATGATGATGAGATGATGAGATGATGATGAGATGGGATGAGATGAAATGAGATGAGATGAGAAGAGATGAAGAGATGATGAGAAGAGGTGACAATGATGAGATGATGATATGATGATGAGATGGGATGAGATGAAATGAGATGAGATGAGAAGAGATGAAGAGATGATGAGATGAGATGATGATGAGATGATGAGATGAGATGATGATGATGATGATGATGATGAAATGAGATGAGATGAGATGAGATGACGAGATGATGATGAGATGAGATGAGATGATGATGAGATGGGATGAGATGAAATGAGATGAAGAGTTGAGATGATGATGTGATGAGATGAGATGAGATGAGATGATGATGATGAGATGAGATGATGATGATGATGATGATGATGATGAGATTATGATGATGATGATGATGATGAGATGATGATGATGATGATGATGATGAGATTATGATGATGATGATGATGATGATGAGATGAGATGATGATGAGATGATGATGTGATGAGATGAGATGATGAGATGAAATAAATGAAATAAATGAAATAAATGAAATAAATGAAATAAATGAAATAAATGAAATTAAATAATGATGAGATGATGAGATGATGATGATGATGATGATGAGATGATGAAATTATGAGATGATGATGAGATGATGAGATGATGATGATGATGATGATATGATGAGATGATGAAATTATGAGATGATGATGAGATGATGAGATGATGATGATGATGATGATGATATGAGATGATGAAATGAGATGAGATGATGAGATGATTAAGATGACGAGATGATGATTAGATGAGATGATGAGATGAGATGAGATGAGATGATGAGATGATTAAGATGACGAGATGATGATTAGATGAGATGATGAGATGAGATGATGAGATGATGATGAGATGAGATGATGAGATGATGATGATGATGAGATGAGATGAGATGAGATGAGATGAGATGAGATGATGAGATGATGATGATGATGAGATGATGATGATGATGATGATGATGATGAAATGAGATGAGATGATGAGATGATGATGAGATGAGATGAGATGATGATGATGATGTGATGAAGAGATGAGATGATGATGAGATGAGATGAGATGAGATGAGATGAGATGATGATGAAATGAGATGAGATGAGATGAGATGAGATGAGATGATGAGATGACGAGATGATGATGATGAGATGAGATGAGATGAGATGATGAGATGACGAGATGATGATGATGAGATGAGATGAGATGATGATGATGAGATGAAGAGTTGAGATGATGATGAGATGAGATGAGATGAGATGAGATGAGATGATGATGATGATGATGAGATGAGATGAGATGAGATGATGATGATGATGATGATGAGATTATGATGATGATGATGATGATGATGATGGTGATGATGATGATGATGATGAGATGAGATGATGATGAGATGATGATGAGATGAGATGAGATGATGAGATGATGAAATGAAATAAATGAAATAAATGAAATAAATGAAATGAAATTAAATTAAATTAAATAATGATGAGATGATGAGATGATGATGAGATGATGAGATGATGAAATGAAATAAATGAAATAAATGAAATAAATGAAATAAATGAAATAAATTAAATTAAATTAAATTAAATTAAATAATGATGAGATGATGAGATGATGATGATGATGAGATGATGAAATTATGAGATAATGATGAGATGATGAGATGATGATGATGATGATGATGATGATGATATGAGATGATGAAATGAGATGAGATGATGAGATGATTAAGATGACGAGATGATGATTAGATGAGATGATGAGATGAGATGAGATGATGAGATGATTAAGATGACGAGATGATGAGATGATGAGATGATAATGATAATGATAATGATAATGATAATGAGATGAGATGAGATGAGATGATGATGAGATGAGATGAGATGAGATGAGATGATGATGCTAATGATAATGATAATGATAATGATAATGAGATGATGAGATGAGATTAGATGAGATGAGATGGTGAGATAATGATGAGATGAAATGAGATGAGATGATGATGATAATGAGATGAGATGAGATGAGATGAGATGATGATGAGATGAGATGAGATGAGATGAGATGAGATGAGATAATGATGAGATGAGATGAGATGAGATGATGATAATAATGAGATGATGAGATGAGATGAGATGAGATGAGATGAGATGAGATGATGATGATAATGAGATGAGATGAGATGATGAGATGATGATGCTAATGATAATGAGATGATGAGATGAGATGAGATGAGATGATGATGATGAGATGAGATGAGATGAGATGAGATGAAATGAAATAAAGAGGTGAGATGAGATGAGAAGATGATGATGATGGAGATGAGATGAGATGAGATGAGATGAGATGAGATGAGGATGATGATGATGATGATGAGATGATGATGCTAATGATAATGAAGATGAGATGAGATGAAATGAAATGAAATGAAGAGATGAGATGAGAAGATGATGATGATGATGATGGAGATGAGATGATGAGATGATGATGAGATGATGATGACATGATGATGCTAATGATAATGATAATGAGATGAGATGAGATGAGATGAGATGAGATGATGATGAGATGAGATGATGAGACGAGATTAGATGAGATGAGATGAAATGAAGAGATGTGATGAGATGAGATGAGAAGAGGATGATGATGGAGATGAGATGAGATGAGATGATGATGAGATGATGATGGTAATGATAATGAGATGAGATGAGATGAGGATGAGATGAGATGAGATGAGATGAGATGAGATGATGAGATGATGAGATGATGATGAGATGAGATGAGATGAGATGAGATGAGATGAGATGACGAGATGATGAGATGAGATGATGATGAGATGAGATGAGATGAGATGAGATGACGAGATGATGAGATGATGAGATGAGATGAGATGAGATTAAATGAAATGAAGAGATGTGATGAGATGAGATGAGATGAGATGAGAAGAGGATGATGATGGAGATGGAGATGAGATGAGATGAGATGATGATGAGATGATGCTAATGATAATGATAATGAGATGAAATAAATGAAATAAATTAAATTAAATTAAATGAAATAATGATGAGATGAGATGAGATGAGATGATGATGATGAAATTATGAGATGATGAGATGATGAGATGATGATGATGATGACGATGATATGAGATGATGAAATGAGATGAGATGATGAGATGATTAAGATGACGAGATGATGATTAGATGAGATGATGAGATGAGATGAGATGTTGAGATGAGATGATGAGATGATGATGAGATGAGATGAGATGAGATGAGATGATGAGATGATGATGATGAGATGGGATTAGATGAGATGATGAGATGAGATGAGATGTTGAGATGAGATGATGAGATGATGATGAGATGAGATGAGATGATGAGATGATGATGACGAGATGATGATGAGATGAGATGAGATGAGATGATGAGATGACGAGATGATGATGAGATGAGATGAGATGAGATGAGATGATGAGATGATGATGATGATGAGATGGGATTAGATGAGATGATGAGATGAGATGATGAGATGTTGAGATGAGATGAGATGATGAGATGATGATGAGAACTGAACTGAACTGAACTGAACTGAATGGAATGCAGGGGAGGAGAGAATGAGGTGAGAACAGATTAGACAATTCAAGGAGAGAAGAGACATGGCAACATAAGAACATGAAGAGAACAGAGAGAAGAAGATGCAACGAGAGAATGAGATAGGAGAGACAAGACGAGATGAGGAGAACAGAAGATGAAAGGAGAAGAGAGTAGATAAGCCAAGAGGAAAAAAGTAGAGAGGAAAGAACAGGGAGATGAAAGATGAGGAGAAACAAGATGATAAGGAGAGGACAGAATGAGAAGAGGGTAGAATGATCTTCTTTACATCAAAATAATGTTTGCCATGTCATTACTCACCTCGAATAAATGTGTCTCTCAGTGAAATGTCTGATCAGTTCATCTTTGATTTACAAATGTCTGTACCTGTCTGGTCTGATCTTAACCTTATGACCTCAGGCCCAGTGTTGCACAATAACTGCACAGTAACTTGCATTCAGTGTTTCTTTATGAGAACAAGACCTCTGTGATGGATGATGATTTGCGAAGCTGCCAATGGGGAATAATGCTGGTCCTATTTAATCTTTCCCAGTGAAGACACTATTGAACATGCTGCAGGTGTGTGTGCAACATAAAGTTATTCAGGAGTGCAAACACAGCTGTTCAAACCAATCACTGCTCAGGAATGTCTTTGTGTGCAATGGTTCAGGGTCGCTGATTCTAAGCTCATTGGTTCAAAGTTAATTATTAATGATGCTATTGGCTGCAGCACCTGTCTATACACCAACATATTAAAAAAAAAAAAAAAAAAAAAAAACCTCCCAACTCACATACAGTGCATCCGGAAAGTATTCACAGCGCTTCACTTTTTCCACATTTTTATGTTACAGCCTTATTTCAAAAATGAATTTTCCTCAAACTTTTACAAACAGTACCCCATAATGACAACATGAAAGAAGTTTGTTTAAAATCTTTGCAAATGTAATTCACAGCCTTTGCCATGATACTCAAAATTGAGCTCAGGTGCATCCTGTTTCCACTGATCATCCTTGAGATGTTTCTACAACTTGATTGGAGTCCACCTGTGGTAAATTCAGTTGATTGAACAGGATTTGGAAAGGCACACACCTGTCTATATAAAGTCCCACAGTTAATAGTGCATGTTAGAGCACAAACCAAGCCATGAAGTCCAAGGAATTGTCTGTAGACCTCCGAGACAGGATTGTATCGAGGCACAGATCTGGGGAAGGGTACAGAATTTACCCTTTTCTGCAGCATTGAAGGTCCCAATGAGCACAGTGGCCTCCATCATCCGTAAATGGAAGAAGTTTGGAACCACCAGGACTCTTCCTAGAGCTGGCCGCCCGGCCAAACTGAGTGACTGGGGAAGAAGGGCTTTAGTCAGGGAGGTGACCAAGAACCCGATGGTCACTCTGACAGAGCTCCAGCGTTTCTCTGTGGAGAGAGGAGAAACTTCCAGAAGAACAACCATCTCTGCAGCGCTCCATCAATCAGGCCTATGGTAGAGTGGCCAGACGGAAGCCACTCCTCAGTAAAAGGCACATGACAGCCGCCTGGAGTTTGCCAAAAGGCACCTGAAGGACTCTCAGACCAAACTAAATTCTCTGGTCTGATGAGACAAAGATTGAACTCTTTGGCCTGAATGGCAAGTGTCATGTCTGGAGAAAACCAGGCACCGCTCATCACCTGGCCAATACCATCCCTACAGTGAAGCATGGTGGTGGCAGCATCATGCTGTGGGGATGTTTTTCAGCGGCAGGAACTGGGAGACAAGTCAGGATCAAGGGAAAGATGAATGCAGCAATGCACGGAGACATCCTTGATGAAAACCTGAATGAAATTATCTGAACACCATGGATAATACCCAGTACTTAAATATATAATTACACTGTAACAATGACACCTTAAAATAAAGTGTAACCCTGTAATTCTACATTCAAGTACTGAGTAATATTAAGTAACTACATGTACTTACTGTAGGGCTAGGTTAGGATTAGGGTTTGGTTGACGGTAAATTGCATGTATTTATGCATAATTTTGTGTTATTACTATAGTAACTACATGTAACACATGTAACAATGACACTGTAAAATATAGTGTTACGTAACATTTTTGCAAGAATTATAAAAATAAATTACTTTTGAAATTTCATTTGGTGACATTAGTGGAAATTTCCAACTTTAGAGAATATGATGCATTGAAACACAAGAAATTTGATGTTTGTTATGTATGTTATTCTAAATAGGGTATGTATTGTAATCAGTTACATCTGTGATTACAATTCATAGAAAGAACATTCTTCAGTGATGAAATGTTTTAGGACACCATAGATAATTTCATTGTGTGTTTCCATAATGGCTGCTTGTAGACACAGGAGGGCCACTTGAGCCTTTATGGTGCGTCGTTTTAATTTTTAAAAGTGCCTCTTAGCACAAATCTAATGTTTCAAGGGAAAACAGGAGCCAAGCGAAGGAGTGATGACATCAGCAGTATAAACAACGATCGGCGAGTGTCTCTCTCTCTCTCTGTCTCTCTGCAGGATGAGGTCTAGCACTGGCCGCGCTGCAGTGGTATCAGCTAACATTAATGACATCCTTAATCATTTATATGGAGGAAGTGAGAGGTCACATCCACTAATGTGAGTGTTTGCCAGAGAAAAGGAAATGAAAGGGACAGAGCGAGATGGGGAAAAAAATTGGATCTTAAAACAATATAAATAGCAGTAGAGATTAAGCTACACAGTCCTCTCTCATTTATCTGATGGTGCACAGTTTTCCCCACTGTAGATTTGACTTCACTTTATACCTTATCTGTCCTTTTGCCACTTTTTGAAGAGAGGACGGGACATTATGGCACAGAAACAATATACAGCATTGGTAAAATATGGCATTTTTGCAGAAAAACACAAAATGGCAGATGGGTTCTGTTTTAAACTAGCATTAAACTTACAGCGATAGCTGGTCAAAAGTGTGTATCTTTATATAGTTGAGTGGCTAGTATGTGAAGAATTCCCAAGCCAACATCTCCATTCGCTCCTACAGTCAGAGAGGTTCAGAGCAGCCCAGAGCGTCTCACCGCCTCAGTCTCACCACATCTCTAGATCTACAGGAGTGGAAACTCGGCTTTGTGTGCCAGATCTCTCCTCAGCACTGCACGTCTGCTAATTGAGTGGGTTAGTGGTGGCTAAGGGTCTCTCTACGCTGAGGCCAGAGCTCATAAAGATGGGTGCGGGTGGCCTGGGCCAAGCCAGCAGAAATCCAACAGCCGTCTTCCAGGCAGAGGAAAGCTGGTCTCAGGTTGCATGGAGATGGGCCAGAACCGGCACACACACCCAGAGAGACCCGATAACTCACCGCATTGCGTTCTTATGCACTGGCCTCATGGAAGAAAAGTTTATTGAAATTAGTGCATGAAAGTTTGTGTTTGAGAGTGAAAATTCGGAGAAAACCATGTAAGTTTCATTATGGTTATTGTATTTCTTTGTATTGGGTTTACTAGATGTTCCTAGTCTTTCAACACAATCACACAAATAAATGTCACTCTACTGATCTTTAGATGGGGAGTGACATTTACTTGTGCACAAGGTAGCAACCAAATTTGGGTAACACTTTAGTTTTAGGGTCCCATTCTCACTATTAACTAGTTGCTTATTAATATGCATATTATTAGCATATTGGCTGTTTATTAGTACTTATAAAGCACATATTAATGCCTTATTCTGCATGACCATATTCTAATTTCCTTCTTCCTACCCACCTATAAACTAAACTTAATTAAACCTTACTAACTATTAATAAGCAGTAATTAGGAGTTTATGGAGGCAAAAGTCATAGTAAGTTTTGGACACTAAAATAAATTGTTTTTTAAACAAATTTGATTATATTTATATTGTGTATATGTTATATTTAAAATGAATGTATATTATATATTCAAATTGTACTTTAACTTGTGGATTCATATTAAAATGAATAAGTATCAACAGAAATACATATAAGCAGTGTTTGGGAAAGTTACTTTTAAAAGTAAAGCGTTACAATATTGCATTACTCCCTAAAAAAGTAACTAATTGTGTTAGTTACTATTCATGGAAAGTAATGTGTCACATAACTTTTGCGTTACTTTTTCTCACCTGGGCTGGGCTGGGCTTGGTTGTTTGTTTTTTAATAACAAAAACAAAAGGCAAATACAAATTCACACCTGTACAGTAGAGGGCTCCAACAACCCTTTCAGCTGTGCTGCTATTCTGGATTGCAGAAGAATAGGATGCAAAATCTACCTTACAAACTATTAATAAACAGTAAAAGTCAGGCAAAAGTCAGGCAAAAACAGGCAAAAGTCATAGTTAATATTGAATATGCATTCCCCATACTAAAGTGTTAGCGAAAGTTCAACGCTCTTACTTCAGCAATTAAAAAAAATACAAACACAAATGTGTTCTAACGTCAGTATGGTTGAATTTGATCATTGGAGGTTTACTGCAGTCAGCCGGATCCGGGCCGTATCCAGATCAGATGGTGGACCTGCGCCCAGACATTACCAACGCATCCCTGAAGTGTCTGCAGAGACCGTGTCAATTAGTCTACCCTCTGAAATTGCTCATCGACATGGCATCCTCAATGGATCCATCTCCGGCGTGATGACTCTGATATTTCGAATATTCCTATTTAATAATTGTTTAATTGACACGCCATCCTCAATAAACCCGTCTCCGGCATGATGCCTCCGATCTTTCGAATATTCTGATCTAATATGACTTCTGACCTGTAAGGCTGCCAAAATCATAATCATACACTGCTTGGTAATTGGCCAGAGGAGAACTGGCACCCCGACTGAGCCTGGTTTCTCCCAAGGTTTATTTTTCTCCATTAGGCCACCTGATGGAGTTTTGGTTCCTTGCCACTGTCGCCTCTGGCTTGCTCAGTTGGGGACACTAAATTCTCAAATAAATATCCAAATAAATTTAATTACTAAACTAAATTAACTATATCAACTACATTACTTGAATATATATGATAATTGAAATGAGCTAGATGACATCACCGTTTTCACTGTACAGCCGAATCAAATTCGGTTGCATTATTTTCCTGGTTAACACTGTGAAGCTGCTTTGAAACAATCTGCATTGTAAAAGGCGCTATATAAATAAAGTTGATATGATATGATATGATATGGAGGTGAGCAGCAAAGACGTGAGAATAAATACACAAAGTATATTTATGTAATTTAACATATTTAATTATAGCAGGTTTGTGTATTATTCTGATTTTGCATTTCACAGTTTTTATTCATTTTGACTAATACTGAATCTGTTTTTGTGCAAGTGAGATGAGTGAATGTCTGCTCACATTTAGTCTAGAACTACAATAACCCAGGGGCGTGCGGTCCATATAAGCTGTGAATGCTCTGCATAGCCAAGCCATTCGTGGACTCGCTGATTAACATTAACACTATAAATTATTATAAATTCCCTTGTTTGAGGTGTACCATAAAGCTTACATGATAAAATTCTGGTAATACCTATGTAAATATCTGTCATTTATTTATTTGCCAAACGACGGTAATTTTCTTCACATCTACAGAGGGTTTGGGGTAAGCAGATCCACAGCAGCTTTGGCGCCCACGCTCTGTTGTTATGTGTCGTCATCATTGTCCCGCGTTCTCATTGGTTTGCTGGTATATGGGGGATTTCATGCGCAAGGAAAGCTGTCCGTGAATCCCTCGCCCAAGAGGAAAAATGTGCCAGATCTCGATCAACGAAAATCACATTGTATTTGATACAGAACTAAATAGACTAAATCAAATGGGAAAAAGTCTGAAATTTTCATAGTATTTCATTTTCTCCATTGGGAAAATGTATTTTTTCTACTGTAAGCAGACCTTTCCGATGTTGTTAATCGATAGTCCATGCGTTTGATAAAGTCATTGTATTATTTCAACTTGTTTTTTTGAAGAATACTAATTCTTTAAAAACTTCCGGCATACAATTAAATTGAGACCCGCATGGTGTTTCTTATTTGTTTTCTCTGATTTAGATCCGATGCGCTGAACCGTTTAAAGGTGAAGTTTGTCGTTTCTGTGACACTACAGTGCCATCTAGAGGAATTACAAAAATACAGCATATTTTGCAAATGGCCCTTTCACGTGTCGTGCATCCCTCAACTCAAAACATCCCAATCACACAGGTGCTTGTGAAGGCATGTTTCAACATGTAAAAGTAGATTTCTTTCAATAAAAGGTCAAACATATTAAGAATTATTTTAGCTGTGTTGCTATGCGTCATGAGAGTAAGCAACTGAATAGCTAACACTCTAGCAATCTCACTTATAATAAACTTATCTAATATAGATCAGTGCATCTAACATATCTGCATCGGGCGTTTTTTTTTTTTTTGACATGACGCACCAGCATACCTGGTTAAAGAGATCACCGCTCACCACTGCAATAACCATCATGTTTAGACAGCGCACACAACACCTCTGCCCTTACTCACAATTCCTCTTAACATGTGGACAGAAGAGCTGTCAATGAATGCAGGGGAAAACAAAGTAAATTGCATTACTTGTTTGAAAAAGTAATTCACATATTTTGTTGTGAATTTAAAAGTAATGCATCACTTTACTAGTTACTTGAACAAAGTAATCTGATTATGTAATTTGCGTTGCATATTAGTATTACAAAGATTCTGTAACAATCTTGCAGGTTGTTTAATGGCGGGTTATCAATTAGTGTTCAGCTGTAGGATCTATTTCCTGGGCAATATTGGTGGAAATATTCAGTAGTTTTATATAAATAATTTTATTTAAAAAACGACTTGTATTTTCACATGCCAGTGTCTTTTTTTTCTTTCTTAAATCTGTTTTTCAGCTGGCACACATTTGTTTACGTCCTTGCCTGACGCTCATTACATCGACCTTTCATTTTAAATCTTTTTCTTGACACAGAAACATTTAAGTAACAGCACGTTTCAATACCAACACCCGCTAACAAAAGTCAGGCTGTTAGCATGCCAAAGTCAGTGAAGACAGCATAGACCATATCCCAGGAACCAAAGATCCGACCCATCATTTTCACCTGGCGGTCAGTCTGTGTCCATTTATTTAGTGGCTTCTTTCTTTCACACGCTGTAAAGACGTTTTGGGATTTCTCACGTCTATTCATTTGGAGAAATTAACATGTGCTTTGATAGGGGTTTTAGTACGGCCCTAAAGGATGAGGAAACGGCCATGTTGGGTCTTTGTAAGGACGGTAAATGCAGCTCTGTCTGTAAGACTCCACCAGCATTCAGAGCTTCACACAAAACCCTCTGACCTCTTTTGTCTATCCGGGACTACCAAGCCCAGTTGATTAGGGGCTTTTCTTTTTCTGCTCTGTTGTTTTTTCTTGTTTTAATTGACCGGTGGGACCAAGAGTAAGAAAAGGGCGTCAGGGTGTCAACCTCAGTCGCCTCGTTTTCAGTCCGCATTTTCTTTGCTCTCTTACTCTGGTGGGAATGTGACGCCCGCTCGCTCTGGTGGCTATATTCCAATGGGAATCCCAGCTATAGCGTTTAGGGTTTAATAGATGTCAGATCTGTCCGATCAGACCCCCCGCTCAGATTGTAGCAATTAAACTCATTAGAGAGAAAAGCAGAAGAGAGTCACTGCCCATTTGATAAAGGTCAGCATATGCGGTGAAATGATTTTGTAGTTAATGACTTAGCAATTAAACCGCTCTCAATTCATTCAGATGCATACTTTGTGCCTCATTATCAGATATTGGTATCGACCATCTTGCATCTTCAGCAGTATTCAAATGAACAGGATTGAGACAGGGTTGGTTTGGGATCTCTAAATATTGCTGACTGTCTATTGTCTGAATCTGGGTGTTACCAAAGGCTCTCTCCGATGTGGACTCTAATCAGACTAACTGATTTAATTTTCTCTTTATGCTGGATGGGCAGCTGCACAAACTTACTCCAAATTGTGGCAGAAAGTTTTACATAATGCATTTAG
Source organism: Rhinogobio ventralis (assembly GCA_039654625.1). Taxonomy (NCBI): domain Eukaryota; kingdom Metazoa; phylum Chordata; class Actinopteri; order Cypriniformes; family Gobionidae; genus Rhinogobio; species Rhinogobio ventralis. The sequence goes on along the minus strand of CM077203.1, from coordinate 30,121,376 downwards.
ATTTAGTATTCGACAAAGGTAATGCAAAAAAATAAAATACAGCATAGACGGAGGATCCTGAGACACAAAAGTAGGTAATTTGCTCAGTAATTTTCTTCTCTGAATCGAGTTTTATCAACGTAAGTATTTTACCCAATTAAAACCTTCATAGTGCATGAGTTTAAAATTCTACTTATCCCAGTTCCTCTATTCAAAGAAAGTAATTTCCCACTTTGAACTGCGTCAAAGAACAACTTTGAACCCTAGAAATAAGAAGCAATTGTATATTCGAGTGCAAGCTTTGCATGTGCAAAATTTCAAACTAGCCTTTTCAGGAAATCGATTATCGCTCCCTGAGTTTATATTAAACATTCCTCACCCAGTAAATCAAACTTTACTGGGGAATTAAATAAAAAAATTTCTACAGACATCGGAAGTGGATTCTCTCCTGACGGCACTTGACAGATCCAGATCTCAACATGACAAATATTATATTCAATCAGATGTTCTTTAACATTTCTTTACAGCCTGCCAGTTCAAGCTTGGCTGTTTGTTCAGGATTATACTGAACCAGAGATGCAGACTTCTTTCCAACTTATATAAACACATATATAAATATGCAGCTATAAATGTATGCCACTGCTTCATCCAAACTCAATGCAGCAGATCTCTTAAATAATGCATCAATTTATGTTAGTATGTCTTGTCTAAATCTCCTGCATTCTTTACTGTGCAGCTAACAAGAACAGAGTTTTATTTATGAAATAATTTACTTTTACAGGACATTGCAAACACGTCATTCAAATGTGCTGTAATTCTGTTTAAATATGCTCTTAATGTGTTTTTTTCACTAGAAAATTTGTCATATCAGAATCGGTTCCATTACACATGCTGAGCAGTAAAGACACCTGACCGCTGCCTCTGCCCGCTTGAGCGTGGTAATAGATGGCGTAAGTACTTATGCATGGCAGTAAATGGCTTTAAGTGACTCTGTGCATCAGGGGGCATAGCTGGCTCTGTCTGTGGTCGTTTACGTGCGTTTTAACGAGGCATTCACTGCCCCCAAGAGACAGACCTGATGGAGAAAGGCCTGAACAGGACCATTGACTACGCCAACTGCAGCTCGGGCTAAAATCAACAGCAGAATTACATGCTTTAGTGAGCGAGCCCCCAATAAAACAGCCCTTAGAGACCGCCGGCCTGGCCCTCCTCCCTGTGTGACTCTGTCCCTCCGACAGGGAAAAAGAACCCAGTGTTGAATTCGCTTTCTTCTTTGCATTCCTTCACTCAGAAACCATGGCAATGCAGCCATCATAACCTTGACCATCCAAAGAAAACAAAAGTCCACTCCAGACAGAGAAACATAAAACTGCAACATTTGCGGGAATAAGTCTCAATTAATGCCTCAAATTAATAGTTTATTATCCCTGTCCGTTGAACGTGAAGTCAATTAATGGAAGTCAGGGAAAATCGGACCATGCTTGAGTGGAGCAAGTCCACTGAGACCCACCATTTCAAGCTCCTACTCTTTCTTCTTTGCTTACAGGTCCTTGTTAGGAATCTTGACCGATTCCTTTGGGAACATGTCCATTCTCCCTGATTAGGGTCCCTAACTATTCACGTATGGGTCTTATTTCATCTATAAGTGCGGTCCATTGTTCTCTCGGAAGCCTTTCCCGCAGCGAAGACTAATTTCACTGTTCCATTCGAGTCTTGTACACTTGCCTTTGAACCCCTTCGTGGTGTCTTTAGGGGCCCTATTAAAGGCCCAAGTCAGACCGTCTCTAGGGTGATCGAAAAAATCTGGACCAATTACCTGTGACCCACCATACAAAAATGAGAAAGAAGAAGAAAAAGACATAAAAGAAGATACAGAGAGTAGGGTGAAAGAGAGAGAGAGTTAATATCAAGAATTTAAAACACCACCAGAGGCTTTCATGATGAAATATGACTCTTGAGTCGAGGTGCTGGGAACTTTGTCTCTGCCTCCTGTGAATGGATAGATGAATTATGTGGTCAGCACTGCATTAAGACTCAATCCGGAGAGAAAGAGAGGAAGGGGGGGGGGGGGCACAGTCCTCAAGAATCCCCTGGTTTCCTAGTTTTCGCACCCAGCAGTACAGTAATTGGCAGAGTTTGCTGCTGTTTGTCTGTTCCACCGGGACGCCCCAAAACTGCGGAGCCATTGTGAACATTGAACCTAGCTGCACCAGAAGGCATTTTGAGCTGCCCAGTGGACAAGCACACTAGCAGATATCGTCTTTGATTACTACATTGTATTGAGGATTTGGGATCTCCACGAGACTTGAAATAATAGTCTAGCTGCACCAGGGGGCTAATTACAAAGACCCCGGAAGCACCAACAGGACCAATAAAACTTAGGGTGTGTTCACACTTGGTATGTTTGGTTGGATTAAAAGAACCCTGGTGTGATTGCTCTGTTAGTGCAGTTGATTTGATAAGTGTGAACGCCATCTGAACCCTGGAGCGCAACAAACAAGCGGACCGAGACCTCTGAAAAGATGGGTCTCGTTCTGCTTCCAAACGAACTCTGGTGCGGTTCGACTGAAATGTGAACACAACACGGACCAAAGACATGTAAACGAACCAAAAACAGGACATGATGTCACAAGATGCAACCCTAAAAAGGACAAAATGCTCACGCATACCTGTTTTTTCTCGGTACAGGCATCAGAACCGCGTCTCCTCGCAGCAGATCTTGGTTTGTGTGTGTGACGGAGGGATTCCTGACGCTGTTTTGACTCCTTTACACATTTGATAAGCTCTTCACGAGTTTTCAGCTGCTCAAAATACCATCATATGGCGGATACGCACACACAACGAGCACATTTAGCCCAGCACACAGCATCATTTTGGATGTTCGGTAAGTTCAGACGCGAAATATACGTAATAAAAGCTGACCAATCAGGTTGTGAACATATCCCTATGCCTTTAGGTTCCGTATTTTCCGTTCACTTTATTTTAAGGTGACGTAGTTACATTGTACTTAGTACTAAGTAATATTAATTAACTACATGCACTTACTACAGAGTTACGGTTAGTGTTAGAGTTTGGTTTAGGGTTACTTTCTTGTTATTATGCATAATTTACTGTTATTACTATAGTAAGTACATGTAGTAAGGTGTAACTATGTCACCTTTAAAAAAAGGGCTACCGTATATTTAGGTTCGGTGTTAAAATGCTAATGTAAATGCTAAGCGGACCAGGACTAAATGTTTATGTATTTTTTCGGTCCGGACCAAATGAACCAAGCGAACTGAACTACAAGTGTGAACACACACTTAAGCTAGTGGCCCACAAGTAATTGTAACTTAGCTTTATTTACATAATCATTAAAAAAATGAAGGTAGTTGGTTTGTCTCATCATACTTGTGAGCATAAAAAGGCAGCCAAACTTTTTCCACTGCATATGCAAAGGCGCATCTTTTTTTTTTTTTTTTTTTTTTTTGATTGACAGACATTTTTCCTCATCTTCTTCGACTAGTTCTTGAAATCAACTGGTCCAATTGTGAGTGTTGCCATCTAGTGGGCCCACCCATTACTGCAGTCAATTCCCAGCTCAAGAGCCAATGACAAGTTCAGACATGGAAATCTGTGCAAGGCTAGAAAATTTGGTCTGCTCAAGCACAGAAATGCTGATGAGGGAAATCATGGTGCATGTACTTTGCACAAGACATTGCAAACAGATAACTGGCTAAATCTTTTGGTATAAGCATCTTATAAACATTCAACTAGGTTACTTCCATAGCATTATCAAGTTTGGTTGGACATCACTCAGACCTCATCTTGCCCAACACGTCCTTCCCCAAATGGCCATGGTTAGGCTTTTACTCCTGTTGGTAGATAGCTCTTGACATGGCCATTACAGATTACATGACTGGCTCAAAAACTTTTGCTCTCCCTTGAGCAAAGATGGAAGATTTCAATTGTGTATTTCCAGGGAGGTCTTGGCAGTTGAGCAACTCAGCAACTGCATTGAGATGAATGGGAATGCTGAAAGACAGCAGACCTTCTTGGTCCTTCTAGTGAGCCTCATCCTTCGGAGAATGTCTTCCTTTTCCTCAGGCCTGCTAGAATCCTTTCCGTGAAACATTCCCAATCTAAACACTCTTGAACTCCAGCAAACCATCCCATTCCGAACAGCAACTCTCCCCGCAAGCACTGTGCCATGACAAACACTCGTCTAATACACAGTCACTCCCTCCAGCGCCGGCGGGTGCCGAAAGGCATTCTTCAAGACGAGGGAAACACATCCCTGGCGTTTGTGAGTAAAGCAGGGTCCAGGAACAGAGGTCCGGATGGTTCTGGCTCATATGTGGTTTCTTTATGGAGAATGGCTCATCTGCCAGGCCTTTCTATCCGAGCATTATGTGTTCATTAGGGAGCTGTCTCAAAGCCAAACGTGTCTCTTTCCAGGACCACGTGACGTATTGTGCATCTGGTGAGGGGATTTGTTGAAGGGAGTCTCTCTCATTCATTAGATATTTATCACCTTGATTCAACACAGCTTTCATATAAATATACTAATTGTGAAAACCCCGGTGGTGGGATTATACATTATAATATTACGTAATTTCTGGCAAACAGAGCGAAAGAGGAACCTAACAAGGGATCTAAAGAGGCTTACGCGGGAAAGGCTCTCACTGCGGGTTGTTTGATGGGTGGTGTTTGGGGGCGTAATCGAGGGGATGCATGATGTTATGTCTATTATTAGGTGAGAGAAATCTGAAACAGATTTTATGAAACAAAGTTGTGTGATGAGGCATGTCAATGTGCATGTAGCAGAACAGGATGCAAATTAAGTCACTGGCCCGCTCCACAAAAATACACACATACACACTCCGTCAGAAGAGAAATGCTCTCTGATGGAGAAGAATTGTTTCTGCTCAGGTTGAGTTGTTGTATTGACTATAGTTTAAAGCTGACAAAGTTAGATCATCCAAAAATGAAAATTCTGTTATTATTTACTCAGCCGCATGTTGTTCTAAACCATCAGACATTCTTTCTTTTTATGGAACACAAATAGAGATGCTTTGAAGTAGTACTCTGCTCTTTTAACAAAGAAAGTAAATGGGGACAGATGCCTGAAGTTTCCTCGTGGGGACATCAAGTCCCCACTGGGATAGAAAAACATGAACACACACACACACACACACACACACACACACACACACACACTATAATACGCTAATAAACACTATAATAGTGCATAAATAATATTAAAATAACACTGGTCTGCGTATGTGAGATTGGCAGACTTCAAATAGAGTTAAAAACGTGTGTGTGAAAAAGAAAACATGTTATAAAAGAATGTATGTGAGAGACAAAGTGTGTGTGTGTGTTTGTGTGTGTGTGTGTGTGTGTGTGCAAACATGTGTGCGCGTGTCTGTGTGTGTTCATGTTTTTCTATCCCGGTGGGGACTTCAGTCTGAATGCACACAGAGGGACTCTAATAAATCATACAGAATGAGTTTGTTTGAAAATGTAAAAATGCAGAAAGTTTTGTGTGATGGGCAGTTTTAGGGGTAGGGTTAGTGTATGGGAAAATAAACAGTTTGTACAGTATAAAAACCATTACGTCTATGGAAAGTCCCCACAGAGATAGCGAACCAGACACGTGTGTGTGTGTGCGCGTGTGTGTGTGTGTTGGTAGGGTCTTTATCCTCCCCCTCCACGCCTCCACCCCTCGCCCCCATCTCCTGAACCCCATGTCGGCCATAATAAACCTTTATACACTGTGACACTTTAGGCATGGAGATTATGACCCCAGTAATTAAGTAGCAAAGGGGGAGGTGTACAAACACACAGACACTCACACACACACACACAATGAGTCAGTTTATGAAAAGATTAGTGGTATGAATGATCTGTGAATCAGCTCTGAAGATTCTCTACAGGGTTTATGTTTGTTTTCATTGTAAAATGTAAATCTATAAAATACATCTGTGAGTGAATGAGGGTGTCAGGAAAGCGGAGAGAGATTCCCACAGTAAAATCACGCTTGCACCACTATAAAAGTGTGTTTACATGTCAGTCACCCACGTCCACAAGTCTCTCTGATCCGAAACAACCTCCATGACCTGCCCCTTTTTCCTTCCATCGGCATTCCGGGTCCAGTCTGGCCCATTCCCTGCCGCCCTCCTAAACCATGAATATTGAGTTAGAGTCTCACCTTCCTACACAAACAGCGACTGTGACAACATCCAGGCCTATATTTCACAAGTCTCATGGAGATGCTCAAAGCACAGCAATATATTTAACCTAACAGCTGGGATTCAAGCGTCACTTTTCACCTATGAGCTCATTTCAGTCTCTCATTGCTCTCAAATCTTCCTTTTGCTACTCTAATCCTCACGGGGCCATTAGGGCTGATCTCACATCAGTTTTGAACAGATTTTAAGCCTGTAAATGAGAGATAAAGCTTACAGAGATCAGTGAGAAGGCTTTGGGAAATGGTTTTGGGGTGAAGAGTATAGACCAGCTTGCATAACATAATTATATAATCCAGACAAATGTACTCCGAGACACTTGATACATCTGTGTTTAAATATCTAATACAGGGCAATAATCAGCTAATTCTACATATATTTTTAAAACTAGAGATGTTAGTTGTAAGAGTGCGTTGGAGAACACTAGTCTTTAAGGACATGTTTCCTGTGGCCTTTTCCATTTGATATTTTTTGTACAATATCAAATGGAATTTTTGTATTTTTGATCATTTTCACAAATGTTTCATTGCCCCCAGAATATTTTGTTGTATGACTATCTGAACATGTAATACATCAAAAGAAAGAACACAGCCTCTGCTTTTAAACAACAAACTTGTTTTATTCTAGCTTTTTATTCTTTTTTATCAACACTTGAATGTGGGTAAGTTTCATTAAAAAAAGCAACATTTTAAAGAAAAAGACTACATCCAGATCAGATTCAGAGCGATGATCAAAACACAGATGGAGTAGATCGAGTACATCAACACCCCAAAACTTCACTGTCCTATAGCTCGTCCTAGGTCAACATTTCATTCAGTACTCCCTTTTTGAGAATAGACGTGAAAATGTACTATCCAAACGTAAATGGCTGTTATTCAAGAATGCTTTGGAATATATTGTTTTAAAGAAGACACTGGGCAGATTATTGCTGAATTGAAATATTGTAACAACAAAAAAATTAAGTATGAAAAAGTTATGGAAGTTAAAATTTACTGTAAATGAAATGTACTGTACTAAATATGTAATATTTTATGTATAATATATATTTTACAAAATAATTTTTACTATAAAATCAAAGTCATAAGTCTAACCAAGTTGTGTTCCAAATTTGATGTTGATATCACAAAAATTTAAGGTCCCATGAGATTTTGTTTAGGCCAAAAATAATAATAATAATAATAATAATAATAATAATAACAATAATACCAAAAATAGCCACCGGGTGTCATCTACATTCCATTGATTTTTTTTATTTTTTTATGCATTCTCCTGTAACAAATTAATACATTTCTGTCCAAATATCACTTCTATCACAAAACACCATATCACAAAAAATATGGAACCTTGTGACTCAGACCTTTCCGAAGATATGTGTTTTGTCAAGATTAGAAAAGGGTTTAGTTATAAAATATTTAAAATACATTTTGTAATATGAAACATGACTCCGCCCACTAGGGGAGGAGCCCGCTAGAAGAATTTAGAGAACCGTTTCCATGGTAACGCAATGTGCAATTTCGGTTTTCACAGGATGAATTTTAAGTTCGTAAGCTTTCGAATGATACCTAATTTATGATGATTACTAAAATATGTGATATGAAAAAGGCGATTAAAAAAAAGAGTGGCTAGCGGGATGGTAACAGTTAAACGGATAGTTCACCGAAATTTTTAATTCGGTCATCATTTACCCTCAAGTTGTTCCAAACCTGTATGAGTTTCTTTGTTCTGCTGAACACAAAGGAAGATATTTGGAAGAATGTTTGTCACCAAGCAGATCTCGGCAGTCATTGACCACTATAGTATTTTTTAGTAGTCAATGGCTGCTGAGATCTGCTTGGTTACAAACGTTCTTCCAAAAATCTTCCTTTGTGTTCAGCAAAAGAACGAAACTCAAACAGGTTTGGAACAACTTGAGCGTGACTAAATGATGACAGAATTTTCATTTTTGGGTGAACTATCCCTTTAAGGGGTTAATGTTGATGATTGTGTTATTTTACATATGCATATGATTACATATGATATCACTTGTTTATGCTTCTTCTTCACATGTGTTTTGATCAGGAGATTCAGTACTCTTTCAGAAGATGTGTCATAGCGCCACCTACTGTATAACAGTGAAAACACAGAAAGCCGGAATTTCCGCCAATGGCGGGGAAAAAGTTAATGACATTGTGGAGGGAAAATAATAATTTAATTTAATTTTCATCAAAATAAAATGACAAAAATTATAGGCTTTGTTTTACACAAAATGTACATTTTTAAATCCTTTTTTATTAGTAACTTGTAGTGTGGCTAACTGCTTTTTCAAAACGCTGTCTTCCCACCCCAGCACTCCTCACACAGTGTCTTCTTGCTCTCTTGTAAATATAAAGTGAAGCCCTGTAATAGCCTGCTAATGGTCGAGTTGACCTCTGACCCCCCTCCCCTTGTCAGGGCATAGCTGGGTGTCGGACAGGGCATATAATGGCTTCCATGAAGGATCCTGGAGGCCCTGCTGGCGTGCCTGTTGGCCTTGCTCAGAGCAGGATGATCATTTGGTGAATGGGAGGCTAATGGCCTCCTGTCACTTGTCGTCAGGTTTGATTAGGAGCGCAGGCTGCTGTGTTGTCCCTGTTTATTAGTTTACAGAGTGATGAAATAGCCTGCATGTCATTACGAAGGCTTTGAAAAAGAGATACGCACGGCAATTTAGGGATGGCTTACTCAGATGTGCCCACATACGAACGTGGATATAGACAAAAAGTGCCGGCAAATTTATGAAGATATTTCACTGAAAAAAAAGAACGACTTGTTTCTGGAGTCAATCCACAGTGGTGTATATGTAACATGCTCTCTCTCGCTCTCTATGGCTAAAGAACTGCCTCTGGAAGCAATCCTGGGTAATTTAGGTATAGCTTACAAGAACATGAAAACCAGGCCCAGCATCGGAGAGGCCGTGTCTCATCACAGTCCTCTATAAGTGGTGAGAACATCTATCGTGTCAATGAACCAAGCTGCTCAAACCTCAACAGAAGGGAAAGCAATCCAAGATGATGGTGAAAACTGAGAGTTTTGCCTTGTTTTTCCATGTTGGGCCTCTTGTCTGTGAAATCCGAAGGTCAGATTTCCAATTGTACAAACACAATTGTGTCGGATACGAAATAATTTCTCAAAGCTGTTTGAGAGAAAGAGCAGTATGTGGTTACAGGTTCTGGAAACAAATAAACTCTATATTGATCATCACCGCACCGTGAGGAGCGAGCGGTCGAGAGGTCAAGTCAAGCCAATTTTTCTTATATAGTGCTTCTCACAATACACCTGCAGATTTACAGAAACTCCTGATGCTAATGTTTATCTTAATATCTTCATGGTTTATGGGGTCATTACGTTTCAAATCCAACAAATTTCATAAAATTGAAATGAAGATGAACATAAATTGTGATGAAAGTGAAAATATGAAATGTTATGGCTGAATATTTACTTAGTAATCCACCAAAGGACAATTTTTGAGAAATTTTGACCATTTTGGCCTGAGATTTGGAACCAAATTACTGGGGGAAGGGGGTGACACTACAAATGGCAGTGCCATTATTTATTTTTTTCACAGAGATTGATATGTATATTAGTAAATCTGTTGACTGTTGAGCGGTGACAGTTCGAAAATGGTAAAAAGCACTTTTTGAGTCCCCCCAAAGTTTGCATTCCTGTAGCTCAAGAAGTATTAAATATATCTTAATATGCTTTTAGGTTCTGATTCTTAACACACTTTTCTTTTGGTATCTTAATTTTAAAGGCCTATATGGTTCAATTCCAGAGATATCAGTCATTGTTTACAGTCATTTGTCCCCCCATTTGGCCAAAATCTCCAAAATTGTCTCTAAAATAATGGATTGCTCAGTAAATATTTTGGCTTTCTTCTTCAATTCTTCATTTCTTCACAATAAAGAGTAAGCAGATATTAAGCAGACAGTCTACTAATACTTTAATGAGAGTTAGTTGACATGTAGTTGCAAAGTTACTTAGTCAACAGAATGTTCAAAAGGGACCATCAAAATAAAGTGTTACCAATTTGTTCGTCTGGGAACTTGTATATACATAGTCGACTCACCGACCTTCCTCGACAGTTTTCAGCATCCCTCCACCACCCCCGACTCCTTACTCTTTGCTTGTTCCTACCACAGTCAGGAACACGGAGGGAGTACTCTGGGTTCAGGCCAAATACTGAGCTCGGAGCCCTCTCCTCGGACAGCACGCCAAATATGCATACTATTTATTCTATCCGACTTATTTGTAAAGTGTGAACTCGTGAATATAGTTTACATTTTGCAACAATATAAACAGTCAAGCAGTTGAACAGTCAAGCAATCGTCATGGGTTACAAACACACAATATGTAAGAGGTTAACAGCCTGGCAAACCGTGAGGTCACAGACCAGCGACAACTTTGGGTCATGAACTAGGGTTAAAAACCTGAACTGTGAAGTCATAAACAAGAAACGACCTTCGGGTCACAGTCAGTGACAAATGTGAGAAAAGTGAGAAACGACAATGTTTTATAGCTCTGAAAAGCTTGTAAGGCATGCAATACTGTAATGACTTAGCCTAACAATAAAGGGGCATTCACACCGACTGTGAATGTGCAGTTACAACACAACTAGAAAAACATTCCAATGAGAGAAGACGATTTGAATTTACCGAATGTAAATAAGCAGCAATTCAATGTGGCGACTACCAGTGAGCGTGCAGATAATGGAGGTCATGTGATCCGCTGCTGATACACGGTGATACCAAAATCACGTAGGAACACCTGGGTCAATGACAAAATTAGAGTCTACAATAAAACATGGACTACATATTTTCCTTATTATATGCATGCATACATATTACACATATTCACTGACACTGACATTTACATTAAATTTACCTATCATTGACGTTTGATATATGTTGTTGTTATGATTAAACCGTTTTTATTAGTTTGATTTATTTTCTGTAATTTCTATAATTAAATGTTTCAGGTTTTCTGCCTCTTATTCCTGCACTGTAACTGTATATTAATTGTATTTTTTATTGCTTTTTATTGTATATATATATATATATATATATATATATATATATATATATATATATATATATATATATGTTGTGCAAAAATAAAATAAACTAAACCTAACCCAACACTTTGAACACATGCAATTGTACACAACTTAATTGTTGTTTTAACTTTGAAAATGTGTTTAAATATATTTTTGCAAGGTAAAAAGTATGTTTTACTAATACCATAGTAATTCTTAAATGTCATTAAGCTTTTTGGGAGTCGCACTACATGACATTTAACAACCTGAACTAACCTTGCCTTGTCCTAAAAAGGGGCCCTCTCTATATCATTTAACAAGGTTTACATATTTAATATCTTCACCCTTTTTGATCTGTTTTTTTTTCTTCTTTATTGTGATATCAGGACATTTTGACTGGATGTATGTATAGATGGATGGATGACATACATACACACACACACACACACACACACACATACATACACACACACACACACACATACATACATACACACACACACACATACATACATACATACACACATACATGCATACATACACACACACACAAACACATACATACATAAATACACACACACACACATACATACACACACACACACACATACATACATACATACACACACACACACACATACATACACATACACACACACATACATACATACATACATGCATACACACAAACATACACACACACACATACATACACATACACACACACACATACATACATACATACATGCATACACACAAACATACACACACATACATACATACATACACACACACACACACACACACACACACACACACATACATACATGCATACATACATACACACACAAACACACACACACACATACACACACACACACACACACACATACATACATACATACACTGGGTCCAAGTCTTAAGTTGTTTCTAGTTTGAGGATGATATAACAAAAAAAAGAGGTTCCTGCAAGGTTTTTTCCTGTAGCATCTATATCGTACTGTACAGACTGTAGATTGACATTAAATCCTTAGAACTTTTAAAATATGTATAATTTGTTAACATCCTTTTTTATTTTTAGACAGTGGTGTATATAGTAAATGTATCCCATGGTATACAAAGAGACATGAGGCCGGGTCTGTGCGTCTCAAGAGGTTCAATGTATTTATAAATGTATTTATTACTTACTTACTGATTTGAGTGGCACATCATTGACCTGTACAGTGACATGTGTGTTGATCTTTGATTGAGGTGCCACAAAGTTAACTCACCTGAGGGAGCAAATTCTTTTAAGCAACCACATTTTTTATGCCAGCATATTCTATCTCTATTCGGACTGTGGCATTTTCAAGTTTCCAAGATTTTCTATCACAACAAGTTACAGTATTACAAAAGTCAAGGTCAGGCAAAATGATTCATGAAGGGATGATAATCTGCCCTCTGCTGGTTAGACGAGGTTCCAGAGAATTGACAATTTGACATTGACTTGGATTCAAAAATAGTATATAATGCAACTGTATCCAGAGTATATTCCTATACAACATTCATTCGCACATGTTTTTATTAAAGATGTTGCACATTTCTGTACATTCAGGGCCCATCCAGTTTGACAAGGCCAGTTTGTTTTCTTTTTCTGAAAGAAACAACCCATTTTTAATGAAATCTTGCTGCTCTGCACAACACTGAATCCAGTGTGACTTAATACCTGACCTAAAGATATAAAGATCTTGACGATATTATTTGACTGATCCAACTTTTGAAGTCCATGTGTCTGCATTTGTTACGTCTGCGTGTCACTGGTTTAAGGGCTTTGTTTGTCTGTGTGAAACATGGACCAGATTCTGTCCAAGACAAATTCATTAGTGCGGGAGATGACATCAGACCGTCAGCCTTCTGGACTTACTTAGCGAACACATCGCTAGGGTTGGAGAGCGTGTTTGAAGACGAATGAAACCGTGTGACGTCTGCGGCCCGTATGAAGAAAGACACTGTGAAGAGTAGGACCTAGCCTGAAGAAACTTGTTTTTTTTCACAAATGAACCCTTAATCACAAACAAACCGAGTCTTATTCCACCCTTCCTGCATATTGCGCAGGATTTCATGCATTTACAGGTATAACAGAGATGAAACGCACCAGGGCTTTTGCTTGTTTAGCCTGCAGTGATGAATCTGATTTGGTTACATTGGAGGTTAAAGAAGAATAAAGAAGAATGTATAAAATGCACTGCATACTGCAACACAGGCTCATCGGAAATATTTGCATTTCTGTAAAATGATATTTCATTGCTCCTTGCACGTTTAATGAAAAAAGTGAAACGTGAGTGGCACTAAAAGCTTGTTCATTTTTATCCAAAACAGATAAACATGAATGTGGTAATGTTATATTATGTTGGTTGTTCTATATGTATAGCAGCAGTTTTGAAATGAAATGTCCAGTGAGTGGCACTACAAGGTTAATGCTCTATCATATTTAAAAATAACGTACCATCTATACTAAACCCTACCATAAACCTAACTGATAGTGTTAACAAGAGCAAACGTGAGATAAAATCTTGCATTTGCTGAAGAAACCACATCATTTTAGCTTGCTTTGAGCTCTTATTTGAGTGTTGTGACTCATGTTTCACTTGATTCGTACCTTAACCCAAAGTGCAATGCTGTACCAGATGAGCTACCGAGCAAGTTTACCATGTCAGAAAAGCCTTACATATAGAGCTGATTAAGTGCCCCTATATGTTTTTTTCTGAATATTTCCTTTCATGCAGTGTGTAATATAGCTGTTTGTGAATGTAAACATTCTGCAAAGTTGTACATTCAAAAGTGCACAATAAATAAAGTTATTGGGCCCCATCATACACCTGGCACAATGTGATGCCAGACGCAACGCAGTGTTTTCCATCTGTTCGCCCATGGGCGTGCTGGTCTGAAAACCAGGTGTGTTCAGGAGCATTGTTGGTGCGTTGCTATTTTAGGGAACTGAAAACGACTGCGCCATTGACCAACAAAAACCTGGTCTAAAGTCAATAGCGCAGTATCTATTGTGTTATTGTGTGTTAGTAATATGCACCTATAGGCGGTGCACAACGCGCATACACTCTGATTATTACACACACAGGAACGCGCAGCAACAAACACACATTTTTAAATATAAAAAATTAAAGAATTAAAATGTAAAAGATTATTATTGTTTACATAAATATAAAAATGCCTACATGTCATAATGGATAGTCATTCCATGTATCAGAATTAGCCTACCTATTTGCAGTAATGATGAGCAATCAGGCATCATTGAACGAGCAGAGAAGCATTCAGTTTTTCCAAATGCAAATCCCACCATGTAAATAGTGAATCTGCCATGGTGCAAGCACAACTGGCTTTAGGGAATGGGAGATGAGACTCTGATTGGTTTATTGCATGTTACGCCCAAAACACACCCATGACACGCCGACCATTTTTCCCGTCATTAAACTAGTAAAAAGTGGATTCGGACATGCCCTAAGTGCACCGTGCGCTTTAGACCATGACAAAACATATTATTTTAGCAAAAGTATTTGTATAAATAATGTCTGCCTTTTGCCCTTTAAAACAAAATTATGAACCTTTAAAATAGCATAAAAGGGAACACTTTAAGTGAAACAGTAGGCCTTTTTGGTCATTTTAAAATCATGGCTGATATTAATTGTCATACTGTAACTTGATGGTCAGGTCAGGTGCATTGTATTGTGGGATACAGCATTTGTGACCCTGGACCACAAAACCAGTCATAAGTTGCACGGTATATTTGTGGCAATCGCCAACAATACACTGTATGGGTTAAAATTATCCATTTTTCATTTATGTTAAAAAATCATTAGGATATTAAGCAAAGATCATGTTCCATGAAGATATTTTGTACATTTCCTACTGTAAATATATAATTTTTTTTTATTATTATTAGTAGTAGTAATATGCATACTGAGGACTTCGTTTAGACAACTTTAAAGGCGATTTTCTCAATATTTAGATTTTTTTGCACGCTCAGATTCCAGATTTTCCAATAGTTGTGTCCATCCTAACAAACCATACAAACATCAATGGAAAGCTCATTTATTCAGCTTTCAGGTGATATAAAAATGTACCCTTATGACTGGTTTTGTGGTCCAGGGTCACATTTCATTCTGTGAGCTATTTTGGCAAACTGGGATGTTCTATGCATACAGAAAACTAGCATACTATGCACAGTATAGTAGCCTAAATACTACTGTATATCTTGCAGAAACCGTCACATTAGCATGCTTTTCTGAAGAAAAAAAAAGGTTAATCTGCATTTAACACTTGGCCTGCTACTGCCATCTAATGGATTAAAAGAGAACTGCAGGATGCTCCTTGCTGGTTAAGAGGGTTAACTGCTATTTTAACTGATCATAAATGCAACGGAGAACGCTCTGTGTATAAATGATTGTTTCAATGAATTCTTAGAGCTCTGTAAGACAAGCTGGCCAGAGCCTGCAACCGAACTGGTCATGCATCACCACCATAAAAACACTATCCAAGCAGCGGAGCAGCAGCCTGTCATTTGCTCTGTAAACAATACAACCCGACCCAGATGGCCAAACCCAACGACAGCCTTCGGCAGGGCATCAGATGAGAGCTTTAGTCACAGTCGCTGCAAAGTTGGTGCTTGAATGGAAGATTTAGGCACCCTCAGTAAACAAGAAAAATAAAAAGGGTTTATTTTGACCACGACAACTCGTGCTGCCAGGCTAATGTTACCGATGCATCCTTCTCCGATTCCAAGGGACATAAATTGGAATATAAAAACTTCTGTTTTGGTTCCGCCCTTGTAAAACACAGTGCAGATGATTCATCGCTGGCGTGTCGCTCCTGTCATCGACCAATCATACTGAGCGAGGCCAAGCGCTTTCACTGGGCAGTTAAAAGTCGGCAGGTATTATTTTCAAAGTAAGTGGACTCATGGCTCCTTTCTGCAGCAGCTGGTCATAAAGCACATGGAGCGGGGAAGACCAGCCAAACAACTACATGGAACAGACACATTGGACAAGCTTTGGAAACTTGCTGTGCAACTACGACTCTGTTCCAAAAGCTAGTGAGCCGCCCTACTGTCTACTACCTACATAGACAGCTGCATTATAAGGCAGCATCACAACTGCATTGGAGACTTGATTTATGGACTCAAATGGAGTTTTACGTAAGCACCTTGCTAAGCTGATGATACAATAATAAGGATAAAATACACAGCACACACAAATATTGGGTAAAATAGCTTTTTTGTTTGTTTTGCTGTCCTTTTCTGATTGATACTGAAAAGTGTACTGTGTACACCAAACAGGCATAACATTATGACCACTGACAGGTGAAGTGAATAACACTGATTATCTCTTCATCATGGCACCTGTTAGTGGGTGGGATATATTAGACAGCAACTGAACATTTTGTCCTCAAAGTTGATGTGTTAGAAGCAGAAAAAATGGGCAAGCGTAAGGATTTGAGCGAGTTTGACAAGGGCCAAATTGTGATGGCTAGACGACTGGGTCAGAGCATCTCCAAAACTGCAGCTCTTGTGGGGTGTTCCCGGTCTGTAGTGGTCAGTATCTATCAAAAGTGATCCAAGGAAAGAAACAGTGGTGAACCAGCGACAGGGTCATGGGCGGCCAAGGCTCATGGATGTACGTGGGGAGCGAAGGCTGGCCCGTGTGGTCTGATCAAACAGACGAGCTACTGTAGCTCAAATTGCTCAAGAAGTTAATGCTGGTTCTGATAGAAAGGTGTCAGAATACACAGTGCATCGCAGTTTGTTGCGTATGGGGCTGCATAGCCGCAGACCAGTCAGGGTGCCCATGCTGACCCTTGTCCCGAAAGTGCCCACAATGGGCACGTGAGCATCAGAACTGGACCACGGAGCAATGGCAGAAGGTGGCCTGGTCTGATAAATCACATTTTCTTATACATCACGTTGATGGCCGGGTGTGTGCGCGTCGCTTACCTGGGGAACACATGGCACCAGGATGCATTATGGGAAGAAGGCAAGCCGGCGGAGGCAGTGTGATGCTTTGGGCAATGTTCTGCTGGGAAACCTTGGGTCCTGCCATCCATGTGGATGTTACTTTGACACGTACCACCTACCTAAGCATTGTTGCAGACCATGTACACCCTTTCATGGAAATGGTATTCCCTGGTGGCTGTGGCTTTTTCAGCAGGATAATGTGCCCTGCCACAAAGCAAAAATGGTTCAGGAATGGTTTGAGGAGCACAACGAGTTTGAGGTGTTGACTTGGCCTCCAAATTCCCCAGATCTCAATCCAATCGAGCATCTGTGGGATGTGCTGAACAAACAAGTCCAATCCATGGAGGCCCCACCTCGCAACTTACAGGACGTAAAGAATTTGCTGCTAACATCTTGGTGCCAGAAAACGCAGGACACCTTTAGGGGTCTAGTGGAGTCCATGCCTCAACGGGTCAGGGCTGTTTTGGCAGCAAAAGGGGGACCAACACAATATTAGGTCATAATGTTATGCCTGATCGGTATATTTATATATATATATATATATTCATGCAAATATTTCTTAAATATTTACATGTATGTGTGTGTATTTAAATATACATAATAATTATACACAGTACACACACAAACTTTTATTTTGGATGCAATTAATTGCAATTAATCGTTTGACAGCCATACTTTATTTATAATAAACATTATCTCTGCCTGCTATCTTGGATTTGTTTTTTCACTGATGATCATCGCAATAATTAATACTTTTATTATACAAAAGATTTATATGAAAAAATTTTTTTTACTTTCTATGCATCAAAGAATCCTGAACCATTTTCAGAAAAAAATATTATGCAGCAGAACTTTTTTCAACATAGATAATAAGATATGTTTCTTGAACATTCATGTTTCTTGAGCAACCAATTATGAGGTTTTATGATGTTGAATTCGAAGATTGCTGTCTATGTGAGGCTTATGGTGTCTAACACCTATCCTCAGCTGGACGAGATCTGATTCATACTAAACTAAACCTGCAAAAGCCAGAAAATCATGGAATATTTGATGTCAATCTAGAAATCCTTATTCCCACAAATTGAAGACTTTGGCCATGGCATGTCATTCCTCATAGTCTCTGTCATTGGCCTCTGGGAAAACCGTCACCATGTATTTGCACAAACAGAGTGAAATTTCCCCAGAAAAGACAGGCTCTGCACAAACACTGCAGGAATTACACAGACTTCTGCACCTGCTCTGGACAATCGGAAACCGGACAGCCCCACACCTCTCTCGGCAGGCAAATGTCCTGCATAAACTTCACACCCAAGAAAAGTTTCGAAATAAGATTTTACAGATGGTCCAGATCCAATTATGAAATGGGAAGGGGCTGAGTATCGACCCCTGTGGGACTGTTCGCTGGATAACCTCCTCCGAGTCTGATGAAAACGAAGCAGGCATTTCGGTGAGACCACAGGATGATGATCAGCCAACCAGAGACCAGCATTCCACCCTTTCATCAACATAGATTTATATCACAACCAATCATCTCACTGGGCTCTGTTTGACACGAGTGGTCCGGGGAACCAGACAAGCAAAACATTTGATCCTCTCTGAGTGTTGAATACAGACTGAAATCACTAGCACATGGTTCAAAGAAACACACACAGGGTCTACAGTATTTAAGAAATCAAGAACACCACACACTCATGACCCCTCTGACACCGTGCCACTCAAAGAAGCAGTATATAAATAAACAAACTGAAACCTGAGAGAGACTTTGTTCTCACAGGTACAACAAGAAACAGGTCATTCTACAAAATGGATGCCCCATTAATGTCTTCATACACATATGTAAAAAAAAAAAAAAAAAAAAAAATGAATTTCTGATGGCAGGTTTTCCCATCAGTGTGCCGATTTCAAAGACAAGTTGAATACTCTTATTTTGTATCACTTTATAATGCTTTAATATGTTTTGTCAGTACTGGGCGAGCTTTAGATGTCAACTCTGTTACCATGATTTCTTTCGTATAAATATCTTGGAGGTCAAGTGAATCTTTTCTGAAGACAATAGTATATCAAAATATATTAAAATGTATTTAGCTTGAGATGGACCTGTGATTTATTCACAGTCACACACAAGATGTTTAATATCTTAAAT
Organism: Rhinogobio ventralis; assembly: GCA_039654625.1. NCBI lineage: Eukaryota > Metazoa > Chordata > Actinopteri > Cypriniformes > Gobionidae > Rhinogobio > Rhinogobio ventralis. Next base: position 30,101,970 of record CM077203.1, on the reverse strand, counting down.
AAATCTGCTTAAAAAATACATTTTCCACAAAAAAAGCAGTATTTAATTTAATAACCCACATATACACTGGCACTCAAAAGTTTGGATTCAGTATGATTTTTCTTTTTTCTGAAAGAAACCAATACTTTTATGCATTAAATTGATCAAAATTGACTGTAAATAAATGCTGTTCTTCTGAACTTTCTATTTATCAAAGAATCATAAAGAAAAATGCATCAAATCCTCATATTAGAATGATTTCTGAAGGATCATGTGACACTGAAGACTGGAGTAATGATGCTGTAAATCCAGCTTTGATCACAGGAATACATTACATTTTACAGTATATTACAATAGAAAACAGTTATTTTAAATTATTTATAATTTTTTCACAATATTACTGTTTCTACTTCCAAATCTTACTAAACACAAACTTTTGAAAAGTAGTTTACCTTTGAGAATCAATATTGTACAGCATGGAGCTGCGCTGACACACTTCTCTGCGCTTTCTATGAGAGTATAAGCTTATATTAAGTGCGGTGCAGGTTGTGTGTGTGAATCACAGTGAGGTCTTTGTGAGGTTCTGTCCAGTGCTCTGAAGCCCAGCAGCTGCTAGTTCAGCACAAATGTACATCATTATATAAGTTACTATGTTTATATAGGCTGACCTTTACAAATATTTGTGTGTATTTAGCTGCACGTTTGACAGATTTAACACCAGCTGAACACAGCAGAATTATGGGTAACACTTTACAATACGGGTGCACTAATATGCATTAATTCATGCTTAATTAATACACAGATAATCATGAGAATCATGAGGATCCAATAGCGAATGCAAAGAGGTCTTTATTGCTACACAAACTCAGAAGGTAACAGGAATAGAAATGTCTGAAACAGGCAGGGTGACCAAGAAGACTGAGACTCAGCGAGGCGAGTCGTGACACAGGGACGCAATGGGCAAGGACCAGGCAACGGGAACTCCAGGAAGCGGAAATCCAACACACGAAACCCAGGAAGACTGAACTGCACACAAGGACACCCAGGGACAAACTGCAACGATCAACAATACTGATAGCAGGTGAGGCAATTATATAGGCAAGTAAATGAGGTGCAGCTGGTGAGCCAGTGAATCCATGAACCGTGACAGTACCCCTCCCCCTAGGAGCGTCCCCTGACGCTCCCAGGTGAACCTACCCGTCGATTGTAATCATCGATAAGGGAGTGATCCAGTATGTCCCTTGCAGGAACCCAACTTCTCTCCTCCGGACCGTAACCCTCCCAGTCCACCAAGTACTGGAATCCGCGTCCCCTCCGCCTTGAGTCCAGAATACGATTGACCGAATAAGTAGGTTCTCCAACTACGAGTTGCGGCGGGGGAGGAACCGGAACAGGCGGATTAATCTGGGCATGAAATACGGGTTTTAATTTGGATACATGGAACACGGGGTGAATTCTCCCGTACGCGGGAGGTAGTTTGAGGCGGACTGCCACCGGGGCTAAGGATCTTGGTGACAGGGAACGGGCCAATAAATTTAGGGGCAAGCTTATTACAAACGGAACGCAGAGGAATAGTCTTGGATGAAAGCCACACCTTTTGTCTCACGGGCTCTGCTCCAGGTGTGCCGACACCTCTGGACAAAGGCGTGAGTGGAGGGGACCGCAACCTCGGATTCCAGACTAGGAAAATTAGGTGGCTGGTAACCTAAACTACCTTCAAACGGAGATAGACCCGTAGACGACACTGGCAACAAGTTATGTGCGTACTCAACCCATGAGATCTGTTGGCTCCAGGAGGAAGGATTCTTGGACACCAAACATCGTAATGTTCTCTCAAGGTCCTGGTTGGCTCGCTCTGTTTGGCCATTGCTCTGGGGATGGAAACCCGAAGACAGACTGACCGTCGCCCCCAGTAATTTACAAAACTCTCGCCAGAATTTGGGCACAAATTGGGGCCCCCTGTCGGAAACCAAGTCTATTGGAAGGCCATGTAAACGAAAGACGTGGTCCACGACAGCCACCGCTGTCTCCTTAGCAGAGGGTAATTTAGTCAAGGGAATAAAATGAGCCGCCTTCGAGAACCGGTCTACGACAGTCAAAACGACAGTCTTGCCCTGGGAGGGCGGTGATAAAATCTAGCGCAATGTGAGACCAGGGTCTCGAAGGGACAGACAGCGGTTGGAGTAACCCATCTGGGGGACGATTGGAAGTCTTACCGGTGGCACAAACCGAATAAGCCAAGACAAAATCTCGAACATCCCGAGCCATACCTGGCCACCAGAATCGTTGCTTAACCAAAAATTTGGTCCGACTAACTCCTGGATGACATGCTACATTGGAACAATGACCCCATCGGACAACGTCGGACCGTAACCCCTCTGGCACGAATAATTGACTCAGTAGCCCACCGGGCAGAGGCGTTACCCCTTCTAAGGCCGCTTTGACCTTCGCTTCGATCTCCCATGTGAGTGTGGAGATAATGAGTCTCTCTGGAAAAATGCAGTCGGGAGTAGTTGGGCGTTCGGATCGGTCAAAAATGCGCGATAAAGCATTGGCTTTGATGTTCTTAGAACCCGGACGGTACGAGAGTGAAAAATCTAAACGTCCGAAAAAAAAGAGCCCACCGAGCCTGCCTAGAGTTAAATCTTTTAGCAGATCTAATATACTCCAAGTTCTTGTGATCTGTCCAAACTATAAAAGGAATCCCCGCTCCTTCCAACCAATGACGCCATTCTTCCAATGCAAGCTTGACAGCCAACAACTCTCTGTTGCCAATGTTGTAATTGCGTTCGGCTGGCGACAAACGATGGGAATAAAATGCGCATGGATGCATCTTGTCATCCGAGGAAGAGCGTTGGGATAGAACCGCACCTACCCCCACCTCTGACGCATCAACCTCCACCTAGAACTGACGTGATGGATCAGGGGTAATGAGAATTAGGGCCGAAACAAAGTGGCTCTTCAGTTTGGAAAATGTAGCCTCGGCTACACTAGACCACCTGAACGTCGTTCTGGGGGAGGTCAAGGCTGTCAGAGGAGCGGCTAGTTGGCTGAAATTACGAATGAATCGTCGATAGAAATTGGCAAATCCCAGAAACCTCTGCAGGGCCTTACGGGAATCTGGAATTGGCCAATTCATCACAGCCTTAACCTTGTCAGGATCTATGCGCATTCCCTCGGATGAGATGATATACCCTAGGAACGGAACAGACTGTGCATGAAACGCGCATTTCTCCGCCTTGACAAAAAGCCCATTCTCTAACAGCCATTCAAAATGACCCCTGGGGGTATTAAACGCTGTTTTCCATTCATCCCCCTTCTTTATGCGAACCAAATGATAGGCATTACGCAAGTCCAATTTTGTGAATATGGATGCCCCCTGCAACCTCTCAAAGGCTGAAGACATCAGCGGTAACGGATAGGTATTCTTCACCGTGATGTTATTCAGCCCTCAGTAATCAATACAAGGTCGCAGAGAACCATCCTTCTTACCCACAAAAAAGAACCCCGCCCCCGCCAGAGAAGAAGAAGGACAGATGAACCGGGACACTAGAGAATCAGAAATATATTTCTCCATGGCCTCCCTTTCTGGAACCGAAAGTGAGTATAACTTGCCTTTAGGCGGAGACGTACCTGGTTGTAATTCTATAGCACAGTCATAGGGACGATGAGGAGGTAGAGAAGCAGCCCGGGACTTACTGAATACTTCCTTCAGGTCAAGATACTCCGTGGGCACGGTTGACAGATCCACCGACTCATCCTGCAACACAGAACTAGACACAGACGGACGGGCAGACACAAGACAAGAGGCATAGCACTGATCGTTCCAGGCAGAAATGGCATTGTGACCCCAGTCAACCCTGGGGTTATGCTTGATCAGCCAGGGATGACCGAGGACGATAGGAACAAGTGGAGAGTCAGTGATCAGGAAGTTGATGGTTTCAGTGTGGTTGCCAGACGTGATCAGAGTGATAAAGTCAGTGGAGTGAGTGATGGCTGGAAGAACCTGTCCATTAAGGGCGTGAACAGTGATGGAGTGACGGAGAGGTTTAGTTGGAATCTGGAGCTGACTGGCCAACGAACAATCCAAGAAATTACCTTCTGCTCCCGAATCCACCATGGCCTGGCAGCTGTGATACCTGTCTGCCCATTGCAGTCTTACCGGGAGGAGAGTGGTGGACGAGGATTTCCCCAACCTGAAACCACCCGACAGTAACCTTTGTTCTACTGTCGGGCTCGATCTTTTACCGGGCAGTTGTTGAGGAAATGCCCCATTCCACCGCAGTAGAGACAGAGTCCTCCTGTTCGCCGACGTTCTCTCTCCTCCCGGGAAATCCGAGCTCTACCCACCTGCATGGGCTCAAGATCGACGGGTGGGCTGACTGTGCTCTCTCTGGAACTCTCTTGACGCTCTGAGAACCGTCTGGGTAATGCACGCTGATCCCGCTGTTCTATACGCGCATCCACGCGCAGCGCCAACTCCATCAGAGCGTTGAGACTTGTAGGAAGTTCCAGAGCGTAGATCTCCCTTTGCACACGGTCAGCCAGCCCATGCAGGAAGATGTCCCACTGCGTCTCCTCGTTCCACTTACACTCTGCAGCCAGTGTTCTGAAGTCAATCATATAGTCAGAGATGGATCGGTTGTTCTGACGGAGGTCCGCGAGCCTGCGAGCCGCCTCGCGACCCGCAACCGATAGCAGGGTTAAAACCAGTGCCACTCTCGACTCCTCTGTAGCGAATGTCCGTGGCTGCAACGAGAAAAACACAGAACATCTCGTAAGAAAAGATCTACAGAGGTCAGGTTCTCCCGCATATCTCTCTGGTGTGGGAATGCGCGGCTCATGCTGGTAGTTGATGTTGACTGGTTCCGGGGAAACGGCGGGCGGGGCTGGCGCAGTGGGTGATGTCAGCTGTTGTACTTGGGTGGTGAGCTCGGACACCTGTGTCACTACCGCCTGTACCGCCCGTGTGGTAGCGAGTACCTGCTCATCCTGTCGGTCCATACGCTGGTGGGTATTGGAAAGATACTCCTGTAACTCTGCTGTTCTCGCTGGATCCATCTGGGTCGATCGTTATGTCACGCGGACAACGCAGGAAAAAAGGCGAGGATCCAATAGCGAGTGCAAAGAGGTCTTTATTGCTACACAAACTCAGAAGGTAACAGGAATAGAAATGTCCGAAACAGGCAGGGTGACCAAGAAGACTGAGACTCGGCGAGGCGAGACGTGACACAGGGACGCAATGGGCAAGGACCAGGCAACGGGAACTCCAGGAAACAGAAACATCCAACACACGAAACCCAGGAATACTGAACTGCACACAAGGACACCCAGGGACAAACTGCAACGATCAACAACACAGATAGCAGGTGAGGCAATTATATAGGCAGGTAAATGAGGTGCAGCTGGTGGTGATGATGATACTGCGATCAGTGACCACGCCTCCAACACAACCAAACACACACATACTAGATAATGAGCCAGTGAATCCATGAACCGTGAAATCAACAAGTAAAGTCATAACATAATGATACCTTTGCAAATCGTTAGCTAATGATGAATTAAAGCAGACAACTGGAAGTTGAAATGTATGGCTTTGACCCATTGTGGTAATTAACGCATTAATTTACATTATTAGTTAATATAATATGTTATTAGGGAATTAATACATGGTCATATTTAATTAATAGCAATTCATATATAACTTAATCTATTAATCATGTAGAATCTTCATTAGTTGCTGATGCAGTCATCATTAATAAATGGTTTAGTTCTTCATGAGTGATACATTAACTCCTGATTATCTATGCATTAGTTAAGCATGAATTAATGCATATTAGTGCACCACTATTGTAAGGTTTTACCAAACTATGATTTACATATATTTGCTAAAGACATATTTTCACTGACCTATAGGCTAGCCGTATCTGAAAATCATATCTTCTTTTATGTTCCATTGAAGAAGGAAAGTCATACAGGTTTGTAATGACATGATGACAGAACTTTTATTTTTGGGTGAACTATCCCTGTAAACTCTCTTGAAAGAATCTGTGAAGAGTCGGTGAGTGTTCTTATTGGCTGCATGTTTTTGTCATGTTTGGTGTGAGCACATGGCTTGTCATGTTTGTTTCTATGTGCCATGTGCTCTCCTGTCTATTGTCTTGACCCCGCCCTTCTTGTTACCTGATTATTGTTTCATTTGCCCCACCTGTCCTCCCTCATTACCTCTTTTGTTTGCTTCCTATTTAGGCCCCGTCCACACGGAGCCGCGTTTAGCTGTATACGTAAAAATGTTGTACCGTATCAGCGTTTCCTCCAGACTGATCCGGCGTTTTAGGAACCTGAAACCGGTATTTTTTGAAACCGGGTTCCAGAGTGGATAAATCTGAAACCGACATCCTTGCGTTTTCGTGTGTACAGCCAATCCGTATATTTTGTGAAACGGTGATGTCATTAATAAAACACAATCTGGTAAGTAGCAAATTGATTTATTGTTATTTTATCATGAGATTTTGCCTCACTTCCGACCGTTGCTGTACCCCTTCGAGCCACAACTCTTCTTCTCTGTTTTTTGTGTATTTCTGTGGCAGAATTACAGCACCACATACTGGTCTGGCATGTATACTACATCGTTTTGAGTCGGTTTCAGTGGTTTTGTGTGTACGCAGATATTTCTGAGACGAGGGAAAAAAAGATTGGATAGGGAAAGCGCTGGCTTCGTGTGGATGTGTCCTTATTCTACTTGTGTGTTCAATTCTGCGCTAGTTTATCGTTGCATATACACATTGTGTCTAGCCCTGCTATGTCACGGTTCATGAATTCACTGGCTCATTCTCTCTCTGTGTGTGAGTGTGTGTGGAGTGAGAGTGGGAGGCGTGGCTACTGATTACCGGCTCATCTGATTATAATCACCACCTGTTGCTCTTCATTTACCGGTCTACTTAATGTCTTGCTAACCACATTGTGTTTGTCAGATCGTTGGTCCAGTCCTGTCTTCCTCCGTTATCCCCTGTTTTGCTGTTTCGGTTGTTCCTGTCTGTTACTCACCTTTGTGAATTATCTCCCGGATCTGGCTGCCCGTTGCGTCCCTGCGCCACCTGACACTTAGCCTGCCTTCGTTCTGACCACACCTGTTATCACGAACTGTGTTTTGAGAAATAAACTCTATCTTTCACTCGCAGCTGAATCCGTCTCTGTTTTATGACATGCTAAGCCTTGTCCTGCCTTCCCAGTCCTGCTGCCATTGTTTTCCCCTACGGGCTAGTTTTTGTTAGTTGTCTCATCCCTTCACCAAACCCCGACACCTCTAAACCCCAGGTTCACAGACAAGACTTAAGCCTATTCTCAAAATAAATGCATGTTTGAGCCATTTTAACTGAAAGCAACTTGCACTGAGATATTAAAATATGTCTCTGTCTGTGGTGTCTTTCAGGAGTAGCGAACTTCATCTATCTTGTTTACTCTTCACTTCTGTTCTCACACACATTATGTCATTACACAACACTTCAAAATAGTAGTCACAATATAATGTTACTCATGAACACAACATTTTAAAATGACCAACTGTGTGCCAAGAGAGCTTACAGGGATAGTTCACCCAAAATACATACCTGTTTACACCTGGTGTTTTAATCTAGTTTATCTCTTTTGTCCACTTTCAAACACTTCTCTCCTGATTTCTTTGAGGGGAGGGTCTATGGGTGGGTTTTTTTTTCAGATCTTTCATTCTAATGGACAAAATAAGCTTGCGCAATTTACATATGAACGTGACTGGAGACGACGGAAAAACATGGAGAGCATCAGCTTTAGTTTCTGCTCTGATAGACGCGAGACCAGCGAAACGCTGTAAGTGTGTGTTAGAAATCAGGAATGGTGAGAGAACATTGTGCTTGGTACATTTTTCATCTTCAACCCAAACTTGGTTCTTCAGCCAACAGTTTAAATCCCGTCTGGCTAGCGCTACTCCCATAATGTTTACGCATTAGGTCAGTAGGCGGCGAGCAGGTGGTCTTTTGTGGCTGTTTGAACACAATCAACCACATGAATGTCTACACTACGAAAGCAATCCGATCGAATGTGTTTTCCACTACCTCTGGGAGTGGTCGAAAGTGGACAAGCTCAAACCGTTTTATAACACATTTACACCTGTATTTAGCGTTGTCCACTTGTGATCCAATCGACCAAAATGCATCTTAATACCAGGTGTAAAAAGAGCCATGGTCCTTCAACCAGCTAGGCTTCTGAACATCACATTTAGGTCTAGAGGTATGATATTGTGTGTAGTGATCAGTGTTCACAGCCACAGTTGTTGATGCGCATGGAGAAGCAGTGAGATGGGAAGCATTCCATGCACTTTTGGCAAACCGTGGAAGATCAGTAAACTTTCTGTGTCCATTAGGAACATGCAAGGTGTTCCGTACCCTCACTTTATCCCCGTCTGGGAACCAAGCAGTAGGAGCACCGCGCTTAACATCAGTGTACTTTTTTTTTGTGTGCTGTAGCGATGTAACCCTTCGGCAGGTGCACAGGAGCAGAAGAATGGATCCCCTTCATTTATATATTTGACCAAAATAAGAGTGTTCCAACTTGACTGTTTTGTCATTGAGCTAACACGTAGCAGGAACGGACAGCATCATGAACCTGAGCATCCATCTCTGGCCACCAATAGAGATCATGAAGGCTCTCCCTGATGTCCTTTTGTGTGCTGTGGAGACAGCTCAGATTGAAGAGCAACAGGTGCAATCAGCCGTGAGAAACCCTCCTCAGAAACAGTGTGTCCTAAGCGGACACGTCGGAAGCGACGGATGTCACAACCGTGGATGATAATGTTGTCCAGGTAAATATCAAACCCTGATAAGCCAGTCAGGATGATGGCCATCATCTTCTGAAATGAAGAGTCATGCAGATTGAGGGTTTATAGTATGATCACACACTATTATGTAAACCCATAACATAATTATCTAAATTATCTAATTTTTGCCCTTTTCATTGTTTTTTTTTTTATTTTTTAATGTTTATATAGTTTTTATTAAGTTTCAATTTATTTACTTTTAGTTATTTTAGTTCTTCGACTTAAACTTAAAGAAAATGAAAAATGCTGCCTTGGCAACTAGCTGAAATAAAATATGGTTAAGGTTTTTTATTTTATTCTATTTTACTTCATTTTATTTCAGTTCACCCTTTAGTGACCCAGGACATCATTCACTACCATCTGCCTCGTTCATTTTTTTTTAAAAGTTAGACATTATCCTTCTTATTATTCCTCAATCTATTCATTATACTATTATTAACAATATAACAAAAAATAATAAAAGATTGTCTATTTTCTTCTTTTTTTTTTGGACTCGAGGTGTGTAAATATATTTATTTCTGCGCAACAATAATTGAATCTCTGATGACTCAATAAGTGCAGTTGACCTTTATTCCACAAGGAGGCAATGTCTGACACACAATGATGAAGTGATGTTTCACTCATAGTTACCGCAGGCAGAAAACAAATGAATAGGAAGAATCATCAGCAAAACTTGTCACTGTCACTGATGGTGGATCTGGTGAAGAAGCTGTCAGCGTTCACAACATTGATTCTGAAGATGGTGAAAATGATAGTTTTGAGAATATGTTTGAGAATATGAGGCAGATGCTGAATGTACTGGGAAATGAGCTCTGACGAGGACAGTGATGATGGTATAAAACATCTGCTCAAACTGAACCCTTACAAACTCCAAAAGGGAACAAAATATGCTTTATTTTATTCTTCTGTAACTGTTACTCTAATATCAGGAGAGTTTTATTATCACGACAGGTAGAGATCAATCCGTGTTAGATATAGATCCGGGTCGCTAAAGACCCGAATATGTAATAATGATTTGTAAAACATTAATGCATTTAAGGGTTAACAATAATGACCCTGTTTAGAATTGTGCAATCATTTTGCAGGTCACTATGAGCTTTATTTTAAACAGTATGTAAATTGTTTTAACATTTAATACTTTAGCTTAAATACATTAACATCTAAAAAAATCCAACTTGGTTTGATATTTTGTTATCTAATGCACTAATATTCAGACAATTTGGTGTCCAAATTCTTATTGAGACCACTGCATGTGTTTGCGTTCAAAGTTTCCCAGTGCTAAAGCATTGGTAGCAAACGTTTAGGTCTCTGGTGAAGTGATTATATGAGTCATAGACGTGAGGGGAAGCGGGCTGCCCTCTGCGCTCTAGGGGCGTAATGTGGTGGTATTAGTGCCGTGAGGGAGTGATTTACACTGTCTTTCTGCTGCAGTTTATTAAATCCGTCCCGCCTGCCAATTTGCAGGGTGTTGCAGGTGTCAGAGGAAAGTGTGAGGTGAGATGGAAGGGCTCAATGGTCCCATTATGAAATGAACACGTGTGGCCGAAGGGACAAACATCTTGAGCAGACGCACACACATACACACACACACACACACACTTGAGTATAACATTTCACACTCAGACAGCCATCTAAAATTAACTAATGAAAGTTATAAACAAACTATTTCACACACACATCCAGTGAACATACATTTGGAGTAACAATGTAGAAATGTGGTAATGATTAGGACCATGTGGTCCAAGCTTGACAAATGTATTGAAATGTTGAAGTTTTTACACGTTTTTGCATTTCACTCACACACAGAACCAAGTATGGCATTACCCGCACAAACCGACATTATTACCCACAATCCTACACATAGCTGGCTGAGGCCATGTTTAGTCAGGTGCTGATTTACTGTATACAGAATGATGCTTTAGTATTCTACACACTCATTAATTACAACTGCATTTTGCTTTCCAAATATTTAGAGTGAGTTTTTGTTGGCTGGGTTTGGGTGTCAGAGACTGTAGTGATGGCAATAAAACACACACATCTGCATTTGCATTATGATCTTGGCACTTTCTTACCAAAGCAACTCAACAACAACAAAGCGTATATTGGGCCTCATTCATGAAACATGAGCAGAACGAATTGGCGCGCAAATCGTTCATAATAAACTAACAAACATTGGGTAAACTGCTTCATTCAACTGAATGCAACACATTACTTAAGAATCGATTTACGCAGATATTTGTTCAGCTTGTTTCATGAATGAGACGCATTGTGTTTATAACCTTTACCTGAGCAGGCAGCTAAAGTGAGGTACAAAGTGTAATCTTAAATTTGAATAAAAACATTATGCCAAAACAGCTGCGGTATAAGATACAGACATTAATCATAAAGGCCTAATATAGCATTGGAGTCGCCTTTAGAAAATTCAATGGTCTGTGAATAAAATCATCTGGTCATATCAATTATACTTTTTCATTTGTTTTTAATATGTGCAATAACCAAACGTTACAATTAGTCATAGTTTTTTCACTTCATTCATCAGAACACTGACTGTTCAGTTATTTAAAAGAAGAAATATCACTTCATGAATTGGAAAATCTTTATGAATTAAAAAAATATTTAATTTAAGCTGTCTGCACAGCAAGCAAGTGGCGAAAACGAGCTTGTTCTCATAAGTGATTGTAGTGTAGACAGCTTGATTATAAATGGAAGTTCTGGCTCTGTCTAGTTCACATCTAGTTCTGTTGAACCAGCAGCCATATCACCCTGTAGCCCAAGACTGGTTGCCCACTAAAGCTAAGCAGGGTTGAGCCTGGTCAGTACCTGGATGGGAGAAGAGGCTGCTGGAAGAGGTGTTAGTGATGCCAGCAGGGGGTGCTCACCCTGTGGTCTATGTGGGTGCCAGGGTATCCAGGGTAGCAGCCCAGGATAGTGATGGGGACACTATACTGTCAAAAAATGCACCGTCCTTTCGGATGAGACGTTAAACCGAGGTCCTGACTCAGGATGTCCTTCGAAAAAGAGTAGGGCTGTAACCCCGGCATCCTGGCCCAATTTGCCCATAGGCCTCTGTCCATCATGGCCTCCTAATATACCGGGAGACTGTTACACAAGGAGAGCTGGACAGGGATGTAGAAGGGCAACAACCCAGCAGCAGGAGCGGTATCTGCTCCTTTGTGCGTAGAGGAAAAGAAGCACTGCCAGAGCCCTACAAAATGACCTTCAGCAGGCAACTGGTGGGCATGTTTCTGACCAAACTGTCAGAAACAGACTTCATGGGGGTGGCATGAGAGCCAGAAGTCCTCTAGTGGGACCTGTGCTCACAGCTCAGCGCTGTGCAGCTCGATTGGCATTTGCCAGAGAACACCAGAATTGGCATGTCCGTCATTGGCGCCCCATTCTCACGGATGAGAGCAGGTTCACATTGAGCACATGTTACAGGCGTGAAAGAGTCTGGAGATGCCATGGTGAATGTTATGCTGTATGCAACATCATCCAGCATGACCAGTTTGGCGGTGGGTCAGTAATGGTCTGGGGAGGAATATCCTTGGAGGGTCACACAGACTTTAGCAGACTAGACCAATTTAGCACCTCTGACATTGTTTCAGAGCATGTAAAGCCACCAAGTAGCACCACAGACTGTCCAGGAGCACACTGATGCTCTGATCCAGGTCTGGTAGGAGATCCCCCAAGACACCATCCGCCATCTCAGCAGGAGCATGCCCAGATGTTGTTGTGAGTGCATACAGGCACGTGGGGTGGGGCCATACATACTACTGACTTACATTATGAACTGCTGTGATGAACTTAATGCAAGTTGGATCAGCCTGTAACTTCAGTTTTTTTACATTGATTTTTGGTATGATTTTGAATCCAGCCCTCAGTGTGTTGATGATTTTGGTTTCTATTGAATGTTGTTGCATAATTTTGTTCTTGACAAATTACAGAATGTATATAAATAAAAATTTTCAAATTGAATATTTCATTCATTGAGATCCAATGTGTGATTTAAGTGTTCCCTTATTTTTTTTTAGCAGTGTAATGAGCAATAGCAATAATTGCACAGCTCAGGAAATACAACAAAAAGAAAATACATCTTTTATCAATCAATCCAACTGGCACAGGAAATCTTATGGGATATAATACACAACCACATTAACCGCAAATGACACAGAACCATGAACAAACAGAACTAAGGGTACGTTTACACTACAATAATGTGTTAAAAAAACGGAAATGTTTTTCCTTTGTGTTTGTCGCATACAGATCAAAATGATCCCTGTTCACACGGATCCATGAAAATGGCTAAAAACAATGTATTATTCACGCCTGGCCAGTAGATGGTGATGTCACTTTATAAAGAAACACACGCACCTGACTGAACATATAATATGCATATGCATATAGTCACCATTTTTACAAATTCACGTTTTTGTAGTTTACACAAAGACGATAACGGTATTGTTTTCAAAAACTTGCACTTTGAATCTCGTTTTCAAAAGTTTGCATTTATGAGGTCCCCAAAACGCCATTGTCATGTAAATGATCAGCCAGTTTTAGTTGAAAATATACAGACAGAGTAATCAAGATAACACAGAACAGGTGTAGAGCTATAATTAACAACCAAGGAGACTAACTAGGAACACAGACGGGCAGGCAGACAGGGAAAACCAAACACAATGACAATAAAACCAAACGTAACCATTACAGATATTAAAGCTGAATTTTCAGCATCATTATTCCAGTCTTCAGAGTCACATGATCCTTCAGAAATCATTCCTAAGTTTATAAGGTAATTATAAAAACATCACAGCGAAAAAGTCATTTTGCTATTTGAAAGAGTACAAAAACATTTTGTTTCCTTGCATTTTCTTATGCATTAAGAAACTAAATAGGTAAAATTGTGATTTTAAGCAGACTTTTAACTAATATGAAATTAAGTTTGAGTAGGATGGCTAGTTACTCATGTCTGCTTATATCCAGTCAGATCCATTTAAACACCTACCAGATGGGAAGAAAGATGAAGAAAGACAGCGACAAGATGGAGTACTGTTTTCTGAGAACATCTCAGCAGCTGAGCAGTTATAAATCAAAATCAAGGATCCACCAGCAGGAACCCTGAGACTGTGCTCTCGTTTGAGGAGATAAATGGATGGAAGGACAGATAAAGATGGATTGTGGGAAGGATAGATGGGTAGATGGAGGAGAGAGGCAATGGCCTTGATGAGCAAAGCTAGTACATCATGTCTGTAGTATCCTATGCTGATGCCTACTGTGGCATTCAGTATGAAATCCATTTGAAAACAGGACCATAGTTTAGACATGCTTTACCTCAAAAATAGTCCGATTCTATCGCCGCATCATGGGCAGCTATCAGAGGCAGTCTTGTCTTATCCACTAGGGAGATGGATGAATCTTTATCTGCCTCACTTTTATCAAAGCCATATTTCTCAATAAGGCCTCCATTGCATTAAGAAGAGGGAAAAAGGGAAGACCACTGGATTTGTTCTCTTGCTCATTCAATTTTCCTTCACATTTCCTTCTGTTAGTGCTGTTTGTTCAGGCAAGCATCACTATTACTAATACTCATAGTGTATTTAGTGAGGTTTGAATTTTGGTATATGCGCCCTTATAGCACAGATATGAATGATATCAAAAACCATACAGTTTTAGTGTATTTAGGGTGAGTTGCACCAACCAGGATTAATCTTAAATCTAGATTAAATCAAGTTTTATCTAATAATTCTGTTGCACCAAACTTTAAACCTTGTTTAAAAATAAGCAGGTTTACATTTAAACCATCATTTTGATCCTGGATTTAATTTATATTTAAGATAGATTAACTTTAATCCTGCTGCTCCATAACTTTAAACTCAGATTTAAATCTCAATTATGGATTAATCTTAAACTTACATGTGAGGAGGTTTAAATAAAATAAAGTGCACCTACAATTAAAATATACAGATGATTGAACAGAGATAGATACAGTGGGTGTGTCGTCAGGTCTCAGAGAGCTAATTATTACTAGTAAAAATGAGGCGTCAGAGTGTGAGGGTCGTGGCGGCCCATGAGTTTACGCCTGCTATCGAGTCCGGGATGCAGATCCGTCACTAATCTCGGTACACCTCGGTGTCGGACAAAGAAAAGAAGAGAGGAGTATCAGTATATTTAGCATTTAACGGATGATGAGGTGAGCGCCAGTGATCGCGGCCGCGCCTCGCGTTTCTCATGCCCGCTCCACTCGATCAAACGGACAAGGCAGCGCTGTCAAGAGCAAGAGTCACTCCGCCAATCATGACAGTTGTTTGTCATAAGTTACGCTGCCACAATATACTCCATTAATTGATGCTTATGAAATCCACACGCGCTGCCGCAATGTTTTCATTGCCTGCTTGATCAGTAACGGTCTCTCTACGCAACGCTTTATAAAGACAGCTGACATTTGACAAGTTTATTTACTTTATCGGCAAGAGTTTATGTCAGAGAGAGAGAGTTTCTAGCGGTCAATAAAGAAGGAAATTGAATATTAGTTTCCCTTTCAGTCGGTCACGTTCGACTCGAGTGTTCTTCCAATCTACTTGTTTAAAACAAGTAAAAATCCCAATGAGGATTGGCATGCGGTAGACACGTCCCACGCTCCGCCCCGCAGCGCGGGTATAAATACGGAAGTGGAAGTACCGCATATCGCTTTCAACTTCGGAGCCGAACGTTTAGTTCCTACGAAGAGTGTTTTTTCATCAAGAGTTAAGAGGAATCTCCTGGCCAGTGTTGGTGAGACGGCGCTGTCAGCGGTGATCGCATTTAAACAAAACAGCTGTTTTTACAGCTTGCTGGGTTGAGTGCTTTCAGCGGGCTTGCACCCCAGAACCGCTGCGAGCCGCGGTCATTTCCCCTGTGTGCCTCGGCACTGGTCAAAGAGCAAACTCCTTTCTAAAAGAGCTACACGGTTTGACCCTGCGTCTTTTTCAAGATGTCATTCAAACCGTGTGTTTCTGGATGCCGACGTTACCTGTCCCCAGCTGACGGACACGATCGCTGTCTCACGTGTTTCGGCGTTCAGCACGCTGAGGCGGCTTTCGTGGATGACTCATGTTCCCATTGCGGGAACATGACCATCGCAGTATTACGGTCCAGGCTCGACTACCTTAAAAAAGGTGGAGTCCCATTGCGCATCCCCCGATCTAGTGGCCCTCCTGCCCCGAAGCAGAGGGCTGCTACTTTGGCTGATGCCTTTGGTGGGGACCTGAGGGTTACTGTGAGGGCACTCCCGCCGGGCCAACAGGCTCCTCGGGCCCCTCCCCCCTCCGCTGCGCCGGTTGAGCTTCCGGAAGAGCACGCTGGTTCTTCCCGCGGGGGACCAGCTGTTACTTTCGGGGCTCCGGTTGAGGATATGGTTTCGATCGCCGCATCGGGGGACGAGCTAATGGACTCTGGAGATGAAGATTCGGCTGCGCTGCCCCCTTCGGATGTGGTAGCGTTGTCCGAGTCCGATCCAGAGCTCACGGCTATGCTTTCCCGGGCCGCCGCGAGTGTCGGGCTCGAGTGGAACCCTCCACCGTGTGCCGAACCCTCGCGGCTGGACGATTGGTATCTCGGGACGGCCCGTGCTGGTTCTCAGCGCCCCGCCCCAGTGCCTTTCTTTCCGGAAGTGCATCAGGAGCTCACGAAGTCATGGACAGCGCCTTATAGCGCTAGAAACCGATCGACTGACTCCTCCGTCCTCACTACCCTCGACGGTGGCGCGGCGAAGGGTTACGTGGAGATCCCCCCAGTGGAGCGGTCGGTTGCGATGCAACTGTGTCCTAAGACCGCTACCGACTGGCTGGGAAATCCGCGCCTCCCCTCCCGGGCATGTAAGTTCTCGTCCGGGCTATCCGGCAAGGCTTACACGGCCTGTGGAGAAGCCGCGTCATCTCTGCATGCCATGGCGCTCCTGCAGGTCTACCAGGCCAAAGCGCTCATGGAATTGCACGAGGGTAGTTCTGACCCAGGCGTCATGCAGGAACTGCGTACCGCGACGGACCTCGCCCTCTGGGCGACGAAAGTCACCACACGCTCCCTGGGTCGGGCGATGTCCACGTTAGTGGTCCAGGAACGCCACCTGTGGCTGAACCTGGCAGATATGCGTGAGACCGACAAGGTTCGGTTCCTCAACGCCCCTGTCTGTCAGGCCGGCCTCTTCGGCCCCCGGGCCTTCTCACCCACACTCTGCCCCACCCTGGAGTACTCAAGCAACACTCCGGGCCGCCTCCGGGCCTCCCGAGTCGGGCCTGGGTACTCCATCTCGCTGCCTCACCCCGGGCACGTCTGTGGTGCCGTTGGTCCCGCTTGTTCGGTCTCTGGGGGCCTGGTTAGGTCTCCCCAGGCCGTCTCGCTGGCTCATCTGTACCATCAGACTCGGCTATGCGATTCAATTCGCCCGCCGGCCTCCCAAGTTCACGGGCATCCTCTTCACCTCAGTGCGGAGTTGCGATTCCCATGTCTTGCGGTCCGAGATCGATGTCCTGCTGGCAAAGGACGCGATCGAGCCGGTTCCTCCGGCCGATATGAAGGCGGGGTTTTACAGTCCCTACTTCATTGTGCCCAAGAAAGGGGGTGGGTTAAGACCAATCCTGGACCTGCGTGTCCTGAATCGGGCCCTGCAAAAGCTCCCGTTCAGAATGCTAACGCAGAAACGCATTTTCAAATGCATCCGTGCCCAGGATTGGTTCGCAGCGATCGACCTGAAGGACGCGTACTTTCATGTCTCTATTCTCCCTCGACACAGACCGTTCCTACGCTTTGCGTTCGAGGGGAGGGCATTTCAGTACAAAGTCCTGCCCTTCGGGCTGTCCCTGTCGCCTCGCGTCTTCACGAAAGTCGCAGAGGCAGCCATTGTTCCGCTCAGAGAACGCGGCATTCGTATTCTCAACTATCTCGACGACTGGCTCATACTGGCCCAGTCCCGGGAGCAGTTGTGCGAACACAGGGACCTGGTGCTACGTCACCTCAGCCTGTTGGGCCTTCGGGTCAACCGAGAGAAGAGCAAACTCTGTCCCACGCAGAGGATCTCTTATCTCGGTATGGAGCTGGACTCGGTCAACCGGACTGCTTGAATATGTTCAAAGGCAGGACAGCGGTCCCACTGAAATTCTTTCAGAGGCTCCTGGGGCATATGGCATCTGCAGCCGCGGTAACGCCGCTCGGATTGCTTCATATGAGACCGCTTCAACGCTGGCTTCACGACCGGGTCCCGAGATGGGCGTGGCAGCGCGGCAAGTACCGGGTCTCAGTTACTCCTTACTGTCGCCAAACCTTCAACCCGTGGGCGGACCCTGCCTTTCTACGGGCCGGAGTGTCCCTAGAACAGGTGTCCAGGCATGCTGTGGTCTTCACGGATGCCTCTTCCACGGGTTGGGGGGCCACGTACAACGGGCACTCAGTTGCGGGTCTGTGGACGGGGCCCCAACTGCGTTGGCATATCAATTGCCTAGAGCTTCTGGCAGTACGTCTCGCCCTGGGCCGCTTCAAAAAGCCGCTACAGGGAAAACACGTTCTGGTCCGTACGGACAGCACTGCGGCCGTTGCGTACATCCCGTTGCATGCTTCGGCTCGCCCGCCATCTCCTCCTGTGGAGTCAGAAGCGTCTGAGGTCGCTTCGGGCCATTCACATCCCAGGTGCGCTGAACCAGACAGCCGACGAGCTCTCTCGTCAGCCGACACCTCCGGGAGAGTGGCGATTCCACCCCCGGAGCGTCCAGCTGATATGGGACCTCTTCGGAGCCGCGCAGGTAGACCTGTTCGCCTCTCCGGACTCGACCCATTGCCAGTTGTATTACTCCCTGTCCAGGGGCACCCTCGGTACAGATGCACTGGCGCACAGCTGGCCCCGGGACCTACGCAAATATGCGTTTCCCCCAGTGAGCCTTCTCGCACAGGTTCTGTGCAAGGTCAGGGAGGACGAGGAGCAGGTCTTGTTAGTTGCACCCTACTGGCCCAACCGGACCTGGTTCTCCGAACTCTCACTCCTCGCAACAACCCCTCCCTGGCCGATTCCCCTGAGGAAGGACCTTCTTTCTCAGGGACGGGGCACTCTATGGCACCCGCGTCCAGACCTCTGGAGACTCCATGTCTGGTCCCTGGACGGGACGCGGAGGTTCTAGGTGGTCTGCCACAGGCAGTAGCAGACACCATCGCTTCAGCTAGAGCCCCCTCTACGAGGCGCCTCTATGCGCTGAAGTGGAACCTGTTCGTTGAATAGTGCTCTTCCCGCCGGGAAGACCCCCGAAGGTGTTCGATTAATGTCGTGCTTGCTTTCTTACAAGATGGGTTAGAGAAGGCTGTCTCCCTCCACCCTCAAAGTGTACGTCGCCGCAATAGAGGCGTATCACGATGTAGTCGAAGGTAAGTCCTTAGGTAAGCACGACTTAATCGTCAGGTTCCTCAGAGGTGCGAGGAGACTAAATCCTCCTCGGCCAACCTCGGTACCCTCTTGGGACCTAGCCCTGGTCCTCAGAGTGCTCCAGGGCCCTCCCTTCGAGCCTTTACAGTCAGTCGAGCTAAACATCCTGTCCATGAAGACAGTGCTCCTGACTGCATTGGCCTCAATCAAGAGGGTAGGGGACCTGCATGCACTTTCGGTCAACGAATCGTGCCTAGAATTTGGGCCGGCCAACTCTCACGTTGTCCTGAGACCCCGGCCTGGATACGTGCCCAAGGTTCCCACCACTCCCTTCCGGGACCAGGTGGTGAACCTGCAAGCACTGCCTTCGAAGGAGGCAGACCCAGCCCTAGCTTTGCTCTGTCCCGTCCGCGCTCTTCGCGCCTACGTGAACCAAACTCAAAGCTTTAGAACCTCAGAACAGCTCTTCGTCTGTTACGGAGGCCAGCAGAAGGGAAAGGCTGTCTCCAAGCAGAGGTTAGCCCACTGGATAGTGGATGCTATCGTCTTGGCCTACCAGTCCCAAGACGTGCCTTGCCCGCTCGGGGTGCGAGCTCACTCCACTAGGAGTGTAGCCCCCTCCTGGGCGCTGGCTCAAGGCGCCTCGCTGACAGACATATGTAGAGCTGCGGGCTGGGCGACACCTAACACGTTCGCTACATTTTATAGCCTCCGTATAGAGCCGGTATCTTCCCGCATCCTCGCCCCCAGTGGCCAGTAGCGCTAAGTACCCGTTCTAGTGTCGGCTTGCATACGCCACTCCCGCCTCCGGGCCGGATACGTGCGTCTATTGTCTCCAGTTGTGTTCCCCGGAAACGGCTAACCCTGTCGAGCTCCTCCGTCACCCCTTCGGTGTCAGACGTTGCGGCCGTCTGACACCAGGCCTACACCCGTATGCTTGTGGAACGTGTGTGTTAGGCTGGGTTCCATATGTAGCGGTTCCCTAACGGCAACCCCATATGTGTATTCTCCACGGTACCAGCTACCCTACTCGGCTAGCCCCGTGTCTTTCCCTTGACAGAGCCCGCTCTGTTGTCTCTGGTGGTGTTCTTTCCCCCCTGGGACCAGGTTGGATCCACCCCAGAGACTGCCATAGGTAGCACTACCCTGCTAGGTTAGTCCTTACAAGTATTCCACCTCTCCTTCCACTGAAGGACGTGGTTCCGCAGCGTACCATCTCCCTGAGACAGGCACGTTTTCCCAGCGTTATCCAATAGTCACGCTGAGTGGGTCTTGCAGGAACAGCAGTGACTGGCCTCCCTGACTGGAGCCCTGACTTCCGCACCAACCTAGGTGTGGTCCAGCGAGCTCGGTCAGGGCGCTGGAAGGGCCAGCATTGGCTCGTTTTTAAACACTCAAAGTAGATTGGTCTCTGAAAATAGATCCCAATTCGTCGGTCAGTTCCGACGTACGTCTCCGTTCCCTCCTTCAGGGAACGAGGGTTACATACGTAACCGAGACGACTGTTGCTGTCAATGGCGAATCCATCATGGCGGCGAAAATTAATCGTAAATGGAGGTTTTAATCGCAGGTTAAATTCGAATCCCCGATTTGTTAATCTGGGTTTAAAATTAAGTGGTGCAACACAACTCGATTTAAAATAAAGCCTAGATCAACAAATCCTAGATTAGCTCTAAACTGAGTTTAATTTAATCCTTGTTGGTGCAACCCACCCTTAGACTATTATTTTTAAACTATTATTTTTCTATGCACTAAGATCAACAGAACCTGGTGTACAATAAAACAGGTGGAGAAATCTAATCAAAGGAGTCATATCTCAAGTCTAGAATAGCATAGAAACTTGGGTTGGACTCTTTAGACCAGTGTTGCATCCGGAATCACATACTCTCTTGAGTAACATAGACTAACCATGTTCCGTACACTTTTCGCCATTCACCGCACGCCCGCGACCACTCCTCCGTTGTTGAGAGCCAGACAAGCATGTTTGTGTGATCATTCCCTGGGTGAATACCCATTGGACATTGATGTCTTTTGGACCAATAGTATTTGAGAAAAGTGGGGAAAACTACTTCCTCCGCTGGTGTACGGAAGATGATAAGCGTTAACGGTGTTCCGTACAGAGCGCATAACTTGATTTCAACTGCGAAAATGGACATTTATCTGATCAATTGTGAGCTGTTTGTTTATTTTAACTGAAGAAAACATCATTTAAATGAATAAGAAAGGTGAATAATTGCTGGTTCAATAAGAGGAACATGGCATGATTGTGTCGTGATATTAATTATGGCATGTGAGTTAAGCATGAACCATGTAAAACATTGGTGAATAACATTACCATATTTTTCTGAAGACAAAGAAGGGCAAACAATTTGCATTGATTTAAAAAATGTAATGATAAACCAATGTGTAAACTTTAAAACTCTGCCTGTCTCAGCCTGAGAGTGGCGCCAAGCGGTCATCGCCCGCAATTGACGTTTAAAAATTCCCATTTCAAAGCATTTATTCAACAAAAGGTAATATATTTAACCATTTGTAATAACATAATATTCATTTCATAAAGACTGTAAAACTGTGAGAAGCATAAATTAAATCAAATGTACATTTTCGCTGCTCTAGTTATCTCCTCACACAAGCTGCAGTCTGACCTGCAGCTTGCCCACCATCCAATTTCAAGCGCATTGGGCGCACCTAGCAAATTTACTGAAATCTCACTGGAACAAACGACGGTGGGGTTTCTGTCTTGATCAGGTGTGAAAGAGGGAGAAATGAAGAAGACACAGATATATAGTTTATGTCTGACCAGGAAGTATTTACTCAGCAAACGGTGGTAAACATTGTTGTGTATGGAACATGTTTAGTCTACGTTAGGTACTTATTTTGAACAAGTAATTACTTCACGACCACTAAAAACGTATGTTCTATATAGTATGAATTTGCGTAGTATGAATGTAATCTGGATGTACTACATTCGCTATGTTGTCATTATCATGTGAACTACCAGCGCTTGCATCGCTTCACTTCCATTTACAAATTCTCTCCTGTGGCCTCATGGGATAGTAAAGTGTTTATTGTTCAGAATATCGCTGGAAGTAGTATAGGTACTCTTTGTATTGTAAATTCTGACATAGGCTACTTCTTTTGTCACATACTGTTTTTCGTCTACTATAAAGTAGAGAAATATGCCATTTCGGATGCAGCCAAGGCTTTGTTAAAATACTAGCAACATGCTAACAACACTAAAGGTGCGTCCCAATTCATGTACAACATCAGACTCCGATGTTGAATGACAAAATAACCTTATAAAATTCATACACTACACGGTCGATTACATAAGTACATAGTGTAAGTACACAGTGTATAAGTGCAGAGTATATAGTGCATGATTTTGGACACAACTTAGAACAACCTAGCATCCCAACTAGCAAATCCCTAGCAACCACCCAAATCTCCCTAGCAACTGCATAACATTCCAAACATACCTCACAACATCTTAGCATCTGCAAAGCAACACCCTGGCATCTACCAGAACACAACATACCAAAAGCATGCTGAAAACCACTTTAGCAACTGCAGTCACATCCAGCTAACCACCAAAAACAACTTAG
Organism: Rhinogobio ventralis; assembly: GCA_039654625.1. Taxonomy (NCBI): domain Eukaryota; kingdom Metazoa; phylum Chordata; class Actinopteri; order Cypriniformes; family Gobionidae; genus Rhinogobio; species Rhinogobio ventralis. The sequence goes on along the minus strand of CM077203.1, from coordinate 30,079,157 downwards.
CAACTGCGTAGCAACATGCTAAAAATACACTCAAAAGAACACCTGATCCACCCCAAACATAATGGTGATGAATTTTGTACAGGCTAACACTCACCTTTACTTTTGAGAAAAGTTGTCTTTTTCCTTCCCCCCCTCCCTTTAAAAAAACTCCATGCTCCTCATGTCAAATGATATCCCAGTCTGTATGTTCAGTAGGTTTCACTTCTAACCCCTGAGCTTAACCCTGACAGTTGATTGGTTGGTAATTAGCTATTAGCGAGTTAGCATTTAGGCTTATTACCAGGTTGCGGTTTTGAAGTCAGAGCCACCATATGATAAGCCTGTTTGTTTCAATTTAACTTTACATGAGCCAGGTGCCCTGAACAGCTGCGTGAAGGTCCATGCTAAATTCAAAACAGTCCAGCAACATACCGAACTCGACTCATACTTTAAACTTTTCGGCTGTGTAACTATAATCATTTTGAACACCTAAAATGGATGTTTACAAAGTTGCAAAAGTCCACCCGCTCAACTAACATACTAACAATAGTTAGGCTGTGCCATTCTGGTGGTTTTAAATGAAAACAACCATCCAATCAAAACAATTAGAAACATATACACACATCAACATGCAGCAAGACAGTCATATCTCACACATCTGAAGTTCAAGTACTGATTCCCGACTTAAATAACAATGAGCAGCATCATGTTTGCCATGAGATTAGGGTGACCAGGGGCCCGTTTCAGAAAGGAGGTTAAGTGAAAACTCTGAGTATGTTAACCCAGAAATGAGGGAAACTGAGTTCCCTTTCAGTCAGTATGCTACGAGTTACGTCAGTTACTGATGAAATGGGGGTTTCGCTTAGAAGCCAATCGCCTTTGAGATCTACAAAACAAGCCAATGGCATGAAAATGCCATGGGTCTTTGGAATTTGCATAACGCAACCCTGCCCCACCGCGTGGGTATAAAGGGCGTTGCGTGGCAATCTCACATTATGTTTCTGCTTCAGAGCCGAGTGTTACTTGCCTGAGCTTTCTCTCTTCAAGACGAGCGTCTCTCCAGAGTGTCGGTGTTACGGCGCGTTCCAGCGAGTTCCGCATTCCTGTCTGATCTGTGCAGTGATCCAGCACAGCGTGCGCGTTCTCCCTGGGCGCTTCGGCATTCTGCAGAGCAAAACTCGTCTTTTTCAAGACGTTTCGCCCGTGCACTGTTTCTGGGTGTGGTCGGCTGATTAGTCCGTCTCACGGGCATGAGCGCTGTTTGGCGTGCTTGGGCGCGCACGCTGAGCGCCCGCTCATGGATGACTCATGCCATCGCAGCCTCTTCCGTCTTACTGCTCTCGTTAGTGGCATGGTGTAAGGGTACACTGGGGTTGCACCTGTTGAACGTTCTGTTGCATGGCAACTGTGCCCGCAGGGCTTTTCAGCAGCGCGCTGGGACCCAAAGCACCCGTCCAAGGCTTGTGGTTTACGTCCAGGCCGTGTCCACCTGCATGCTTCGGCCATCCCTCAAGCCTATCAGGCCAGGGTGCTCGGAAGCATGCACGAGGGCAGTACTGACCCCGCACTCGTGCGTGAGCTGCGTGCGGCTGCCGACCTCGTCCTACGGGCGACGAAGGTTACTGCACGCTCTCTCGGTCAGGTGATGTCCACTACCGTGGTCCAGGAACGCTATTTATGGCTCAGTCTGACAGATGGGCAGGAGTTGAGCGAACACGTTTCCTCAACTCCCCTATCTCCCAGGCTGGGCTATTTGGTGGGGCAGTCAGGAGCTTTGCCCAACAGTTCTTGACTGCACAAAAGCAGACTGGGGCGATGGAACATTCTGCCCCGGCGGCCCGCTGCTGCCCCCATCCAGCCGCCGGCACAGATACCTCAGCCTGCTCCCCGCCAGGGCTGCCCTCCTGTGGCTCCCGCCCCTCCCGCTCTCTGGGAGTCCGCTATACCGTGTTGGGTGGCAACGCCCCTGTCAACGCCCCTGTCCAGCCAAGATGAGGTCCGGCTTCACAGCCTTGACTTCATTGCACCTAGCAGAAGCGATGGGTTACGGCCAGCCCTGGTGCACGTCTTGAACTGAACCCTTCTCAGGCTTCTTCCAGGATGTTGCACCCGAACGCCTCTTCAGATGCGTTTGTCCCCGGTCTGGTCTGCAGCGTTGACCTGAAGGACCCGTACTCTTTGTCCCCGCTTCTCCCCGATCCAGACCGCCCATTCGGTCTGCCTTCGGATGGCGGGCATCCCAGCACGTGGCTCTCCCATTCGGGTAGCCCTGTCACTTCGCGGCTTCTCGAAGCTGTCGAGGCAGCCCCTGTGCCACTTAGGCACATGGGGTTCGCATCCTGAGCTATCTCGATGACTGGCAAAAATTAGCTCACTCTCGAGACCAGGGTTGCGGACACAGGGATCTAGTGCTCCGGCACCTCACCCGTTTGGGCCTTCGGGTCATCTGGGAAAAGAGCAAACTCTCCCCTGGGAAGAGGATCTCTTTTCTCAGCTCGGTCGCTATGTGCACGCAGGGCGAGTGTGCACAGTCAATGCTGACTTGCCTCCGTCATTTCGAGGGTAAGAGTGCGGTACCACTGAAGTTATTTCAGAAGTTATGTCATCCGTGGCCGTGCTAATGCCGCCCGGACTGCTTCATATGGCCTTGCTGAGATGGGCATGGCAACAGGGCACGCTCCGGGTCCCATTGACTCGGGCCTGCCATCTTTCCCTCACCCTGTGCGAACCTCACTGTTCTACGGGCCAGAGTTCCCTTAGAACGGGTTTCTGGGCATATTGTTGTATCAACAGATGCCTCTGCCATGGGCTGGGGTGCCATGTGCAATTGACGTGCTATCGCGGGCTCCTGGGAAGGACCCCAGCGCCTTTGGCTGTCAATTGCCCCGAGTTGCTGGCCGTACGTCTCACCTTGCACTGCTTTCGAGCCCTGCTCTAGGCTAGACACGTACTGGCCCATTCAGACAACGCGGCGACAGTAGCGTACGTCTACCGACAAGGTGACCTACGCTCCCGCCCGATGTCGCAACTCGCCCGCCATCTCCTCTTAGAGTCTGAAGCATCTGAGGTTGCTTCGTGGACGTTTGCCCCGGGAGACCTGAGTATGTGTGGCTCCTGGTCGGGACACGGAAGGTTTGAGTATCCTACCACCTCAGGTGGTGGCTACCATCACTTCCGCTAGGGCCCTGTCTACCAGACTCGCCTATGCGTTGAAGTGGATCCTCTTCGTCACCTGGTGCTCTTCTCGCCGAGAAGACCCCCAGAAATGTCAGATCGGGGCCGTGCTCTCAGTTCTCCAAGAAGGGTTGGATCGAAGGCTGTCTCCTTCCACCCTGGAGGTCTATGTGGCCGCTATCTAAGCAGCCTACCACGACCTCGTGGAGACAAAACAGGTAAGTCAGCACGACCTGGTCAGGTTCCTGAGGGGGGCTAGGAGACTGAATCCTCCTCGCTCTCCCCTCGTACCCTCTTGGGACCTCGCAGTGGTCTTATCTGCCCTGCAGAGAGCTCCCTTTGAGTCTTTGTGATCAGTTGAGTAAGTTCCTGTCTATGAAGACAGCGCTTCTGGTCGCTTGGGCCTCCGTTAAGAGGGTAGGGGACCTGTAGGCATTTTCGGTTGACGAAGTGTGCCTGGAATTCGGGTCGGTCAACTCTCACATGATCCTGAGACCCCGGCCTGGATATGTGCCCAAGGTTCCCACCAAAACCAGGTGGTGAACCTGCAGGCGCTGGTCAGTACGTGCCCTTTGCACTTACGGAGACCAGACGCAGTGTTCAGTACCTCAGACCAGTTCTTGTCTGTTACTGAGAGCAACAGAAGGGAAGGCTCTCTCCAAGCAGAGGCTGTCTCACTGAACAGTGGACGCCATTGCTCTGACATATCAGGTTCAGGGCATGCCATGCCCCCAAGGGGTTAAGCACACTCCACTGGAGTGTGACCCCCTTGGGCTTAGGCTTGGCGCCTCTCTAACAGACTTAAGGCTGTAGGCTGGGTGACACCCTTCACATTCGTTAGATTCTGAGAAATCTCAGAGTGGAGCCAGTATCCTCCGTATACTCGCCCAAGATGGCCAGTAATTGGACAGGCTCAGGTGTCTTCGCTTGCTGCGCCATTCCACTCCACGGACTGGATGCACGCGCATTTTCTCAGGTGAGCTTCCCAGTAAGCCCTGAGCTCCTCCAGCACTGTTGATGTCGACACCAGAGTGCATGCCCGCTTGGTCAGCCCTCGTGTCCGGCTAGGTGCCTCCGTGTGCATGGTTCCCCCGTTAGGTAACCCCCACATGTGTTTTTCCACGGTAAGTCTCTCTGAGCGCGTGTCTTCCCTTGGCAAGACACCTTGCCATGCCTGGGGTTGAAAAATTTCCACCTGCGGCTGGATACCCCAGTGTGTTCCATATACAGTCCCTACGGGGGTCATATGTGTATTCTTAAGTCCTCCCTTCGGGCAGGCATTGTGTTGCATTTCTCCAACTAGGATATGCTTCCCAGTGTACCTTGGTATTGGCGTTGAGCCTAGCCCCTCGTTCGTGCTAACACTCACGGCAGGGAGCTCTGGTCAGCGCAGGACGCTGGAAGACAGCCGTCGTGGCGAGATTGTATTGGGACCCCCATTTCGTCAGTAACTGACGTAACTCGTAGTGTACTGACTGAAAGGGAACGTCTTGGTTACGTTGTAACCCTCGTTCCCTGAAGGAAGGGAACGGAGACGTTATGTCCCCATGCCACTTCCGCTGTACTGCTGGAACGGCCGGGCGCTCATGCCTCGGCTCTTCAGCAGGTAACATAATGCGAGATTGCCACGCAACGCCCTTTATACCCACGCGGTGGGGCGGGGTTGCGTTATGCAAATTCCGCAGACCCATGGCATTTTCATGCCATTGGCTCGTTTTGTAGATCTCAAAAGCGATTGGCTTCTAAGCGAAACCCCCATTTCGTCAGTAACTGACGTAACGTCTCCGTTCCCTTCCTTCAGGGAACGAGGGTTACAACGTAACCAAGCCGTTTTCTGTTTCAGAATGGGAGGTATGTCAAACCCGAGAAAGCAGGGCAAGTCAATTCAGAGTTCAAGTTTGAACTCAGAGTTGGTTGAACCTCTTTATTGAAACGGGCCCCAGATGACCATGATAAAACCTCAAGACAGGATAAACATATGCTCTGTTATGTGTTTCAACGTGCTTTGTGGTTGTAATTAACACATTGTGTAAAGAACAGAATGGAGATTAAAGAGGCTTTTTTTAACTGAAAAAGAGCTTTGATACATCTGATCTTTAGACACACTATGACTCGAATTTCATGTTCATATTGAACTCCATCCAAAGCAAAAGTTTTGCTGACCTGAAGTCATTAATATTTATTGTTTTGATGTTTTTTTTAAGATGACTTGGAATGGAAATAATTGGTCAGATTTCCAAAAGGTTTGTTTTTAAAGTTAGATGGTTTATCAAGACACTGACACAATGGGATTTAAGGTTAAAGAAGTTTGGAGCTCCAGGTCTCTTTCATCCCACATGATAAAACAATTTAAACTCGGATAAATATTTTATGTTTACCCAATTATTTATTTGGTGAGTAGTTCGGGGGAGGTTTGTCCACGGACCCCATGGACATCCCTGTGCCTTCCTCGGACCGAGGGAGACGGACTTGATAATGCTGTGTAATTTTCTCACTTAAACCACTGCCACCTGCTGCTTCTGCTACTGATTGCTTTTAGATGGAAAAGCTGCCCATAACTGCTGGTCTAGGATCTGTTTTCGTCGTAGTAATAACATATTATTTACGAAAAAGAGTTGGCAAAAGATCCAGTGCGTATCTGTATTTGCGCTCGTCAAATAATTGAATTTCCAACGTGTTTTCGCTTTAGTGAGTAATGTAGCCAATCACAGACATGTTTGTTGATTTCTTGAATGCAATGGCCAATCACAGGTGTTGAAGTTAGAATCCACTCACTGCTCGAGTTTTTGTCCAGTGCTGAGTTCTGCACGTGCGCTAATCCTCTCTAAGTGTGGACATTATGTAAATAAGAGATTCATTGTGTCGACAGCTTCACTGATTAATAACGGAACTTTTTGAGATCGCGTTCATTGAATGAGTGACAGCTTTTAGTGATTGTAAAGGGAGCGCTCTTTGCGCGCTGTCTAGGCGATATAAACAAATAATTAATAGGCCTATAATATATTCAGAATTTGCATAAAACTTTTGTTTTCCATTCTTGACAAGCGGCCACATACACGCTTTAACACATAGACCCATCCGTATATAAATGCGGGATTTGCTCTCGAAATTGTGATGACTGACAGTGATAAATATTTATGTATCGAAATAAGGCTCATATAAATGTCAGGAAACACGATTCCTGGCTGCATGTCAATATCCATGGATCACTGGATATTTGGTAAGTTGTAAGGAACACAATATCAAGTCCAACCTTTAGTTTAAATGATAATCGTTTGTTTTACTCGGGTTTTCTGTCTGGCTGAGGGGGCGTGTTCCGGCAGGAAAGTGCATACCCTCTATACTACCAGTTGATAGGAAAACTAACCTTAATAATCTAACATTTATTTTAGCAATTAGATTTTATTTGCAGTTCTCTGTTTGTTCTTATATCTCTCTCTAATATTCTGACTTCTGTGATGCCTAAAGTATCCTTTTATCTTAGATATCAAAATGTGATGACAAAGATGCCAACATACAGGGGAACGAGAGGTTTGAAAAGATTTTCTGTGTGAGTGCTCTTTTGATATTTTGAATCAACTGTATTTTTCTTCCTTCACTCTGACACACGCATTTTCAAGTTAAAAGTGACATTTTAAAGTTCTTGTCTTTGGAGGCCGAATGTAAGTCTGATATATGAGTTTAAAAAGCAGAGATAATCAGCAGTGGGTTTGCAGGGATTTGGTTCTTAAATGACCAAAGCATTTCATGTTTATAGTCCTGTGATGTAAGCCAGAGAAGCAGAGAAAACCTTCTTAATTTGTCCAACACGGTTTTGGTTAGGACTCCGCTGAACTGCGGGACGTGAAGAGTAGCAGACCAGCAGGGTGGGATGGTGGGGGGTGTCTTTGAAGAAAAAGGCGAAATTGAAAAGAAAAGAGGGGGGGGTGAGTGGTGGTTGTGAATTAAGCCTTAATGTGACACCACAGGAGTTTCAAGGTGACCAAATGGCGCCAATTACCCCACAAAGCTGCCCGTTTAGGTTGAGCAAAGGGGTGAGAATGAGTGTCAAAGACAGGCCATAAGAAATGAAAAGAGAAAGGCTGAAACAGATGTAGAGAGAGAGAATGAAAGATTAAAATGAAAAGACATAATTATGGAGATATGTTGAGCTGGAAAAGAGCATCAAAGACAGAAAAGGAATGGGTTCATGTTTCTGGTGAAGAAAATTAGTGGACCTGGTTCATACCAGTGACTCTTTTGAGGTTTTTTGTTCATTGGTTCACAAAAAAAATTCTCAGTGAATTTTCTGTAGGTTACATCTGTGATTCCCATCCATGTTGCTGGAGGAAAACCAACAGTACACATTTCAAACTCTTCCAAATCTAACACACCTGACTCAACTCATCAGCTTATTAGTTGAAACTGCGCTGCATCTGAAATGGCATACTGTCTGAGTATATACTACATTTGATAAACTCCTTTTGCAACCGTTGTATGTTATGTAGTATTAATGTGTGTACTATGAATGACAATTAGACATCATATTGTTAATGTCATGTGAATTATGGCACCAGGTACATCACTTCACTGTCATTCACAACTCCTCTACTGTGGCCTCATGGGATAGTAAAGTGTCCATCATTGGATGCTCACTTTAGAATCTCGCCTGAAGTAGTAGGTCATCCAGATACTTTTCACCTAATATTTTCTGAATACTGCTCTTTTTGCATACTGATATTGCCTACTATTAGGGAAGTAGGACAATTTGGATGCAGGTCTTAAATGGAAGTGTCAGATAAGGCTGGTCACACATTTGAAGATTTTAAGCCTAAATTTGAGCCCGATTTGCACCCCCAAGCAATCGGGGGTGTCTCAAACAACGTTTTTGACGTGATACCCGCAATAGCCAATGACAGCGAGCAAGCTTCAACTACCGGATGTTGCGCGCTTCTGTAGCTGAAACTTGGCAGACACAAACATGCCACGAACGCGGAGTACTGACAAAGATCACCCGTATTCTTTTTTTAATCTTTGTTTAACACAACTCACACCAGGGGAACCAGCTGATGACGTTGATCATCCTCCATTTGTTTTTCTTCTCAGTTCACGTTTGATTTTGCGAGTCTCCTTAAGATCTCGTCTCACTGTGGAAATGTTTCTACAATCAACAGGTGTGTGGTATCACGGTCCAGACGAATGTTCTAGTGTGTGCATTCTGAGGATTTCAGTGCTAAAAATCGTTTGAAACTGCCCTTACGTCTGTGGTCTCCCACAGTTTTAAAATCGGTTAGGATTTGAAAATCATCTAGTGTATCCCAGGCCTAAGGTAGACATCCATAGTGTGTACTTCAACTGAAACTAGTGTTATGGTAAAATTTGTTTATATCTACTCAGAGATTGAAAAAAAGATAAAGCAGATGTGTGATTTTTTTCCAAAATTCTGTCAGACAACAGTAGTCTAAATAGGAATCATGAGTGTCAATTAGGTCACAACAGTTGACTAGTCGATTAGTCATCCAACAGCTAGTAAGTTTGACTAGTTATTATTTTTAGCAGTGGTGCATTTTTTGGTGGTTAAGCTGCTTTTCATTGCTTACTACAAATGATGTACCATAGACTGAATGTGACTAATTAAAAAAAAAAATTGGATCTGTTTCGGATGCGTTGAAACATTTCAACTTGCATGGCTAAACAGTATGCTAATGTCCGACCAGATATGTTGTTAACCATTTGAAGGACGTAAACAATAACAAAGGGACTACAACAACACTGCATTTGTCTGGTCCTGAAGCATTTCAGTCATAATCATATCTTTAAATACGGAATCAGTTTTTCTCAAAGACAACAAATCAAACATTTACCTGAAGTGACTTATCCAAATGTGTACCGTTATTGTCTACACAAGAGAGGCGATGAAAGCGACTATTCATTCACTCCCATTATAATTAATGAACCTGGTAATACTGTTAGCGCAACTGTTTTCATTAGCTCCAGGCATCCAGTCACCGAAGGCTATTATGATATATTGTGGCCACAAATTAAGATTTTGTCCCCCCGACTTGGGACAACTTGTTGGGGCGAATTCTTAATTTTGTGGCCTTATTCATTTTACTACTATACGAAACGCTGTTGTTTCTAATGAGTTTGAGAACTAACCAGAAAAGTTCTAGAACAATGGTCTATTCCAGATCATAAAAACTATCCCTGCAACACAAATATTAGTAACAGTATGCTACTATTGTGTTTTTTAGTAGAAACACGTCTCCTTTCTGTATTAGGCTTATTATGTAAATTCACAAATCTAAGCCGGCAAATCTCAGACCAAAACGTGGCTATAGAAAAGGAACCAAGGAGGCAAAATGAGAGGATGAGTACTCTCTTAAGGTATCTGTAGGTTAATCTCTCTCTGAAAGGCCTTGGGGACATTGTGTTTATTTGGATTCAAATCTCCTTCATGTAGCGCCGCCAATTAGCCTACGAGGGGATGATGCCCATGTTATGAATTCCTCCTTTTTTCTTTTCTTCTTTTTTCCTCATTTCCTGCACTCAGACAGCAGTGACGGACAGCTCTATGAGTCTCAGTTTCCTCGTCTCACTCTCTTCCCAAGTTCATTTTTACAGAGGGATCAGCAGCAGTGACCTCACCACAGGCGTCCAATCAGAAAGAGACACATGATAGCAAAACACACTCTGCTCCAATTACAATGTGGAGGAAAACATGGGCAAGCCAGATAAAGTGATTATACTAGTATTTGCGTTAGCGCCAGTGCCTGTGGCTCACCAGGTGGGACTGTTGTGACCTTTGGTCTGGTTCTGGCTGGTCTGTTTGGTTTTGGGGGGTGGGGGTCAAAGGACCAGATAAAGTAATCTTTCAATTACATGTTCATCTGGATTGCCTGGGTCTGGTCTCTCTCTTTTCACATTTCATCCTTCCTTTCTCTAATCACAAAAGACCAACCCACCTGTCAAGAATTAAAACAGCTTTATTATAATGTCATCTTACATTAAGTACCCAAAAACTTTTTTGAAAATTTAAGTTGTTCTGAAAGGATGTTTGGATGGATGGACAGATTGTTGGATCGATAGATGGATGTACAGAATGTTTATATGGATAGACAAACGAAAAGATGGATGGACTATTGTTTGGATGGAAGAATGGATGGAAAAATGGATTAATGAACATTAATGGAGTAAAATATTAGTGCATGACAAGTAGAGATGGGTAGATGGATAAATAAATAGTTGAATTTGGATGGAGGGATGAATGCATAGTGCGATGAAAGTACAGCAGGAGGAGTGAAAAGATGAACATATAGATGGATGGATTAACAAATTAATGGATGATAGATAAATGAACGGATGAATGAACGGATGGATGAACGGATGGATGGATGGATGGATGGATGAATAGACGGACGGACAGATAGATAGATAGATGAATAGTTAGAGATAGACGAATAGACGGATGGATGGATGGATGGACAGGGGAATAATGGAGGCACATACCATCATCTCACCTGTTGTTAATGTCTTCATTACGTGGTTACTGGCCCATCATTCTGCAGGGATTTCCTTAAAGCCATCTGATGAACTTATTGACAGATGTGTCCAACATCTGGGGCAGTAATTATTGGTAATACCTTCCAGGCTCCAGACCGGCTGAGGAGAAACAAAGTTTGTCTCAGAATGTTGATCTGCATGGACTGATCCTGACTTTCCCACCCTGGCTCTCATTCACAGACAGATTGAAATTGAGAGTTCAAACTCAGAGAGATGACAACTGGCAAGAGCCAAGAGTGTTTGATTCACAGTCCACCAAAATGAGACAGAACACATACTGAGACATACTGTCAAAATCTCTCTCTCTCTCTCCTTCAGCTGTATCTCAGATGCCAGACCTCATCAGCTGAATATAATTACATTCATGATGGAGAGAATGAAGTTGCAAACACAGAAACAGAGGCGAGATAGAGAGATGACAGGGGGAAGGGCTGGGGGTCAGTTCAAGTAAATCAGTTCATTCAACAGCCATCTAAATCCAAGAAAATTTCAAGATTCAAGTTTAAATAATATCAAATCAGATATAAAATGTAAAAACAATAGAATCATACATTTCGCTTCTTAGCTAAAATCAACTATTTTTAGGCTAGTCAAATCAATGTGCTCTTAATCAAATGCATTTGGCTCTTTTAACTTAAAAAGCCTAATATATCAACATATCATAGACACCACATAACAACAGAAACAGAGCACCTTAACAAGGCTTAACAACTACTGAGAATAGCATGTCCCTTAGCTCGACTCATATTGCCCCTTAAAAACAGCTCTGATAGCAAATAAAATTAATGGAAATGATTGCTGATTAAACACAATGGAGACCTAAAGGAATATTTATTATGGGGGGAATCGTTTTTTTTATAGTATAGTTGTAGCTGTATTAACTGGGCTGATTCTATTGGATTTCCCGCCGTCGTTGAGAGCTGGAACAGATACATTCAGCTCTCTGGACAGCTTAGAAGGACAGGAAATGTGTCTGTCTGAGAGTCCAGTGCCTGACAGAACAGCTCAACGCTGTTCTCTTTGGGAAAGGTGATTTACTAAGTGCTGCTGAGGGTCACTTAAGGGTGGAAAATAGAAAATGTCTGGAGGTTATAGATAGATGGCTTGCTGGTGTTGACATGTTTTAGGTTTGCTTTTCCCTTTTAAGACAAGCATCTGTGGTTGATGTAGAAACTTTAACCGGTATGTTTCTTTTTGTAATGAGAAGTACATTAAAAATAAATTAAAGGAATAGCTCACCCAACAATGAAAATTGCCATCATTTATTCACCCTCATGTTGTTCCAACCTGTATGACTTACTTTATGTCGAACAAATGCTTTTGCTAAGTAAATGCAGCTTTATGAAATTCAATAATGACACTACTTGGAAAAAAATGCACTGTATTAACAGTGTTTGCACTTTTACCCATTGTAACAACCCAGCAAGCAATTTTGCATTTAAAAGACGTCTAATAGCCATCCAAACACAGCCCTGGCATCTAGGCTAAAATAAGGCAAAATTTGGGCTGTCAATGAAAATGCAATAGACATCTAACCATAGCCCAAAAATATACTAATCATCTAGAACATGAACATGTCAAAGAAGTGAACCCAAACGCCTTGTAATCACTGTTGACGTTGCTTACATGATGAAATATCATTCATCTTGCAAGTTATTTTGGCAAAAACGACATGTAACCAAATTCAAGGTTATTTTGGCTAGAAGTAGGTTACTCATAGCCGGACTATATCGGGTCTATAGTTAACCGAGAAGGTGAAATGACGGCTATTGCTTGCTGGAAATAGTTGGGGAGGGAGGTAAACAAGATAGAGGGACGCTTTGTAGGCCGCCCATCATAATTTTGTTTTCCATGCTTCAACCCTAAGGTGGTATCTGTCTAGAAGGGATAGAAGCCCTTTGTAAAAAAACCTCCAATGAATAATTGGTGAGGGCGGTAAATGAGAGTGTGGGACGCATTGCGTTCTGCCCATCGCAACTCCCATTCACACGCTTCATATCAATTGATAGCAACCACAGGGCAGTGTACAACACTACTTTGGACCCTAGCCATTGGGGAGGATAAGCAGAGAGAAAGAGAGAATGGGATGCTCTCGCGATCTACCCTGGGAAAAGATACTTTCAGGGGATTTAAATGGAGCGACTGACATAGTCGGCATAAAGAGGAATCTACCTCTGCTCTGTCAATCCTCCTATCTTACGGACCCACTGACAAACCCAACTCCATCACCTGAAGGGGCAGGTGAAGGGAGCAGAGTGTCCTTAGATATACAACCACTCTCAAACACCATTAACTGAAAGTGTCTTTGCCCAATACAAGAACGCGGTCGGCGTACATAACATGATGGCAATGTGCAACAAAAAAACAGGGGACAGAGAGTGTAGTTGCTTGCTTTAAAAAAACAAAAAAACAATAACCTGCTCTATCTCTGTACCTAAGCATTTCGCCGATGGTTGCTATAGCTACCACGAGTCCAACAAAGAAGTGTAAGTAACTTCAACACCTCCCTCAGGAGGGGGCCACGAATGATGATGTGGGGTTTGTATAGTGAAGTCCCATACATATCAACCTGTCCATCCTCAAGCAATAGCCTCTCAGCTAACATGCGAGAGGGGAACTGATGAGAAAAGGTAATTTTCTCTTTTCTCTTGTCTTACCACATTGTCTTACCAATCTCAAGGGAAGAGTTCCAAAAATATCTCCTTCAATATTATCTTTACCAGCCAGCTTTGATGGAGGGAGGTTAACAAAAAGCAACGGGGTTGCATAATTTCACAGCGACCGGTCAGGTTTGCCGGAACCTCCAGTTGTGCATTAAGGAGGGCAACAAAGAACAAGAGGAACGCATCATCTCACCGTGACCACCCTTTCTTGAAAGAAGTTACCCTCAAACAGTGCTCACATCAAGCATTACCTGCCCCCTCAAGAGCTGAATGCGTATGCTCCTAAGCAGAGCTCATGGGTGTCCTCAGGTGTAATGTAACAAGGGCACGGAGGTACACACTGCTTTCCATTCTTTTGTCTTAACACTCTAGAAACAAACATCTCCTGAAGACAAAAAAGCTGATGTCGTGTAACACAGGCGCACAGGTGACGTCATGATTTTTACCATGTTTACATGTGCTTCAGACACTGGTCATGCTGAGGGCATTTCCCATAGCATCAACAACAAGATGCAGCGTCGAAGTTCCACTTTGAAAGGGAAAATTAGCTTTCTCTCACAAGTTTTGCATTTCCCCGAGAAACGTTGCATTCTCTTGCAATTTTTTTGTATTCTCTCATATCCTCCTATCCCATATTATTTTTACCACCAGTTTTCAGTTTTGAGTGAGATTGGTGATGGCAATAATATGAGGTGGAAGGAAAAACTATATTTCAATGCCTTTGCAAGTGAACACAAAGTTTCTCTAGGGAGCGCAACATTTTTGCAAGTGAACGCAAAAGCATTGAAATATAGGTTTTCTGTTTATCAATTTTTTTTTACATAACCATATCTTTTTGGGTGTATCAAATATCAGGTTCACAAAAATTGCACTAGCACGAATTCAGAATAGAGATTTTCAAATTCAGGATGGAGATTCTTTAATAATGAAAAAAAATTTAGTTGGATGTAGAAATTTTATAGGTTTGTGCTGATATCTTAAACACACATACACTCTTGCATGCTCAACTATGTGAAGTAATATGTTGGGAACGGTGGCTTTTGGAAAGTACTGATGGGCCACCTGGTGGGATATTTCTTAGAGTAACAGTTTCTACTCAGAGAAAAGACAGAGCAACATCCTGTGAGGAAATCACCACTACGCATTTATACAACCCCAGAGCACATGTCTGCTGCATAAATCAGTTCACAAATTATCTGCCGTGGAGAATGAGGCTAACACAGTAGAAAAACAAACAGAGCTGTGTAGTCCCTCAGCCAAACAACGATTTGCTGTGGCTCTTTAGCTAAGCGATTTATGAGAATACACTGGTTTCTTGGGAGGATCATAATTTGGCCTCAGAGGGCAAGATAACATTAGTGGAGTGGAGAGGGGAAAGAAGCAAAGCGTAAAGAATCTTATCCAGGTTTTGCAGAAGTAATGGAGGGACTTTGCTATAGGATTGTTGCTCTTGAGTTTGAGCCAGACAGTGTTTAGGGATGTGGTCACAGAGCTGAGAGTCAGCTCACTGCGCCACGATAAATGGATCCCGACAACTGCATCCGCCTCTCGCTCTGCTTTTTTCTCAGTCTTTCACTCTCTTAGAGGGAACAGTCTGTCCTGTTCCTAAAACACTTCTTATCGATTGATTTCCGGCTCAAGTACCCCCTCATAAGCACCAAACCACAGGATTTCATTCAGCATTATCATTAATATCATTTAACAGGCCATTAGTGATTCAGTTTTAAACTATCGATGCTGTGAGAGAGAAACAAAACAAGTAGATTCCTCTCAAATTGAAGCAGTACAAACTACAGAATCTTATATAAATTCATTTAGTTAGATATTGGTTTCATTGGCTGAAACATTTGATGAGACTGGAAAAGACTTCTGTGTAGTGTATTTATATACATGCACAGGTATTTCTTTATGAGTGTCACTAAAACTAATTAACTAATACAACTTTTCTTGAAAAATAAACAAAGTTAATTAACAGTTTTTTCACAAAAAAAATTATTGTATTTTAATCTTTGGAAAGCCTCTAATATTTAGAATACTTTTCATTTTTTTACATTTCTAAAGCTGTCTTTTATATTTGAGCAATATACACATACAAAATTATATCTGTAAACATCATGTATGACTACTAATGAGATAAGGATGTGAATTCCTATGCTTTTGGGGAAACTAAACAAGTTTTTGATGCTACACTATAGGTTCTTTTTAGATTTACTTTTGATCTCTACGTACACAGATGGGTTTATACTTGGTTCAGTTTAAGGTTGAAAGCTGGTTAGCAAAAAAAGTTTGCTCACACACAAACAAACTCAAACCTCATTAAGTTGAACCACAGTTTTTAGTGCTGCATCAAAACGGAAAAAAAAATATATATATAATACGTCAAATATAATACGTTTGTATAAAACATTTCTAATATTTAATTTATAATAAAAATGAACACTTTTTGATCCAAGTTTTTTGTGAAACTTAAAAATGTTCTGCCATGACATCAGATTGCAAAACCCTTTTGGTTCTTAGTAGAAACTTTAGGTATTTACTTTAGGTAATTAGGTAGCTATTTCAGCTGTGTATCACATATGTACACACACATGCTGAGCATACGGTAAGTCATGTTATGAAAAGTCATCATCTGAAATAGTTTTTAAAAAGTATCACCATGACATATGTGAGATCATTTACTGGTGTGTGCTTGTAATATGCACCTTGTGGTCTGGCAGGGTTTACAGTAAATGTGTACATGCATGTATGCGTGTGTGTGTGTGCGTCTGTGTGTGTGTGCGTGCGTGTGTGTGTGTGTGTGTGTGTGTGTTCAGCCCATTAGTAGCATGATGAATGGAAAAGAGGCCAAACCACACAGCTGTTTCTGCCACCTTCACCATGATCATCATCATCATTGCCTGTAATCTCACTTGACCACTATGAGTCATACTTTATCATCTGATAAACAAACTGCAATGACATTCTCTCTTTAATATTCATGGAGATCAAAGTTCAGACATTTAGTGATACTTATTCTTATCAGCTCATTTTCCTCCTGTGTGTGTGGTGTATCGGGTTGGCCTCACCTTAAAATCATCAGATCTAATCTGGTTGGCTTTCATCTTGTAAGGTGATCAGATTTCTAAATTGAAAACATTTCTAGTCCAGTGACCACTATATCATTTAAATATACATGCCGTTATCTATTAATTAGACAAGGAGGACAAATCAGGTTTTATGTTGACCATTATAAATGTAGTGTGATGGACTATGGTGTCATAGTACTTTATGTCTGACTGTAAAATTAATGACACATAATAACATATGCACTGAAAAACAGAATGAAGCATTACTACAGAAAATAAAATAAGCAAGTATTAGATCATTTGATAAATGACAAAAAAACACATAGGCCTATAACCTGACAGCATTAAACAACAGCAGCCCTATAAAACAAAATATACTCATTACACTTTATAATAACTAACTGTAATTTAACTAATTAACGTGTAACCATTATATGTTGTTATGAAGTGTTAACAATATATCAGTAGACATATCTTAATTTCAAAGGGGTGCACATACATTATGCATTTTTGAATGGAGCGCAACAGAATGGAACAGAACACAGGGGCCTTGAGAGAGGTGTTCCTGTCAGGACTACTATTCTCAAAGATGATTGACATTTAGCATACAGTTTGGATTGGCGGTATGGTTACATTCTGGGCAAGAACTTCCTGCACATCCATGCAGCCTAGAATGGATAAGAGCAGGGAGAGCAGTGATAACCCCCCTTTATCAGGAATTGTGTTAAGGCAGTGGTCGCCAACCCGTCGATCGCGTAGATCTTTATCACTGTCCCGATAGCTCCCGATAAATAACCGAAAAATAAGTAACAACACATTATCAAGGCTCGAAATTGCTCCCAAAATGTATTCTCTGCAACCTTAAAATTTGCACCGGTTTGAAACGGTTCTTTTCCATGTGCACCACCTACTGTCAGAGATTGAATTTGCATTTTTATTCAGTCCATCTGTTTTTGTTTTGTGCGTGTCTTAAGTAACAAATTTTACAAAGCTAAAGTCAGACCATTCTGTATTTGCTCTAAATCTTGAAATTATGCAATCTAATGTCAAAAACAACTGCTCATGCTACATGTGTGTATCTTTGTTTGGATCGTGATTAAAATGCATTGGTTGCCTCTCATTGTCACAACCACGCCAGGCTCTACCCTCACCCAATCACAGCGCACTCCCTTTCCTGAGTACTGATCACACACACCTGCACATCATCAGTACTGCAATCACCTCCAGCACTTAAGCCTCACTCTCACACTCAGTCTTTGTCTGGTATCGTTTGCATCCAGACTCTAACTCTGTGCTTACCTCTAGGACTTCCTAAGCTACTTGCCTGTTCCTTTTGATATCGCCGTGTCTTTTTCGTTGTTCCTTGTCTCCAGTGTATCCTCCAGTCTAGTGTGTCTCCATCTGATCTCCTTCTGCAAGTATACAAACTGTGTCATTCAAGTCTCATCATCTGGATCTCGACTCACCCACATTCCTTCACCTGCACTGCCGATCACTCATCTGGTTGTTCGAATAAACATTCATTACCTGCATCCTTGTGTCTGTCCCTTCTGTCTTGTAACACTCATTTCAAATGGCTACATTTTTTAAGGCCAGTTTGGCCTGTTATAGAGCAAATAAACAACAAATAAACTTGCTTAAAGAAAAAAAATCGGCAGCTGGTTTTGGAAATTAGCTTGTAAAAAAAAAAAATCTGCCATGAAAAATCAAGGCTGAGGTCAGGGATCTTTGGCTTGAAAAGGTTGGTGACCACTGTGTTAAGGGATGAGGCAAAGACTCAATAATGCAGTGCACCGGGCTTTTATTTATAATAAAAAAATAAAACAAAAACAAACAAAAACAGAAGGCTGGCAGCTTAACTGGCTGGACAGGACAAGGCAGGACATGAACAGGCAAGATACACAAGATGGGCGGAGTTAGACAATAGACAGGAGAGCACATGGCACAAGAAAACATACATGATAAGCCATGTGCTCACACCAAACATGACAAAAACACAAGCACATGACCAGCGAACACAATCACAAGCCATGTGCTCAGATAAAACAACACACGAATACGCAGCTAATGAGAACACTCATAAGCTGCGTGTTCACACAAAACATGACAACATGAAAGCAAGCAGCCAGTGAAAAACACCAGCCATGTGCTACACAGGACACAACAACACACACGGAAAGATGAGCATACGGCGAACTCGAAACCGCATGCTCACACAACAAGACAGAGCACACAGAGAGTGAATGAACACAACCCACTTGGCATCCCTAATGAGGAACACCAAAAACAAGACAGGAACATGACAACACAAGACTGATACACAACAACAGACAACACAAGACGGGAATATCAAAACACAGAGCCGGCGCGATAGTCCAGAAAGTCTTTGACAGGCCCGGAGACCAGGCAGATTACCAGAGAGGGACGGAAGGGTTGAGCCAAGGAGGCTCAGGTGGGTCTGGTGTCCTGGCTGAGGGTCAGTGCTGGAGGGACAAACTAGGCGGGCTCCGGTGGGTCTGGATGGCCTCCGGGACGACAACAGGCTGCTCTGGGATAGCCTACGGGACGGCAGCGGGCGCTGGCTGGCTGACTGGTCCGTGGTCAGAAGAACCTGTGTGCATTTTCCAGGAGGAGGGTATTTAGCTCCTAAGCAACACAATAAGCTGCTGATAATACTGAAGGACCTTATATATAGATGCCTTGATATATATGCCTTGTCATATTCCTGTAGGTAGACATGAATCAGCTGAGAGTCAGCTGATGCAAGCTTGACTGACGTGACCTGGCAGAGCTAACGCTACTCTTTTGAAAAGACACAGATAAAAATAGCTTGTGCCAAAGTAACGAAAAGCAGCTAGATGTAACGAAATGGACATTGCTGCCCTAGCAAGAAGGGGGGCCACCAGGCAGATTACCCTTACTTGCCTGGCTCTCCAAGCATAGGTCAACCAAAGACATTCATGATACCCACTATCGGCAGTGTTGGGGAAGCTACTCTGAAACTGTAGTTTGACAAGCTACAAGCTACAAGCTACTTATAAATTAAAGTAGTTAAACTACAGTAAAAGGTACTCTTCTGAAAAAATAGTTAGATACACTACAAGTTACTACCAAAAAGTAGATAGCTACATTGAAACTACTTTGAATTTAATTTAAAAAAAAATTATTTACAATTAAATTGCATATTTACAAATAACTGAATAAATGTTAATGAAGAATGTTTTAAGTTAAATGTTTGGGGTTTAAAACAACACAATGCAATACAATTATGATAAGAGTAAAGTTTTATTTTGTAAACTATCCAAATATACAGTACTCAAATGTAGTCTATATCTCAAACTGACTGTCAAAGTGCAAAAAGCGCTACAAATGTCATGTCACATCAATGCAAGAACCAAATATAAGCAACTTGGATACACAGGAGTAGACAAAAATGCAGGTAAACTCACAGCACGTGCAATGATGCGTCATACGGTGTGTGAACAGAGCCGCTCTGAGACGCGAATCATGCGCTGCTTGCGTGAACATAGTGCACTTCATTCTGAAACCTGCGTGACCTATATTTAATTAGATCAGAGCCTTTGCCGTGTGATAAGTGCACTAAACTATATTGCAATATTGTTTTCTGTTCAATTGACAGATACTTTGCCAGTGCAGTGACGCAAAACACCATGTTAGTGATCTTTCAGGTTCTTTATAAAACTGGTGGGACAGATTAAACTATGGCGGGACACCACTGTAATTAAATTAGAAGCAGACATTTGATATAGAGTGCAATAAAGCAGAATAATCAATTTTAAAAAAGCTATTTATTCACCTGTATGTGCTTGAAGTCTTCGACGCAGACAGCGTTTTAATCTTTTGTTTGTATAAATCAAGTGTAACCTTTACTAGTCAATTCGTGTGAAGTATCAACCCACTCCTGTACGTCCTTTACATAATCATCAGACGATCTCTTCTCTGTGAACCGTAAAGCTGCAAGATGCGAGACGAAACAATAGATGGCGGTAACACGCGATTTTAGTATGTGATCAAATAAGAAGAAAACGCTGTGCTGCTTCAATGCATTGCAGGCTCGTCAAAACACAAAACGGAATGTAGCTTTTGGTCTCGCTACACCGCTACTTGCTGGAAAAAGTAGTTAGCTACTGGAAAATCTACATTGTTTTAAAAGCAACTGAGCTACTGACAAGCTACTGAAAAATGTAGTTAAGTTAGTGGCGTCGCTACGTGTAGTTAACTACTCCCCAACACTGACTATCGGGGAGCGTAAGGCCCTACTTTTAAGATCCAAAATAGTTGGGGAGAGACTAAATGGAATCAAGGGAATTTAGTACCTGGAACAATTCTGTTCATCCTGCTCTACCCTGATGGATATCTTCGGTGCAACAACAAAAACAGGGAGCATACCAAGTGCTCAACTCTTAGTAATTGTATTCCTGACTATTACTATTGCTGCTCCTCCAAGGGGGAACCTAAACCTTACTCCTACTCAGAGAAGGAGGGACATGAGAGCAGTGCATAAGTATTGTCCTTCCTCATTACCCAGACTCAAGACCCCTTTTTGAAAAGACATTCTATGTAAGGTTTGCTACCACTAGCAGCATCATAACAAGGAGGGACCAAAAAGAGTATCCTCCCAGAGAGGAGCGATATCCCTACTTCAAACTCCAACATTAATTGGAAAGGGAAAAAAACTAAACGAAAGGTACCCTGTGAGTTTATCTAATTGGTTTCTAAAGGATGTTTTTAAGAGCAGATAAAGAAAGGGAATCTGCGTGGGATGCCCACTACTCTTATCACCCAGGCTTAAACCCCCAGGCAACCACAACTTATTTAGCAAAAAGAAAGGGAGATGGAGTAGGGCATAGCACAACAATTTGATACTTATTGCCCAGGCTTGACCCCACAGGAGCTACAGAGGAGCTCAGACTCTACTTAAAGACCCCAATGTCACTGGGGGAGAGCAACTCAAACCCATCTAAAGCCAAAACATTCTATCCCAATGTATGCTCTTGGCGATTAGTGTCCAGTAGAGCACTTCCTAAAAGTGATGCCCTTATTCAAGCCCAAAGGTAATTGGGGAGGGGGAGACAAATGAGACTTGGGGAGTATGAGTGCCCTCATCCCCTTCATTTTGTTATTTTCTTAAAGGGAGGCCCATATACTACAATAGCCGTAGAAGGCAAATAAAAGCAGGGCATATTGTAGTGTGCCCGAAA
This sequence comes from Rhinogobio ventralis, assembly GCA_039654625.1. Lineage (NCBI taxonomy): Eukaryota > Metazoa > Chordata > Actinopteri > Cypriniformes > Gobionidae > Rhinogobio > Rhinogobio ventralis. The sequence continues at coordinate 30,057,512 of CM077203.1, read as the reverse complement.
CATTACCTATGCTTCCGATGAGGATACCTCTAGGGTCTTTCATGAAATTGCTTTAGTATTACCACAGGAGAGCATCACAGTCTCCTTAGAGAAGAGATGAAGAGGGAGAAAGGATCATCTATTACGCTCCTAACCTCCTTGCTCTATCCTACCTAGAGCAGTTCTGAAAGGGAGCATGCAAAATGCTTCTAAACCAGCATTACAGGCTACAACCTCTAATAGCACCCCTGCACTCTTGCAAAGGAAAGCTAACCCAACATATTTTAGGAATATAGCAAAACAGGTGGAGAATAATAACAGCTCCAACCTTATTCGCCCTGCATCAGCCCTTAAGCTGCAGGAGAGCAAAAACAAAGACCAAATGTCCTCGGACATGACCATTCATCAGTTTGCTGACAGAAATCTGCACCAACCAATACCACTCCTGTTGGTAGGATTGGTGCATTAAAAGGCCTACTCAATCTCTATTGGCAATGGGACTCACCACTGCTAAGTGTACTGGAAGGAGATAATATTGACTCCAGATATCCCCAGTAGTGATAACTGAAGGACGTAAGAACTGCCATGACCACTGACAATAATATCACTACTGGACCAGTACAAAATGAAGTTAACTGAATTAACATGAGATTGCATCCTTTCAATACACTCATTAAGCATTTACCCTCAGGAACGCTAACTTTCTAGGGCTATCCATGGGCCGATCATAACGTGGGTAGGTATATACTAGCGACACACACTTCATCATTAGTCCAAGACAGAGCCAGGTGTCAGTGCTCAAAGAATCTCATGCACCCCAAAATAAATCCTCAGAGCAGGACTCATTGGTGGAGGGAGGGCGGATGGTATCACATTTACTAGTCAGCTGCTCTCTCAGAGCCCTTCTTCGTAATGACCTCCCTGAGGTCCTACCTCCTCTTCTTAGTAGCACGGCTTTTCTGCTCCCTACTCATTGGAGGTAGAGAACAAGCACTCCGATCCTGTCTCCAGAAATTGCCGGACATTGGTTATGCCAAGTTGATGCAGTTCATTTTGTTTCTCTCGTTCCTGATTGGATTATCTTATTTTGACTTATTTTAAAACTACTGAAAAAAGATCTCCATTTCCACTCTCCTTCATCTTTCCCACCTGCATCGTCACAGCACATACAAATGTTCTGTGATTATTTGTGATTGATTATTTTGTTGTGAAGCCAATACCAAGTACCATGTACCAAACCAATTTAATAGATGCTTACACATGTTAAAGTAGTATAGTATAAATAGGTAAAATAGTATCTATTTGGGCATAAGTATGAATTTTTAAAATGTACCACTTACACTATGTGTGAAAATAGTACTACAATAATTTAAAATGTTGAAAAATGATTTTAAATGCCTGAGCACATTAGCAACATTATGCCAAAGTTTCTCAGCAGATTTAACCTTAATTTACAACTTTTAACCAGTAGGTGGCACTTGACCAAACCAAAGGGGTGGTGCTTACCAATTATAATTGTCAATGTTGCAGAGATTCACCCCCGGTTTCACAGACAAGGCTTAAGGCTCATGTTTGAGCTGTTTTAACTGAAAGCACTGACATATCAAAATTATGTCAGTGCCATTGTTTTGTCTCAAGATTCACAGCAGTAATGGTTTTCTTTTTCTTCTAAAGAACATTTATAAAAGCTATTTAAATGTCCTAATTGAACTAATGCCTAATCTAAGTCCTGTCTGTGAAACCAGGCCACAACCTCTTAGATATCAGAGGTTCTGTGGGCTTCCATAGACTCCGAACCAAAAGAAGAAGATGTCAGAACAAAAACAATAAGGGCTTACACACCTTGCTGAGTCAGAGTATGTATGTGCTGGGATGGTAAGGCAGGTGTAAAGAGATTTCGATTATTGAGTCATTTCATTTCACAATGAATACTTCCTTAGCCTGACTCTCTGTGTGTGAGAGAGGTAGAGAGAGAGCGATGAAAATTTAAAAAGAGAGGGAGTAGTAAACCAGCTCAAGTAAACCAGCACAAGCTGATAAATTAGTGTTGATGGGTAACCTTGACTGGAAATTGCTACCACTAACTCAACACCAAGGCAAGATCAAAATGAAGTCCTGACATGGGAAAATATATATTCCCAGAGTCCCCCACTCTCTCTACATTTATTTGTTTTTTGCACTGCCTTGAGATGACATGTGTGTGTGTGTGTGTGTGTGTGTGTGTGTGTGTGTGTGTGTGTGTGTGTGTGTGTGTGTGTGTGTGTGTGTGTGTGTGGCGTTTACTGTCTGAACAGTTTTCCAGCGCTGATGAACTGTGGAAGGTCTGTGTAGTAAGAACTGTGTTTGTGGAAGCAGCGGAACGCTTGAAACCACTGTGTGTATGCGTGTGTATGGGGTTAAGTGTTAGTGTGGCTCATGGGAAAGAAGCTTTCTTCACACAACAAACAGGATCAATCTTTTCAAGTTTCCTCTAAAAAACACATCTCAGACCACTGACAGTGAACCACACTGACCTCAGCTGATGTTTGCTAATATATGTTGAAGGATCTTTGTGTTTGGTGTTTGTGTAGGATTTGTGTGATTAATGAAGAGCATGTTTGGTCCCAAGTTGGGAATTCTTGAGTTCAGGACACATTCCTGCTCTGTTATGTGAGCTACAAACTCAAACGGAGTTAGCATGAAGAATAGCAAATTAGCATAAACTATTTTCAAACAGGTTTCTTAAACAAATGCCATGATAAATGACATTATTGTCAGATGACAACCCGTGAAGTTCTACTTGGTGCTGTTCACATCCTCAGAATCAGAATTACGCATTTCTATGGCAACGCTATCAACAGCAAAATGAATCTGCAGCATTCAGGTGGTCATGTGGTACAAGTGAGAGCTCTCTGAAAATTTTATAAGTTGTAATTAAATAGTTGTAATGTACGAGTTCTACTAGGATGTAAACGCTTTTTACAAGTTGGAATTTTCATTATTACAGTAATTCCAACATGGCGTGAAAGCACCCTTCTCCCCCCATCTGCCTTTGGTTGGGCAAACAGATAACCCCGCCCCCAAAATCATGTGATTGGTTGAGCCAATGTTGCTTTGTTAGGGTGGTTGTGACCATGGATGTCTATTATAGCTGGAGGTAGCTGGCATTTTTAGAATTTTCATTCATTTTAATGGCAGTTGCTCAGCAAGTGCAAAATCTTTGTTTATGGCTATTTGCTTCCAAACATAGGATTTTTTGAGCCAGTCAGGATTTTTTTCAGTACTTGCTCTGCAGTAAATCGCTGAGCCATTTCAAGTTTTGCTGATGATTCTTCCTATTTTTTTTGTTTTCTGTCTGCGGTAATTATGAGTGAAACGTCAGTTCATCATTGTGTATCAGACATTGCCTCCTTGTGGAATAAAGGTGAATTGCACTTATTCAGTCATCAAAGATTCAGTTATTGTAGTGCAGAAAAAAATATATACTTCACTATTACACACCTCAGGTCGTTAGCAAAACTATAAAATTTTTACAAAAAAGTTAATGGGGAAACAGGTATTCCTTTATATGTTTTTTTATTATTATTATTATATTGTTTATAAATTGATTGAGGAATACTAAGAAGGTTCATGTCTAACTTTAAAGGGGTCCTATAGACTGTATAAAACAATGGACGTAGTGTCCGTGATGTCACCCGTAGGTTTCTGATGAGCATTTTTGAAGCCCAAAGTGGGCAGAGCTGGCCGTCACCATCTTGGATGTGGGTGGAGACAAGACCCACATCGACCTGTCACTCAAGTGGCCACCCCCTTAATTATGCAGAACTTTAAGGCTTACTATAATTTCAAAGGATGAGTTAGAAAAACATTCACCCTCACAGTTGTCATGAAGGGCAGACCAAAACCACTTTTTGTACCAGGCTGTAAACATATTTTTTTTCTGCTGTAAAGTTGGGCATTTTAACATGGGGGGGGGGGGGGGGGGGGGTGGTCTTTAAGATTTGACTCCTTTTTGGAGCATGTCTCTAGCGGCCAGTCGATGAATTGCAGTTTAAGTCACATCCGTGTTGGATTCAAGAGAAAGACCGGAAGGTTGCCGCTTGGTTTAAACAAATGAGACATTTTATGACTAGCTGCTCTAGCGAGGCTATAAACATGGCAGACTGTGTAACATAAATAACAGCATTTCGACGGCATGGCCACAACACTATACTACAACAACTCAGCCCAACATGGCCTCACCCCCTTGGTTGTGTGTTCCCGGGGGCAGGGTTTATGTAAATTTTAGGGTTTGTGATGTCACCAACCCGGGAAGAAGCTCTTTGTAGTCCCTACCAGCCGTTTGTTGTAGTCCTTAAAAAGCGATGTCTGTAAAAGAAAATATCTCCCTTTGCTTTGAACTTTGAGCGTCGTAACTTTGCAGATGTTGTTTATGCTCAAACAGCAACATTACACACTAACTAAAGTTAAAAAAGTGAAATCTTAATCAATCACCCCTTTAAATGAATGAGAGGGAGGGTAGTGAATGATGTCCCGAATCGCTAAAGATCTGAGGTATGCGTTTAAGGGTCAATCGCAATTAAGTAGCCTATATTATTTCTGTAATAAGTACTCTTTGTAAAGGTATGCTTTTTTTTACAGGGGCAGGCATCTGCCAGCCGCTGCTAACCAGCCAAACCTTAAGCCATTGGTCAGGATGCTCAGGTATAAAGAGAGCAATGTTTTGAAAGCATCACAGAATAATTTTTGAAGGAGGAACCAATTTTTGGGGAGGAATCAAACTTCAGATGGTCTACTACTTAACTCTGAGCGGGAATGATAAGCTTTACCTTTTCTTTAAGATCCTTAAAGGATAAAGTTCATCCAACATTGAAAATTCTGTCATTTACTCCCCCTCATGTCATTCCAAACCTGTTTGACTTTCTTTTTTCTGTGCAGCACAAAAGCTAGGCAGAATGTGAGGGACTGGCAGCTGCAGTCACCATTCATCTTCATGTCTTTTTCCATTCAATGAAACCAAGTGAATAATGCCCAAGTTTTTAATTCTACCTAACATATTTCTGTGTTCCACACGTTTGAAACACCCTGAGCAATTATTGTTTGTGTGAACTATCCCTTTAAGATCTCCAGCAAGATTGTTCTGTCTGTCATAGAGTGCCCTCTAGTGGTCACAGAGAGACACATAATCATGTCCATACAGTATAAATGTGAAGGTTTGTGGTAGATTTGTGATAAATGCCTTATGCTCTCGATCTTTGGGGGTTTATTTAGAAAAACATTTAAAATGTATAAATGGAAACACAATATTTTTTATACAAGGTTTAGAAGCCTGTAATAAATGATGCCATCTGTATGTCATTATTTATGTAAAGAGTGTGAGCTGAGATGGTTGACACACCACTCCATATTGGTTATTTATGTGTTTAACATACCTTTAAAATATATGTTGTGGCTAAAATTAACATAGTTTAGTCTCAAATCAACATTTTATCCTCTTAAAACTAAAGCTTTTTACCAACATTTCTCCATTGGATGCCTAGAACATTAAATAGGCAGAAAAACTTCCCAGAAGGCAAGAATTTTGACATTATCTATGACTTGGGAGTAGGTTCATCTTCCCTTTTTGTTTTGCTAGGTTTGCTTACTTTTTCTCCTCTTTAACATTGTAAAGACAGTGACTAGGTAACCTGTTTAGCTGCCAAAATGTATATTTGTGCAACAGATATACTTGCAAACAATATGTACATCCTTAGACTTTTGACTCATTTTGTGTGTGAAAAGTAATTTTCTTAACTATAGTTGGTGATTAAAACAGGATTAAAAAAACTGTAGGCTACACTTTTGTGACTGTTTCATAACACACAAGTGCATTTTTAAAAAAAGACTTCAATGGTCACTGGAAAACTTTAATTTTTTTTACTTTAAAGTACATTTTAAAAAGTTATATTTAAATTGTTTTAATCTCAGTCTGTAATCTTTTAATCTTATCATTAAATACAAAAAGAAGTTTAAAGTACACTTATTTTGATGTGTTGACTAACTTACTAAAGGCCAAGGTATAGGCCTACTTCACTTTTTACGCATACACGAAGTTGTACGCGAGGTACCCTTAAACTTACCCATACCACCACACCTGTCCCTAAATTTACCCTTAAACTTACCCATACCACCACACCTATCTCTAACTTTACCCTTAAACTTACCCATACCACCTCACCTGACCCTAACTTTACCCTTAAACTTACCCATACCACCAAACCTGTCCCTAACTTTACCCGTAAACTTACCCATACCACCACACCTGTCCCTAACTTTACCCTTAAACTTACCCATGCCACCACACTTGTCCCTAACTTTACCCTTAAACTTACCCTTACCACCACACCTGTCTCTAACTTTGCCCTTAAACTTACCCATACCACCACACCTATCTCTAACTTTACACTTAAACTTACCCATACCACCACACCTGTCCCTAACTTTACCCTTAAACTTACCCATACCACCACACCTGACCCTAACTTTACCCTTAAACTTACCCATACCACCACACCTGACCCTAACTTTACCCTTAAACTTACCCATACCACCACACCTGACCCTAACTTTACCCTTAAACTTACCCATACCACCACAGCTGTCCCTAACTTTACCCTTAAACTTACCCATACCACCACACCTATCTCTAACTTTACACTTAAACTTACCCATACCACCACACTTGTCCCTAACTTTACCCTTAAACTTACCCATACCAGCACACCTGACCCTAACTTTACCCTTAAACTTACCCATACCACCACACTTGTCCCTAACTTTACCCTTAAACTTACCCATACCACCACACATATCTCTAACTTTACACTTAAACTTACCCATACCACCACACCTGTCCCTAACTTTACCCTTAAACTTACCCATACCACTACACCTGTCCCTAACTTTACCCTTAAACTTACCCATACCACCACACCTGTCCCTAACTTTACCCTTAAACTTACCCATACCAGCACACCTGACCCTAACTTTACCCTTAAACTTACCCATACCACCACACTTGTCCCTAACTTTACCCTTAAACTTACCCATACCACCACACCTGTCCCTAACTTTACCCTTAAACTTACCCATACCACCACACCTGACCCTAACTTTACCCTTAAACTTACCCATACCACCACACCTGTCCCTAACTTTACCCTTAAACTTACCCATACCACCACACCTATCTCTAACTTTACACTTAAACTTACCCATACCACCACACCTGTCCCTAATTTACCCTTAAACTTACCCATACCAGCACACCTGACCCTAACTTTACCCTTAAACTTACCCATACCACCACACTTGTCCCTAACTTTACCCATAAACTTACCCATACCACCACACATGTCCCTAACTTTACCCATAAACTTACCCATACCACCACACCTGTCCCTAACTTTACCCTTAAACTTACCCATGCCACCACACTTGTCCCTAACCCTACCCTTAAACTTACCCATACCACCACACCTGTCCCTAACTTTACCCTTAAACTTACCCATGCCACCACACTTGTCCCTAACTTTACCCTTAAACTTACTCATACCACCACACCTATCTCTAACTTTACCCTTAAACTTACCCATACCACCACACCTGTCCCTAACTTTACCCTTAAACTTACCCATACCACCACACCTGTCCTTAACTTTACCCTTAAACTTACCCATACCACCACACCTGTCCCTAACTTTACCCTTAAACTTACTCATACCACCACACCTATCTCTAACTTTACCCTTAAACTTACCCATACCACCACACCTGTCCCTAACTTTACCCTTAAACTTACCCATACCACCACACCTGTCCCTAACTTTACCCTTAAACTTACCCATACCACCACACCTGTCCTTAACTTTACCCTTAAACTTACCCATACCACCACACCTATCTCTAACTTTACCCTTAAACTTACCCATACCACCACACCTGTCCCTAACTTTACCCTTAAACTTACCCATACCACCACACTTGTCCCTAACTTTACCCTTAAACTTACCCATACCACCACACCTGTCCCTAACTTTACCCTTAAACTTACCCATACCACCACACCTGTCCCTAACTTTACCCTTAAACTTACTCATACCACCACACCTATCTCTAACTTTACCCTTAAACTTACCCATACCACCACACCTGTCCCTAACTTTACCCTTAAACTTACCCATACCACCACACCTGTCCCTAACTTTACCCTTAAACTTACCCATACCACCACACCTGTCCTTAACTTTACCCTTAAACTTACCCATACCACCACACCTATCTCTAACTTTACCCTTAAACTTACCCATACCACCACACCTGTCCCTAACTTTACCCTTAAACTTACCCATACCACCACACTTGTCCCTAACTTTACCCTTAAACTTACCCATACCACCACACCTGTCCTTAACTCTACCCTTAAACTTACCCATACCACCACACCTGTCCCTAACTTTACCCTTAAACTTACCCATACCACCACACCTGTCCCTAACTTTACCCTTAAACTTACCCATACCACCACACCTGTCCCTAACTTTACCCTTAAACTTACACATACCACCACACCAGTCCCTAACTCTACCCTTAAACATACCCATACCACCCCACCTGTCTCTAACTTTACCCTCAAACTTACCCATACCACCACACCTATCTCTAACTTTACCCTTAAACTTACCCATACCACCACACCTGTCCCTAACTTTACCCTTAAACTTACCCATACCACCACACCTGTCCCTAACTTTACCCGTATCCCACCTCAATAGCAGAAAAAGTGTGTTGCAATACAATATGAACACAATAAGTACATTGTACTTATTATTTGATGTAAGTTCATAGTAGTTAAGGCCACCTAATATAAAGTGGAACCCATATGCTCGTGTACGCATAAAAAAAGTATAATTTCGACTTAAAGCACATGTGAAGAACTTGATTATAATTGTAACTATAGTGTGTTATTCAATATTGCATTTAAAGTGAATATATTTGACATACTAAATTGCAACTTCATCATTACCACAATTATATTTAAATACATCACATATTCTACTCTCAGCAGAAATCAGTGTTGCCAATTTAGTGACTTTGTAGCTAGATTAGCAAGTTTTATATATCTTACTCGTTCCATTGTCCAACTGAAAATATGTAAACGAGAACAGCTTGATTGGACATTCGACTATTAAAATACAGCATTTAAGCATTAGGAAAGAAAACAAATAAATGTGCAGACAATATGTCATTGATTTCTTTGTGCAGGCTTTAGCTATACTTTTGCCCTTTCGCACACAAGAGTGCCCTTAAAATGCTCTTGTGTGTAGGGATATTTTTTCTCAAAAAACATGGAAATAATTTGTCATTTTTATCATATTGTTTACTATATTTATTTGCTTGGTCAGTGTCTCTGTGGGTTTTGATTTCTTTCGGCTGTAGGGACCTTTGAAATAACTGAAATCATTTGGTGAAGTGACATGGAGCTGTAATGCGGTCAAGACCTGCCTGGAACTACTTTAGCCGTGCGTGTCAGTTTCACGTGATCCTTCAGAATATATAATAATGGGTCACAAGAGCCAAAGCAGTGGCATCTGAGAATTAAAAAATATATATATGCACTATATTGCCAAAAGTTTTGGGACGCCTGCCTTTACATGCACATGAACTTTAATGACATCCCATTCTTAATCCGTAGGGTTTAATATGGAGTTGGCCCACACTTTGCAGCTATAACAGCTTCAACTCTTCTGGGAAGGCTTTCCACAAGGTTTAGGAGTGTGTTTATGGGAAGTTCTGACCATTCTTCTAGAAGCGCATTTGTGAGATCAGGCACTGATGTTGGACGAGAAGGCCTGGCTCGCAGTCTCCGCTCTAATTCTTCCCAAAGGTGTTCTATCGGGTTGAGGTCAGGACTCTGTGCAGGCTTGGATGCAGCTGCTCGGCCATGAAAACCCATTCCATTAAGCTCTCTATGCACTGTTCTTGAGATAATCTGAAGGCCACATGAAGTTTGGAGGTCTGTTGCTATTGACTCTGCACACTGTGACCCTCAGCATGCGCTGACCCCGCTCTGTGATTTTACGTGGCCTGTTGTTCCCAATTGCTTCCACTTTGTTATAATCCCACTAACAGTTGACCGTGGAATATTTAGTAGTGAGGAAATTTCACGAATGGACTTATTGCACAGGTGGCAACCTATCACGGTACCAGGCTTGAAGTCACTGAGCTCCTGAGAGCGACCCATTCTTTAACAAATGTTTGTAGAAGCGTCTGCATGCCTAGTGCTTGATTTAATACACCTGTGGCCATGGAAGTGATTGGAACACCTGAATTCAATGATTTGGAGGGTGTCCCAATACTTTTGCCAATATAGTGTATTTCATCAGTTGAGCCCAATTGAATATGAATATTAAAAAGTAAGAGCAGATGTTTTATCAGGATATTATTATTTTTACATTTAGATAGGCCTGCATATGTATGGCAGAAGGCCATGTGACTGATAAAACATATTGTATGTGGGTTCAGGGTTTTCCTCTTTAAGTCCAGACCATTTTTATATTTTCCTGAAAATAAATAAACAAGCAAACAATGTATATAATAATCAAAACACTCTTATTATTAGCAGAAAATAAAGTTAACTATTTTTTAAGTTTTAATTGTCTTTCCTTGCCGTCTACAAATAATTTTCCCAATTATAACATTGTTTATTATGAAATGCTCTTAACATGATAATTAATATCCTAATGCTAAATGTAAAAAAAAAAGGCTGCATGGAGTCATTTACTGTATGTATGACAAATGTCATACATACTATATTTGCTGTGTAATAATTTTTTTTGGGCTGGTTTTGTGTACCCACCCAAAATATTTTTCCCACACATTTCTATCAAAACGAGCCCAGTAAATATTTTTTCCCACACAGTTCTATCAAAACCAGTTCAGCTTTCATAACCACCCAATTTGGCAGCACTGCTCCTGATATTTACAGGCATTTATACATGTATTCATCCCAGCTTTGATTAAGGCTATCTAAGGCAGAGATAGCAAACACACCCAAGATAAAGACTATAAATAGTACTGTATCATTATTTCACTATGATTTATACAGTACCATAACTGTGCTCTTTTCCATCAACATTACATATTTACTGTCCTGTAGAAAGCATGTGACTTGGTTTGATAAAGTTTTATGTAATATTGGTAATGTTTAGTTAATGTAAATATCTTATATTTGTATGATACAGTAATATTATATCTGAAAGTATAATGGTATAACAACCTGATGTCTTACTGTACTCCCATAAAACTTCATGTTGTTGTAAATGTAATGTTTATTATACCATCAATAGTGCAATCACAATTTAGCAACTGAGGTTTAGTATTAAACATTGTCAAGCCACTGTCAAGCATTCTGTAAACATTTGTATTCTAAATATATATATATATATATATATATATATATATATATATATATATATATATATATATATATATATATATATATAATGTAATAAAATATAAAAAATAATATTTTTATTATATATAATCACTTTTTTAATTGTTGCGCAAGGATGGATTCAATGGATCAAAGGTGACAATAAAGACATGTACTGTTATATTTCATAATAAAATAATTATATTTTAAATAAATGCTGTTATTTTGGACTGAAGAATCCTGAAAAAAATATATAGTGGTTTTCACAAAAGTATTAAGCAGTTTTCAACATTACTAATAATCAGAAATCAGATTATCAGAATATCAGAATGATTTCTGAAGGATCATGTGACACTGGAGACTGGAGTAATGATGCTGAAAATTCAGCTTTAAGATCACAGGAAAACATTACATTTTAGAACAGTTATTTCACAATATTATGGTTTTACTGTATTTTTGGAAAACATATTTTGGAAAACATTAGAAACTTTTTGGAAAAAATCTTATAGACCACCTTAATGCATGTCTTAATATGCATGTCAAATATTTGACCCCATAATGCAGTGACTGAATGATCAGAATCAAGTCAAAATCATTGTAATCAAATCAATTTATATTGTCATCTATTGTATTGGCAGTCAGTTGTCGGTCTGCAGATGCTCATCATGCACTGAGCACTGATGCTGATGTCACAACAGGGTTCCAAAGGTCATGCATGCAACAGTAGTCTTTATGTGTTGGACTCCATGGAAAAATATGCCATTAGAAGTGCATATGCTTATCAGTTAATTAGTAACTAAACTTGATAGCCTAATTGCAGTTAAAAGCATCGTATGATATAAAGAGCTTTTTCCAGTAGACTTTTTCCAGTAGTATGTTGGCATATACAGTAGCGGCCAAAAGTGTTGTCTTCACTCTGAAAATTTACTTATTCACCCTTTATTCAATTATTATAAACAATTGTAAGCATATTGTGTATTTGGGCTTGAACTCAATCATTTTATTTGTGATAACGCAATGACATGTCAAATTGTGCCAATATAATTTCTTTGTATGACAGCCTGGCCGAAAATTATGAACACATGCAAAAACAGGAGAGAACGCTATGTAGTCTTTTTCCTGTCATCGGTTTGGTTTTCTATGCATTTTTAAAATAATACATGTAGCTTGTCTTTTTTGACAAATCATTTTGTCAGATAAATATACACTGATCAGGCATAACACTATGACCACCTTCCATATTGTGTTGGTCCCCCTTTTTCTGCCAAAACAGCCCTGACCCGTCGAGGCATGGACTCCACTAGACCCCTGAAGGTGTGCTGTGGTATCTGGCACCAAGATGTTAGCAGCAGATCCTTTAAGTCCTGTAAGTTGCGAGGTGGGGCCTCCATGGATTGGACTTGTTTGTTCAGCACATCCCACAGATGCTCGATTATCGGCCAAGTCAACACCTCAAACTCGTTGTTGTGCTCCTCAAAACATTCCTAAACCATTTCTGCTTTGTGGCAGGGCACATTATCCTGCTGTTTTCGTGAAAGGGTGTACATCCACGTGATGTAAAAGAAAATGTGTTTCATCAGACCAGGCCACCTTCTTCCATTGCTCCGTGGTCCAGTTCTGATGCTTACGTGCCACTGTTGGTGCTTTCGCCGGTGGACAGGGGTCAGCATGGGCACCCTGACTGGTCTGCGGCTATGCAGCCCCATACGCAACAAACTGCGATGCACTGTGTATTCTGACACCTTTCTATCAGAACCAGCATTAACTTCTTGAGCAATTTGAGCTACAGTAGCTCGTCTGTTTGATCGGACCACACGGGCCAGCCTTCGCTCCCCACGTGCATCAATGAGCCTTGGTCGCCCATGACCCTGTCGCCGGTTCTGTTCCTTCCTTGGAGCACTTTTGATAGATACTGACCACTGCAGACCGGGAACACCCCACAAGAGCTGCATATTTGGAAATGCTCTGACCCAGACATATAGCCATCACAATTTGGCCCTTGTCAAACTCGCTCAAATCCTATCAGTGAGGAGTGCCTCCTATTTAAGAGCTGGTTGGCTATAGCCTGGGATGCGTCATGTCCGTCACGTCTGGCTCCTCCCCTTTCTGTTGTTGATCGTAGCTGCAGGTATGTGCGTTAGCATGTAGTAGTTTTGCTTATAGTTGCTGTGCGTGTGGCATTAATGATTCATTGTTGCATTCTAGCTTGTCGTTTCATCTCCTTGTGTTTCCTTCGGCTTGCGTTATTAGTGGATTCTAAGACTGCTCACCTCTCAGGTATGTGCATTAATTGTCCTGTGGAAGGCAGATCTTTTAACTTCGCTCAGGGCTTAGGGATTGGCTGATGTTTTTGCGTTATGTGCAGTATCCCTGTATCCCAGTTAAACGGTGGTTTATATGAATGCTGTGTACCCATTCTGTGAAGGATAATAGAGCACATTGTCCTTTTCCGGTAAGTGTCAACTTGCATGTAGTTATGAATTGGCAAATTCTAGCAGATGTCGACATTTTAGTAATTGTTTTGTTTTCTTTATTTGTATTTGGCTTAGGATTCTCCCTCTCGTTCGTGGCGATCGTTTTCTCTGCTGTTGCTATAGTTACAGCACTGTCGCTTCTCTGCTGCCATACTGCGAGAACGCCATAATCTTTCCACTAATAGAGGGGATTGTTGCTGTCTGGTTTCATTGATTTATAGTTTGCATTTCATTGTGGGGTTGACACTCACCTCCGTGTAAACTGTCTCCCCTGTTTGAATTTAGCTTTGTCTTTTTCTTTTTTTTGTTTCTATCGTCTGAATATTTGTATATCTTATTGTAATTTGATTTGTGATTTGGTTATCATTGTCTACTCCGTGACTGTTCTGTGATACCATCAAACTGTGGTTTACTTTAACTATGTTTTGAATTTGTTTGTTTTATTTATCTTTAATTTCTTTTCAGGAGCTGGGGTCCCACGGGTGAAGGATCTCTTGTGGTGGTGGTGCTCCTCCAACGTTTGCCGTGTAACACTTTTGAAGTGTTTTGGTTGTGTGATCTGAGTGCACGGTGGTGTGTGTGAAAGTGTGCTTTTGGATAACTAGCTTGGTGATCACTCCTCCTGTGGTGAACCTCAGCTCTGTAAGTTTGTGTAGTTTGTTTTTGTGTTTTGTGAGTTGTGCAAATATTATGTTGTGTATGTGTGTGTTTCGTTATTGTGTTTAAAACTATTGTCAGCTATGCAACTCTAACAAGCCGTTAGACGCTGCCTTGTACAACGGATGCAATTTTAATGTGACTTTTCATTCTTTAACTTAAACTTTGTATTAATAAAACTTTGTATTTTTATGATACCCACGTTTCTGCCTACCTTCTTAAGAGAGTCGAACCTGTGTGACCTAATAACAATCTTTTTAGGTGTCATTCATATTTCCCTGGGTGAAATTCCCAGGGTGGCATAGTCGAAATTCCTTGTGTCTGAAACCTGTACCACTTCGTCACAATCTGGCGTAGTCGGCAGGGTCTCTATTGTGTAGTGCAAAGACGTGGGTATTATTTGTTGGTTTAGTATTTTTGGATATTCTGTATTTTCTTTTCTTTTGTAGAAACCGGACAGCAGCAGTCTTTCGTGGGTTAGTGTGACGAGTAGACCCTGTGAGTTTCGTATTTCCATTGTATTGGTAAGTGATTTTTGCGTGATTTGCAATCATGGACGATGAACTACGTGAGTTGAGAGAATTAGTAATCCAACTAAAGGCAGATAATGAAAGATTGCGACAGGAGCAAGTGCCAGTCGCACAGCCTGGTCCATCTAGTGCTCCCATACCTGCAGCTGTGGACTCCCCACCCACTAGTCACAGTGCAACTGAGCGATTTGTTTTTGTTCCTCGTGATAGAAAGTGCCTAAAATGTAATGGCATTTTCATCGATGAATGGGTGGAAGAGGCCCAGGCTTGCATGCGGCTTCGCCATCTCTCTAATACTGATCAGGCATTTTTCTTGGTTGATCATTTGGAGGGAGAGGCGAGGGAGGAAATTTGTTATCGGTCGAGGGACGAGAGGGAGGATCCAAAGAAAATTATTCAGGCATTGCGTGATTTGTATGGTTGCACAAAATTGTATGTTGCTCTCCAAGAGTCGTTTTTTTCCAGGAGACAACAGGATGGGGAGAACTTATTGGAGTTCTCCCTGACTCTGATGAATCTTCTGGAAAAAGTAAAATGTCAATCACCTTATGGCATGCCTAATGCGGAAACTTTGCTGCGCAATCAATTCGTGGAATATGTTAGTGATGGTGCTCTCCGACGTGAATTAAAACAGCTAGTCCGTCGCCAACCCACTGCTACGTTGTTGGACGTTCGCAGTGAAGCTATTCGCTGGGAACGTGAGGGAATGCCTGGGGGAGCACGTGGTCGAAGCCAGTCCGTTCCTTCTGCTTATGGTATTCAGTATGGGGTACAGGGGCATCAGCACACAGGGAGTAACACCGTCGCAGCCACATCTGAATTGAGCGAATTACGAGAAATGCTGAAAAAGCAGCAACAACAATTGAATCAATTGACCCAAAGTATGGCTCAGTTTCAGAATCCCCAATTGCGTATGCGATCATCCCGGCCTAATCAGATTATTTGTAGAAGGTGTCAACAACCTGGTCATTTTGCCAGGGATTGTGATGGGGAGCGGAGACCTTCTCGTTTTACACCAGCACGTGCGGATTTAGCTTCAACGAGGGGTGCGCAGTCATCATCAAGGCAACCGTCGGAAAACTAGTTCCCACTGAGCTGCAGGGCCACAGCTTGGTTGGGGAAAAGACAGGCTCGGGTGTTCTGATTGGTTCAGATTTTATGTCTCGTTTTATGTCGACTTGTCCTCAACTCATTGTGTGTATGGGTGGGGTCAAGGTACCTTGCCTGGTGGACACCGGTTCCATGGTGTCCACCATTGCAGAGAGTTGTTTCATGACACATTTTGAATTTTGGGGTCAGGAACAGCTTCGGCCGTGCCATTGGTTACAGCTCTGGGCCGCAAATGGCCTCTCAATTCCGTACATTGGCTATTTAGAACTAGATGTTGAGCTTTGCGGGCGAATGGTCTTAGGTTGCGGGGTGCTGGTGGTTAAAGATCCTCCGGGTGGTTTGTGTGCTCAGGTTCCTGGGGTTCTGGGAATGAACAACCTGAGCCGCTGCTACCAGGAACTCTTTTACCAGCATGGCATGAGTCTCTTCGATTTACCTGTCGTGTCACAGGCCCCTAGTTCGGTTTTCCAAGCCTTACAACATTGCCATCACGTTGACGCCCAGTCAGTTTCGGATCGGGGGGCGAGTTAAAGTGCGTGGACGTCGGGCGTGTCGCATCCCAAAAGGCACCATGAAATTGGTTGCCATGACCTGCTCTGAACAGTACTCGAGTGGTATAGTACTGTTTGAGCCACCAGATTCTGGTCTTCCAGCTGGTTTGTTGGCATCTCCTTCTTTAGTACCGGTGGACCGTGGTACAGCCTATGTGCCTGTGGTTAATGTTGGCACGGTAGATGTAGTACTATATGATATCTGGGATGCACTAATCTTATTTCCCATGATATCCCCTTGCTGGATGATGTTCCTTTGCGACAGCGATATAGGCGTATTCCACCCTCTGAGTATGAGGTAGTTAAGGCACACATTAACCAACTGCTTGAGGCCCAGGTAATTAGAGAAAGCTGTAGCCCTTATGCTTCACCTATCGTCCTGGTCAAGAAGAAGGATGGTAGTCTACGCATGTGTGTAGACTACCGTCATTTAAATTCTAAGACCAGGAAGGATGCATTTCCTCTACCCCGTATTGAGGAAACATTGGACTCGCTGGCAGGGGCACGTTGGTTTTCTACCATGGACCTTGCCAGTGGGTACAATCAGGTTCCTGTTACTGAGACTGACAGAGCTAAGACTGCTTTTTGTACTCCGTTTGGCCTCTTTGAATGGAACAGGATGCCATTTGGGCTCTGCAACGCCCCCAGCACCTTCCAACGATTGATGGAACGGATGTTTGGGGACCAACAGTGCCAGTCGCTGCTCCTGTACCTGGATTACATTATTGTGTTTTCCTCTTCAGTTGAACAACATCTGGCTCAGATGGAGGTTGTTTTAAGCCGGTTACACAGGGAGGGTTTGAAGGCCAAATTATCCAAGTGTGCCTTTTTCAAACAGGAAGTGCAGTATCTGGGTCATGTGATTTCATCAGAAGGGGTATTCACAGACCCAGGTAAGATTTAGGCGGTCTCACAGTGGCCTCGTCCAACCAGTGTGGCGGAGTTGCGGTCATTTTTGGGGTTTGCTAGCTACTACCGACGTTTTGTGGAGGGGTTCGCTAGGCTAGCTGCCCCCCTACATAGGTTGGTGGCTGAGCTAGGAACTCCGAAGCATTCGAGGCAGCCAAAGGGTATCGCTGAAGCCTGGTCTGCAGAGTGTCAGCGTGGCTTTGAGACGTTAAAAGGGAAACTTACCACAGCCCCAGTGCTCGCCTATGCTGATTTTTCACTTCCTTTTATCCTGGAGGTGGACGCCAGCCATGGGGGGCTGGGGGCGGTTCTCTCACAGGAGCAGCAAGGTAAGGTGCGTCCCATCGCTTATGGTAGCCGGGGTCTTAGGCCCACTGAGCGCAATACATCTAACTACAGTTCTATGAAACTGGAGTTTCTCGCGCTCAAGTGGGCCATGACTGAAAAGTTCCGGGAGTACCTACTGGGGCATAAGTGTATAGTTTATACAGACAATAACCCTCTTAGCTACCTGACCTCTGCCAAGTTAGGCGCCATGGAACAGCGTTGGGCTGCCCAGTTGGCAGCCTTTGATTTTGAGCTCAAATATAGATCAGTTAAGAGCAACCACAATGCTGATGCCTTGTTACGGCAAAATCTTCTGGTGGTGGAAGGTCAGGATTTGTGCCTGGGTGCAGCTGTCCCAGTGGTGTTGCGTCAAGCCACCCAAGGTAGTTTGGTGACTCTGAACCAAATTGTGTCACTTCCTTGTTCTACCAGTGATATGTGTACTCAGCAGAAGGCAGATTCAGATCGGGGAGCTGTTGGTGTTTTGGAGACGGAAATTACCTCCCAGTTTTGAGGAGCGTAAGAAACTCTCCAGGTCTGCTGTGATTCTGGTTTGGCAGTGGGGTCGCCTGGTGGAGAACGAGGGAGTACTTTATCGGCGGGTGTTTCGCCCAGATGGTGGAGAGGAGGTTCTCCAAGTGCTATTGCCGGCAGCCTTGAAGTCTGAAGTGCTGACCCAACTTCACCAACATCACGGGCACCAGGGGGTGGAGCGCACCACCCAGCTCGTACGGCAGCGATGTTACTGGCTGGGGATGTCCTCAGAGATTGCCCGCTGGTGTCAGGAGTGTGACAGGTGCCAGTGTGCTAAGGGTGTTCAGCCCGCTCCAGCTAGCTTCATGGGACATTTGTTGGCTGCACGGCCAAATGAGATTTTGGCTTTAGATTTCACGTTGTTGGAGACCTCCAGTACTGGTCTTGAGAACAGTTTGGTCATGACCGATATATTCACCAAGTATACCTTGGCCGTAGTCGAGGATTTTTTCACATTTCCTTCGGAAATACTGTTGGACAGATGTACGAAGGAAGAGCTGTTGCAGATTGTCGAACGCTTTAATGTTGAGGTAACAACCAATGATAAGTAACTTAAAGAGACGCTGATGAACGTTGTGAGAACTGCGTTATTCGAGCGGGGTGTTTTGGAGGTAAGAGCTCATGTTATTGATCTTGATGTATCTTTAACCTCTCCTCTTTATGGTCCCGATCGAAACGTGACGTTTAGTGAGATGTCGTTGCAAGAGAAACAGTTACGTGTTGATGCAGAAAGATTTTGTGCTGAGCGTGATGCGTGTGCACTTAAAAAGAAAGAGTTAGAAAATGATTTTGAGGTAAAGAAATTACAACAGCAGTTTGAGATGCGACGAATGGAGTTACAATTTGAAAAGGAAAGGGAGGAAAGAGATTTTCAGTTAAGAAAACTTGAGCTGGAGCTGAATGCAAATCCAACTGAAACTCCAGTTCACGTGTCACCTGTTGAGCCTGTGTTCACTGCACCTGTTTTTGATGTTTTTAAAAACATTAGATTAGTGCCGCCGTTTTTAGAGAAGGAAGTAGAGAAGTATTTCCAACATTTTGAGCGTTTTGCAGAGTCTTTAAAATGGCCAAGAGAGTTTTGGACATTACTCTTGCAATGTGTATTAGTGGGTAGAGCACAAGAAGTGTATTCAGCGTTGACTATGGAACAAAGTGGTGACTATGATGTTGTTAAGTCTGCTGTTTTACATGCTTATGAGTTGGCACCTGAGGCATACCGCCAGAAATTCAGAAGTCATTTTAAGACTGAGAAGGGCACTTTTCTTGAGTTTGCTAGAGAAAAAGAGAATCTGTTTGATCGCTGGTGTTCTTCTTTAAAAATGATAACTAAGGAACAGCTCAGAGAGCTCATTCTTTTGGAAGAGTTTAAAAACTGTGTTCCACGTGCTGTTGCTATGTATCTTAATGAACACAAAGTGACTAAATTATCAGATGCTGCTCTTATGGCAGACGAATTTGTTCTGATCCACTATATTTCTGTTGGTCACTTGACTGATCGGTCTAAGTTGAGTGTCTCTGGTAAAAGTAAACAGCTAGCTGCGCGCCAGAACATTTTAAATCCTTCTGCTGATAATACTGCAGTTACGCACACAAAGGGTGAAATAGTTTGCTTTTATTGTAGAAAACCAGGACATAAGATTTCAGATTGTGTAGTTCTCAAAAAGAAAGAGAGAACTGTTAAACCTGTTGGTTTAACGTGAATAGTGCTCCTGTTCAGTTTAACAAACAGATTGAATCGCTGAATAGCAATGAGACTGAGAATGTTAAAAACAATGATTTTATGCCATTTCTCACTGAAGGGAGTGTTTCTTTGCCTGACTCTGATGAAATTGTGCCTGTTCGTATTCTTAGAGATACAGGGGCGGGGCAGTCGTTTTTGCTGGAAGGACTTTTACCTTTGTCAGAACATACTGCCACTGGATCTCATGTGCTGGTCAGAGGGCTTGAGATGGGTTACATGGAAGTTCCTTTACATCATGTCTGTCTTAATTCAAAGATTGTTTCAGGAGACGTGGTGGTTGGAGTTTGTGCCATGCTTCCTGTCCCTGGTGTTACTTTCATCCTTGGGAATGATTTGGCCGGAGGTAATGTCTGGGAGAAATCTGATGGAGGTGTGCCACCTGTAGTAGTCTCTGCTGATGAGAAACTAAACGGATCATCTGACTGCCTGTGCAATAACTCATGCAATGACTAAGAAAAGTATGCCAGATAAAATTGAGTGTGATCTTAGCAATACCTTTATTGCTGCGACAAATTCTTCTCAACTTGAATCTAGTACTGTGTGTGCTAAAGTTGAAGAGGGGTGTCCTGTGAAAGAAGTACAATCTGATGATCGCAAGACTGATAAGACTGACTCCATGCCTGACAGTTCAGGTTGTGATTCCGCTAACACTTTTTCTTTGTCATCACTTCAGGGTGTGACTCGAGAGGAGTTGATTAAAGCCCAACAGGCGGATGAAACTCTCCAAGAACTGCTTTCTTTAGTTGCTGGGGGAGAAGGAAAGGATCCTCTGACCGTCTTCTAATTTTTACAAGATGGGTTACTTTGTAGACAGCAGTCTTCTAATTCTGATTCTTCACTTGATCCTAGAGTCCAGATTGTAGTTCCTCTCACTTTTTGTCAAGCTGTCCTCCAGTTATCACATCAAGGGCTTGCTGGTCATATGGGGGTACGGAAGACATGTGATCGAATTCTGCGAAAATTTTACTGGCCTAGAATCAAGAGAGATGGGATTCAGTATATACGGTCCTGTCACATATGTCAGATGACAGGTAAGCTAAATCAAAAAATTCCATTAGCTCCTTTACAGCCTATTGCTGTAGTGGCCACTCCTTTCGAACATCTGGTTGTTGTTTGTGTTGGTCCATTACCGCGTTCTAAGGCTGGGCATGTTTATCTACTCACTGTGATGTGTCAATCCACACATTATCCTGCAGCTTATCCTTTGAGATCTATTACTACGAAAGTGATATTAAAGGCTTTGACAAATTTTATATCTACTTTTGGCATTCCAAAAGTTATTCAGTCTGACAAAGGCTCAAACTTTATGTCTAGACAGTTCTCTAAAGCCATGCACCAACTAAAAGTTAAACACAATGTCTCGAGTGCTTATCATCCTCAGAGTCAAGGAGGGTTGGAAAGATTCCATCAGACTCTTAAGTCACTCTTGAGGTCATACTGTGTTGAACTTGATAGTGATTGGGAGGAAGGACTTCCCTGGATGCTGCTAGCTATTTGTGAAGTTGTGCAAGAGAGCACAGGCTTCAGTCCGAATGAGTTAGTGTTTGGCCATACTGTTAGAGGTCCCATTGCTGTCTTGGCGGATGAGTGGACCTCACATCCTCCTGAAAACGTGTCAGATTATGTTGGTAGTTTTCGTTACAGACTTTATGAAGCCAGAGCTGTTGCTTTAAGAAAATTGAATAGGTCACAAGAGAAGATGCAGAGGTTGTTCAACCGAAAAGTCAAGCTTAGAAGTTTTCAAGTGGGTGATAAAGTGTTGGCCTTGTTACCTGTTTTAACTAGTCCATTCCAGGCTAAGTTTGCTGGACCGTACACCATTATTAAGTGTTATCATAATAACAATTATGTGTTAAGTACTCCTGATCGTCGGAAGAAAACGCAGGTTTGTCATGTTAACTTGCTGAAACCTTATGTGACACCTATACCTTCGTTGCTTGTTGATGTTGTAACATCTACTGATGAGTGTTACCGGGAACATCCGTGGAGAGGGTTGACAATCTGGAGAAGATTGGTCCTTCTCGAGGTGCAGTGGAAGGTCGTCTAACTAACTCTGAGGTTCTTACTAGCTTAAGTTCTCACTTATCGCATTTATGTGAATCTGAAAAGGCTGATATTATCAAGTTGATAAATTCATTTCCTTCTCTCTTTTCTGACATTCCTACTCAAACTCATGTCATTGAAGTTGGTGCTGCTCAACCGGTGAAACAACATCCATACCGCATCAACCCTATTAAAAAGAAGTTGCTGCAGAGGGAAGTAGATTATTTACTTGCTCATGATTTAGTAGAACCTAGTTTTAGTCCTTGGAGTTCTCCCTGCATCTTAGTGAGAGAACCTGATAACTCTTATCGTTTCTGCACAGATTACAGGAAACTTAACACCTTGACAAAACCTGACTGTTTTCCTTTGCCTAGGATCGACGACTGTGTAGATCGTGTCAGTTCTGCGCAGTTTGTCAGTAAGTTCGATCTCCTGAAAGGTTACTGGCAAGTACCATTAACACCTTGTGCTAAAGAGTTATCTGCTTTTATTACACCTGACAGTTTTCTACAATACACCGTCATGCCTTTTGGAGTTCTAAATGCTCCCGCTACTTTTCAGCGGTTAGTAAATCGAGTGTTGTCTGGGTTGACGGGATGTGAGGCTTATTTGGACGATGTTGTCTTGTATAGTTCGTCTTGGTCTGAACATCTTGCTCAAATCACAGAACTTTTTGAGCGTTTGGCAAAAGTCAACTTAACGATAAATCTTGCAAAATGTGAATTTGGCAAGGCGACTGTGACCTATTTGGGTTAGGTGGTTGGTCGAGGGTATGTCAAACCGATAAATGTGAAAGTTGAGACTATCTGTAGTTTTCCTACTCCAACTACACGTCGCGAGTTACGACGATTTCTTGGGATGGTGGGGTACTACAGAAGTTTTTGTAAAAACGTTGCAAGTGTCGTTGCCCCTATGACAGATTTGTTAAGCCCAAAGAAACCTTTTAACTGGTCTGAACAATGTCAGAGTGCCTTTGATAACACAAAGTCTTTGCTGGCGACTGCTCCTGTTTTGGTGGCACCTAATTTCGAGAAAACGTTCCTACTGGCAGTCGACGCTAGTGCGTATGGCGCTGGTGCTGTCCTTTCACAAGAGGATTCAAAGGGAGTCGAGCATCCAGTCAGCTACTTTTCCAAGAAATGTAATTGTCACCAGCAAGTGTATTCTACAGTAGAGAAGGAGGCTTTAACCCTTGTTTTAGCCGTTCAACATTTTGAGGTCTATTTAAGTTCAGTTTGTGGTCCTATTATTGTTTACACTGACCATAACCCATTCACTTTTATAGATCGCATGCGTGGAAAGAATCAAAGGATTCTGAGATGGAGCCTTATTCTCCAACCTTTCCACCTGCAGATTATACACATACGTGGCAAGGATAACATAATCGTTGATGCTCTCTCACGGGTATAAGATTGCGTTGGGTATCTTATCCTTTTTCTTCTCTCGTGTCTTCTCTATTTTTCGCTTTTCTTCTCCTCTCTCTCTCTCTCTCTCTTTTTCCCTCTCTGATGCCCAGGATTCCCGCCCAGGATGTCAGGAGCGAAAAGAAGTTGGGATTTTGTTATGGAGTGTTATTGTTATTGTATATTCACCCTTAGGTGTTGGTTTCTGCACATGTATTATTTATTTTTTTATTTTTTGTCGGTTTTTCAGGAAACTTCCTTTTGGAGTGGGAGGTGTGACGACCCTGAGTCTTCCTATTGGGCAGAATGGGGGAGCTTCCGATTGGTTCTCCTGTTAATTGACAATTAACTAGTGTACAGGGAGTGCAGAATTATTAGGCAAATGAGTATTTTGACCACATCATCCTCGTTATGCATGTTGTCTTACTCCAAGCTGTATAGGCTGGAAAGCCTACTACCAATTAAGCATATTAGGTGATGTGCATCTCTGTAATGAGAAGGGGTGTGGTCTAATGACATCAACACCCTATATCAGGTGTGCATAATTATTAGGCAACTTCCTTTCCTTTGGCAAAATGGGTCAAAAGAAGGACTTGACAGGCTCAGAAAAGTCAAAAATAGTGAGATATATTGCAGAGGGATGCAGCAGTCTTAAAATAGCCAAGCTTCTGAAGCGTGATCATCGAACAATCAAGCGTTTCATTCAAAATAGTCAACAGGGTCGCAAAAAGCGTGTGGAAAAACCAAGGCGCAAAATAACTGCCCGTGAACTGAGAAAAGTCAAGCGTGCAGCTGCCAAGATGCCACTTGCCACCAGTTTGGCCATATTTCAGAGCTGCAACATCACTGGAGTGCCCAAAAGCACAAGGTGTGCAATACTCAGAGACATGGCCAAGGTAAGAAAGGCAGAAAGTCGACCACCACTGAACAAGACACACAAGCTGAAACGTCAAGACTGGGCCAAGAAATATCTCAAGACTGATTTTTCTAAGGTTTTATGGACTGATGAAATGAGAGTGAGTCTTGATGGGCCAGATGGATGGATATTGGTTTCACTGGTAAAAATAAATAATTGAAATGGGTATAAATTTGTTTTTTGTTAAGTTGCCTAATAATTATGCACAGTAATAGTCACCTGCACACACAGATATCCCCCTAAAATAGCTAAAACTAAAAACTACTTAAAAATATTGATACAAAAATATTCAGCTTTGATATTAATGAGTTTTTTGTGTTCATTGAGAACATGGTTGTTGTTCAATAATAAAATTAATCCTCAAAAATACAACTTGCCTAATAATTCTGCACTCCCTGTATATAAGAGTGATGTGTATCATTATAGGGAGGCGCTCTCTGTGGGATAGACATTCCCAGAGGTGGCTCTGTGTAGGATGTAATCTCTTACCGACTATTTCGCATTTGTTTTAATAAAATAATTTTCATTCATCCGAAGACTGTGGCATAATAAAAGTCCCGCTGCTTGCGAGGCGTGTTGCCCATGATTTCTGCCCGAGTCCTATCCCGATTCTTTTCCACCGGCTGTGAGGTGAAGACCACATGTCCCAAGATTCTGCGATCAAACTAGGCGTCATCAAAATATGCCTTTGTTTAGAATAGGCAACCTCTAGTGGACAGAAAAGTTACATAGTGCACCTTTAACAACAAATATCTCCTCCGGACATCACTTATGGCCACTACTGTAGATACTATTGCAAGAAAAAGTATGTGAACCACTTGCAGAATAATTTTAACTAAATAAGAGAGATCATACAAAATGCATGTTATTTTTTATTTAGTACTGTCCTGAATAAGATATTTTACATAAAAAATGTTTACATATAGTCCACAAGACAAAAAAATAGCTGAATTTATTAAAATGACCCCGTTCAAAAGTTTATGAACCATTAATTATTAATACTGTGTGTTGTTAACTGGATGATATACAGCTGTGTGTGTGTTTTGTGATGGTTGTTCATGAGTCCCTTGTTTGTCCTGAGCAGTTAAACTGCCCAATGTTCTTGAGAAAAATCCTCCAGGTCCTGCAAACTCTTCAGTTCCCTTACGAGAACGGTCACTCGACATGGCGTCAGAAGCTAATGCTTGGGGACTCCCTTTCTTCCAACATTACTGAAATCTTATTGCACAACGCCAGTGAAGTTGCAACTCTCACTGGCCAATGCCAATCAAGACGGCGAAAAAGGGACTGGGCCCTACCACTATATAAGGTGCCGCCTTGGCGGCATCAGCTCAGAATCTTCCTCTTTCATGACTACTACTACTGAAGACAGCTGTGGAGAAGACTCTAGAAGACGGATTTCCCTCTTGGCGTTCCAGCATGTCCACCGTTTGCACGCTGTTTTCGGGGCCTATCGAGGCTCCGGACACCCACGAATTCTGCATCCTATGCCTAGGTCCCGCCCACTTTGTGGTTCCAAAGAAAGGTGGTGGCCTCCGTCCAATTTTAGACCTGAGACCCATCAACCGGGCGCTATACAAACGCGCTTTCAAAATGACAACACTGAAACAGATCCTCGCTCAGATTCGGCCCGGGGACTGGTTTATTTCAGTGGACCTGAAGGACACCTATTTTCACATTCAGATCGCCCCTCGACACAGGCGCTTTCTGAGATTTGCGTTCGAGGGCACAGCCTGTCAATTCACGGTAATGCCGTTCGGGCTGGCCCTAGCAATTATTTAGACGATTGGCTAGTTTTGGCCCATTCCTCCTCAATCTGCACAACAAATGTTCAATAACCAAACTACAGTATATAATTGCCTGGAAAGTGGACATCCTTGCCTAATGCCTCTAGACAGATTGGTTCACTGACTATAACAGAAACATTACAATATGATAACCGAATGCAAGATATAAATCTTTCACTAAACTCAAAATACTTTAACACATTAAAAAGATATTCATGTTCAACTCATTCAAATGCTTTTTCTTGATATAGTGACATGACTCCAAAATTAACATGATAAAACTGATTAATATAGCCCATAATAAAAAAAGATTGTCCATTATAAATCTTTCAGGTATGCAATGTGTTTGATCAAAAATGTCTAATAGTTTTTAAGTTTAAGTAAGTTTTTAAGAAAACAAATTATAATCAGAACATAGCAAAGATACTGGTCTCCAGATTTTCCCAAGACCCTTTCTTTGGAAGCAGAGATAAGATTGCTCAACAATAACTTATGAGAAGAGTTTTGCTTCTAATGCAGTCTAACAATACTTCATAAAAATATTGTCCTATTAAATTCCAGAATTGTTGATAAAAGTCTACAGGTAATCCATCAATTCATGGAGAATGGCCAATATGTAACTGTAGCTCTCAGCACTGTACAATTGTTTATAAAAGTCTCTTAATAACTTTATCTTTTGAACTGGATGTTACTGATCCAGCAGCTAGTCATAAAATGTCTCATTTATTTAAAAACAAATTTTAAAAGCTGTAATAATAAACTCCCGGCATTTGAGCCACTGAGGATGAAGTGGATTCAATTCATTTGTGAAGGGAATGTGCCCAAGAAATTAGCTAAATTTGTATGTTTGTGTGAATCATTGTACATTGGGCTGCTTTGCAAATGAGGGTAAGTAAATGCAGGATTTACACAAAAGTTGCTTCTCAAAGATGGATAAAATCCAACAATTCATGATCCAACTTCATATCCAGACACTCAAGTACCACACTTTATAATGTGTGTGTTTGCAAATCACCTTTCTAAATGTGCTAATATGGCCAAAGATACCATTGACTCTTACTGTATTCACAGAGACCAGAGCTTGTTATTTTTAACCTGAAAATGCTCACCGCCTGTACAATTCAGAAGCGCATTTTTATTACTTCTTAAAAATAAAACGAATGACATAGGCCTAGCTCTGATCTCTGTGAATACAGAGACAATGGTAACTTTAGCAACCATATAGCGTCCTAACCAGAATATTCACAAAGGCGATTTGCGTACAATCACAAAATATAACATGTACTACTTACATGTTCTGAAAATGAAGTTGGTCAAACGGCTGGTATTGATCCATATTTGCGGGTTCTACTCGCTGTGTGAGGCTCTCCACACTCCAGTTAGCAAGAACTGTAAAGGCTCCACCCTATGGACCCTTTTCACACTTCCGCGTTATATATAGTTGGGTAGTTGGGTAAAAACAACAATGGCAGCCACCAAGATGTATGTGTTTTCACAGTACCTGAATGATTTGCCAACTTTTATGTTTGGAGACGTTGATCACCTGGTCCAAATTAATTCATCAACCGTTAAAACAAAACTCGACAAAGGATACAAGCTCTTTTTTGAGAGCTGTCTGCACGAATACGAAGGTAAGACGATAAAATGTGTTATTGTTGCAATGGCTAGCCATAAGCTAACTCCCTTGGATTTCTTTTGGCGTAGTGTCTAACGTGGTGAATATGAAAATAAAAGCTAGAGCTCGATGCTTCAGGTCAATGAGGAAAAGAGAGGAGCCGCATAGGATTGAGGTTGTATAAAAGTTCAGTTCACTTAGAGAGGAAGTTTACTGGAAGTTCACAGTATCCAGATCTTTCATGACTGTTCTTAACCTTGCTGTTGCAAGGTCTGTTTGGTCTTTTTTTCTTGCTGCGGTTGCAGCTTGTTCCGTTATTATTAATAATGTTATTAACTAATTTATCAGATCTTGAGTATTTGAGGATGAGGGGAATACCATAGATGCAACAGAGAACCCTGTTAGCCTCGAACACTTTTGCTGCAGCTGTACAGCAGGTATGGCATTGTGCAACCATTTAGTTGCCATGCTATACCAGACAGCACACTTCAAACATCTGGGAACTGACTGTGTTCCTCCACTACTTGCATGTACACGTTCTTTACAGCGGTGGCATAGGCCAAGAACAGAGGTAAGTAAAGACTTTTGATTAGTGTAAATAATTTGACTTTTTATTTGTACATGCATGATATCCTTGCTAATTGTTATAGGGTATCCGACCTGAACCTGTTGACGAGCTTGTTGTTATTGCACAATAAGTTATCCGTCAACACAAAAAGAGGTGGCATTTCATCCACACTTTACAGAGCCCACACGGGTATGATATAGAGTAAGAGGAACATTTCTATCGGTGTAATAAATGACCTAAGGATATAAACTTTTTTATGAAAATACATTCTCAACACTGTATGTTTCATTATTCTTACGTGCATTTCTAATTCAGTAAAATATTGTCTTTAAGCTGTTGCAATATTTTACTTTTGTGTGTCTGCTGTTTTTGTAGGGCCACTGCCAGATTACACCCAAGCCACTGATAGCAAATCTGCTTACTGGAATCCCAAACATGTCTTTCAGCGAATCACGTTTTGGACCAGTCCCCCGTGGGAGTTTGCTTTCCTATCAGTGTCCTCCTGACACGCCTTTAGAACTTACAAAACACCCTGATGCACCCACCTTTCCAGACTTGCCTCTTACTAACCCTTGTTTGGAAAACAACCTCTGCTTTGTTCCAAATCTTCGTCAAAGTCTTCACCATGATTCCTTAAATCTTACAAATGATTTAGCAACAGAAATAGAGTACGACACTAGAACACAATCTAAATGTACATTATGGAGAACAGTTAGGAAGCCAAGGGTCACTGCTAGTTTTTTTAGAGAAGCCTGCCATGTCACCACCACCAAAAGCGTCGCCTCTCTTGCAATGAGAATGATGACTGGTGCAAAGCAAACGACTGCCATGAAACGAGGACTGGAGCTAGAACCAGTTATTCTTCAGCACTATGCTGATGCCACCCAGGTGAATGTCCTTCCTTGTGGCTTTGTAGTGCGTAGTGAGGCGCCACATCTGGGAGCAAGCCCCGATGGTCAGGTTTTTGATCCAAAGGAAACTCCACCTTTCGGACTAGTTGAGGTCAAATGCACAACAAAAACAAATGCTCGAGAAGTGCAACATTTAAACATAGTGGATGGTAGCCCTAAGCTCTTACACAGTCATAAATATTACTGGCAAGTACAAGGTCAGTTAGCCATCTCAGGTTTGTCTTGGGGTGACTTTGTCACTTATATAGAAACAGAGCTCTTCTGAGCGAATCTGGAGAAGCAATGAGTTAATTACTGATATGAAAAACAAACTACACCTTTATTACTTTATTGAGTACATGACAACATATCTCAGTGTAGTGTAACATGCTACACCAAAAACTTGTTACACTGTTTGTTTATAGTTCACCATCTTTATTTATGTACCATTTCACAGTGTACATTTTGTATGTACAAAGAAATGTAATCAATTATATGTTTATATGTCACATTTTATCTCAGTGCAGTCAAGGATGACTCGTAGATTTGGACCGTACTCTTTGTATTTTCTGGGCATAGATGCATTTACCTGCTCTCTAGTGGCCCATATGGGGAGGGAGCCTAGCACAAGATATAAGTAATTGGCCCATGTAATAATGATCCTGCTCACAGTTGATAAACTGACACTGAAAAGATCAGCAAGTACCTTCTCTTTCAGGCCAACTGCCACTCTCATACAATACATTAAAAACTTATCAATGAGTTCCAGTGATCTCTGGGGACCTGGAGTTGGGTCCACATCAGCATCTCTTTGATCCTTTGTACAGCATGCCAGATTTTCTGCTGATGGTGCAATAGAATCCCAGAAAACTTTGAATGTTTTCTCAGATGGAAACTGCGTATCAAATCTGAAGTCTTCATTTGTTCTGCAAAAGCGGTTGATGGCAAGAGGATGCTGGGAAAGGTGCTGTACTTGTGCTTTTAGCTCACAGATCTTGCTCTCAGATGATACCTTCAGCTGCACAATCTCTTTCTTTAGCTCTTCAATTCTTGCATTAGCTTCATCAAGTGCACCTTCAGAAGATAAAACAAAATCACAATTAACAACAGAAAATGTATACTCCAACAATAAGCTAAAAATAGTTTCTTTAAAGATATAATTTTATAGAGATTCTTTAACATTAATGAAAGATGATAAATTATTATACTATCAACCAAATACTAAAACACATTTATATACCAAAACAACTTTTTTGAAATATAAATGTATTTTATTAATAGGTTAATAATGTTTTTTCAAACAATCATTAATTGTTTAATTTTAACAACAGTATGCTATAAGATAAATTAATAGGCAATATTCAACAATCTGTAAATCATCACTAAACGTTTGCCATGAACACACTCTGCTTATATAAAAATTTATTAGATATCCCCACCCCCTCCATACTCTGTTTCCTAGACATAGGAATTACTCAAATCAAATTCCATATTTTTACAAACTGCATATGACAGATACTGTTAACAAGAGTAGTACTAGGTGAAACTAATACCTGGTGGGGGGTGACTCTCGTAGTCATGGTCATGGAAACCGGTCGATGATAACATTGCAGAATTTGAACGAGTAGAGAGATCAATGTCTTGCTCCATCTGACGTCTAGCTCTCTCAAACACACACACTCGTTTCGGTTGTGATGTATAGTTATTCCACTGAAACCCTCAAGGTACGACTCCGATTTCAAGGCGTTTCACAATTCCACCAGTGAGTGACTGCTTAAAGTCCTCTTCTTGAAAATGCTCTCCACAGACGAAAGTGTTTCCTCGTTTAATAACAAAATTTAGGCTTTCTTTGCGTTTGATTGCTTGAACACACCTCCTACAAAGTTCAGCATCTTCTGGAAATTCATGGAAAGATAAATCCGGACGTTTTCTTTTAGAATTCGAATAAAACGGAACACTGCAGCGGCTATTGCTGGTCTTCACGGTTGCCGCCATTGTTTTTACCCATCTATGACGACTTCCGGTTCGCGAACGCGGAAGTATGAAAAGGGTCCATTCTGAAAAGGGGACGGGGAGCCGCAGCTCATTTGCATTTAAAGAGACACACGAAAACAGCTTTTTTTGCTGTCACCCAAATAGGGGCTTTCACAACATCCTATAATAAATAATATGTGGGGTATTTTAAGCTGAAACTTTACAGACACATTCTGGGGACACCTGAGACTTATATTACATCTTGTGAAAAGGATACTCCTTTAATACATCACAATGTACATCTTCATTATTGACAAGATTTTTTCCAACAACTCAATGTCATTTTGTAAAGTTTTTTCTATTGTTTTAACCATAATTGATGTATGAAAAGCTTCATTCTGACAAAATAATCTTATATTTACCTTTCCGGGCACATTCCACCATTGACAAAGATTCTCAAATAAAGGCTTTCTCAACTTCCAGTTAGTCTAAAACATTTTTAAACTTTCACAGAAAAAAGCATCATGTAACAATTTAACATTCAATTCAAAAGCCAGTAATATTTAGATCTTAGTGTCTTCTTTACATTTAAAACCAAACTGATCATATGGTAGTCTGAAAAAACATTTGTAGAAATACAAACATCACTCATTACTCATTTCTTTCATACAAAACCAATCTAGCACCACAAACTCTATTGTCACACACTTTCAACCATGTATACTGTTCACACCTATATTTCTTGTTCTCCACACATCTATTAATTGAAATGAATGCATAACTTTTAACAGTATGATACCTGATTGACTATGAGTGTCACGGAGTCACAACCATCACAGAACAATCCATCGTCACCAGATCAGCACGCTCCGCCCACTCGTTCACTCTCCCCGGATTTCTGATTCACTACACCTGCAGCTCATCATTAGCACTCACTATAAAGAGACACTTCTCCCACACTCCCTTGTCTGGTCTCTTAATTTACTTCAAGCTAAGTCTGCACTTATGCTGATTATTTGGTCTATACCCACCAGTCTGCATCCCTGTCCAGTTCCATGTTCAATAAACTCGGTGTTTATACAACTTACCTGTCTGCATCCTTCTGTTGTGTGACAGAAGACCAGACCAAAGGCAGAGCCCCACCGATCCATTTGCGGACCTGGTTAACGTTGTTCGTCTGTCTCTCCAGCCTTCCACATCTGCCACTCCACCTGCCGTTCCAGCCGACTCCATTCAAGCCGCACGTCAGTCTCTCCTCTCACCCATTGCTTCGTCTGTTGCCTCTGCCAGTCCCATGGCTCGACCAGCGACATTCACCGGTGAGGCGGAGGATTGCAGCGGGTTCATTCTACAGTGTTCACCGCATTTTGAGATGCAGTCTCACCAGTTCACCACCGATCGTGCCCGAGTGGCGTTAGTCATCTCTCTGCTGCCTGGTTGCGCTCTGCAGTGGGCTCAAGTGTTGTGGCAGTCCAGTGCTCCAATAATTACATCACTCTCAGCCTTCTTCGGCCACTTTAAGGAAGTGTTTGGACAAACAGCTTCGGAGCTTTCAGTGAACGATCAATTATTCTGTTTACGCCAAGCCAGTAATCCCGTCAGTGTCTACGCTCTCCAGTTCCGCACCTTAGTGGCTGCTAGTGGCTGGAATGAGACTGCATTACTCACCGCATTCCGACAGGGGCTTAATGCTGATATACATCAGCTGATGGTGGTTTATGATGATGCGATGGGACTGGAGAACTTAATTCAAACTTAATCCGTCCTTCGGATGAGACGTTAAACTGAGGTCCTGACTTTCTGTGGTCATTAAAAATCCCATGGCACTTCTCGTAAAAAAAGTGTAGGGGTGTAACCCCGGTGTCCTGGCCAAATTCCCTCCATTGACCCTTACCAACCATGGCCTCCTAATAATCCCCATCCTTTGAATTGGCTCTATCACCCTCTCTCCTCTCCACCTATCACTGGTTTGTGGTGAGCGCACTGGCGCCATTGTACTGTGGCTGCCGTCGCATCATCCAAGTGGATGCTGCACACTGGTGGTGGATGAGGAGAGACCCCTGACATGAGTGTAAAGCGCTTTGGGTGTACAGTAGTACATATAAAAGCGCTATATAAATGCCTCATTCATTCATTCATTCATTCAAAAAGACTATCAGAGTTTCTTAATGTCTCACTGCATGCTCTCTCCCAAATCCCGCTGTGCATCCTCCGCCCTCTGTACCATCAGTCACCCTTCCAGCACCTGAACCCATGCAGGTGGACTCCTACCACTTGACACATGCGGAGAGTCAGAGGAGAATTCTACACCAACTGTGCCTAGACTGTGGGGGAGAGGGTCATGTCATCACCGCCTGCCCGGTTCGACCACCAGGCCCAGCGGTAAATACTATTCAAATTCCACCTCGAATAGATGCTTTATCACAAACTACTGTACATGTCCTAACTTCTCTCCCACACTTCTCTCCCACACTGACACT
The DNA here is from genome assembly GCA_039654625.1 of Rhinogobio ventralis. Classification (NCBI taxonomy): domain Eukaryota; kingdom Metazoa; phylum Chordata; class Actinopteri; order Cypriniformes; family Gobionidae; genus Rhinogobio; species Rhinogobio ventralis. The sequence goes on along the minus strand of CM077203.1, from coordinate 30,023,572 downwards.
CCGCATTGGGTGCCTTCACACCGAGGACATCACGTTCATGGTGCTGGAAGGATCCAACCCGGATATCATCCTGGGACGCCCGTGGATGTCACAACACCAACCTCGTATCAACTGGAACAACGGTGAAGTACTGTAGTGGAGTGATTCCTGCTCCAAACCTGCCTATCATCTGTCCAGAAACCCTCCATTCCACGTCCTCCACCATTCTCCACACAGAAGCTACCATTGCTCTCTCTCAATTCTACCACCATCGAGAGTCCTAAAGTGGACCACAAGGTGGATATTCCTCCAGAGTATCGGGCGTTCCAGGATGTATTCAGTAAGCGGTTGGCAACCCAGCTTCCACCACATTGGCCATGGGACTGTGCAATCGACCTGCTACCTGTGGCTACTCTGTCCAAAGGCAGAGTTTATCCACTGTCCATCCTGGAGCAGAAGGCCATGGAGGAGTACATCCAGGAGGCACTTCAACAACGCTTTATTAGACCTTCTACATTCCCTGCTGCTTCAAGCTTCTTCTTTGTGGCAAAGAAGGACGGAGGCTTGAGGCCGTGCATCGACTATCGCCACCGCTATCCACTTCCTCTGGTCCCGGCAGCTCTGGAACAGCTACAGGGAGCTCGCATCTTCTCCAAGCTGGACCTGTGTGCATACAACCTCATTTGTATACGCCGGGGTGATGAGTGGAAGACCGCCTTTGTTACACCTTCAGGATATTATGAATATCAGGCCATGCCGTATGGCCTGTCCAACTCACCCTCTGTCTTCCAGGGCTATATGAATGAGGTGTTCCAGAACCTGGCCGAACATCGCCTCCATGTGAAGCAGGTCTTTGAGAAGCTCCATCATCACCATCTCTACCTCAAGCTGGAGAAGTGCGAGTTCCACACCACCTCTGTACACTTTCTGGGTTATGTCATTGACCAACACGGCATCCAGATGGACCAACACGGCATCCAGATGGACCAGAGGAATGTGGAAACCAGCCTGCTTAGTTCACCTCTCACCTCATCACTCAAGGGCTGGCCCAAGTCTCTGTCCTGGAACCCACCAGCCTTAGAAGCCTTCCATCAACTCAAAGAAGCCTTCCAAACTGCTCCAAAACTGATTCACCCCAATCCAGATCTCCCGTTCATCGTCGAGGTTGACACCTCTTCCACCAGGGTCGGAGCGGTCCACTCACAGCAGCAGGGTGAACCTCCATGACTCCATCCATGTGCCTTCTATTCCAAAAAGCTGTCCCCGGCGGAGCAGAACTACGACATCAAGTTAGCTCTGGAGGAGTGGAGACACTGGCTGGAGGGAGTGCATCACCGTTTTGAGGTCATCACTGATCACAGAAATCTTGAATATCTGCATGAAGCAAAGAGACTGAACCCACACCAAGCCCGGTAGGCTTTATTCTTCACCAGATTTGATTTCACTGTCTCATATCGACCTGGGGATAAGAACTGTAGGGCTGATGCCCTGTCACACCTTCATCAACCTGACCCTGAAGATCCTTCTCCAGAACCTGTTCTCTCTCCAGGCATGATCATCAGCCCTATCCAATGATCCATTGAGCAAATTACTCAAGTTAATCGCTCCAAACCTGCTCCGCCAGGAGGTCCAGAAGGGATCCTCTACGTACCATCAAACTATTGTCTGCCCCTCCTGGACTCCGCTCATACATCTCCGGGCTCTGGACACCCAGGTAGTCGAGGTACCTTCTTGCTCTTACGTCATCGCTACTGGTGGCTCACCATGGCTCAGAATATCTCCCGGTACATCAAGAATGCTCAGTCTGCACAGTTACCAACACTCCCTGGAGACTTCTTGAAGGAAAGCTGGTTCCTCTGCCCATTCCACACCGTCCATGATCTCATCTGGGTATCGATTTCATGACCGACCTTCTATCTTCTGACAACCATACCTGTGTGTTCATCATCGTTGATCGCTTCTCGAAGGCATGCAAGTTCATTCCTCTCAAGGGATTACCTACGGCCTTTGGAGCTGCTAAAGCGCTGTTCTAGAAAGTTTTCCGTCACTTTGGCCTTCCTGAGGACATTGTATTGGACCATGGTCTGCTGGAAGTATCTGTAAGCCTCTCCTCCGGTTACCACCTTCAAACGAACGGCCAGACTGAGCGGAAAATCCAGAAAAATCAGGAGGTACCTGAGGTCCTACTGCCACCAGAACCAGGACGGCTGGAGCCAATTCCTTCCATGGGTGGAGTACGCCCATTCCAATGTATCCTTGGATACCAACCTCTGTTATTCCCCTGGTCGGGTGAGCCCTCTGAGGTTCCAGCTGTCAACCACTGGTTCCAGCAGAGCGAGAGAGTATGGGACTCAGCTCATGTGCATCTCCAACAGGCAGTGCGGAGACACAAGTGGCAAGCTGACACCCGAAGAACACTGACCCCTTGCTACCAACCAGGCCAGAAGGCGTGGCTCTCGATAAGGGACATCCGTCTCCGCCTGCCTTGCTGAGTCCCCGGTACATAGGTCCATTCACTGTGCAGAGGCAGCTCAACAAGGTCACCTACAGGCCTCCACTGTAAACCTTCCACCTCACTATTGTATCTCACCATCTTTCCATGTATCCCTCCTTAAACCTTACTCTGAACCTGTATTGTCTTCTCCCACAGAATCTGGTGGCGATGAGGTACATCCTCCTGCCGAAATCGCAGATGAGGAAACCATCTATCCGAGCCATCCTCAACTTGCGATGGCGGGGCCCCAGGCTGGAGTTCCTCATTGACTGGGAGGACTACGGTCCTCACACAATAGCATACTGAACACCCAGATCGACCAGCTCCCAGGGGTCGAGGTAGGCCCCGTCGTCCCATCCAGCTGCCAGGAGCCGCCCGTGGAGGACAATCATCGTCACCAGATCAGCACGCTCCGCCCACTCGTTCACTCTGCATCTCATCATCAGCACTCACTATAAAGACACACTTCTCCTACACTCCCTTGTCTGGTCTCGTCCTTATGGACACCAATAGACCCTACCTGCTACCTACCTGCTACTAGGAATCCTTACCTGTCTACCTGTCATCTGTCTGTTGTCTGCTTCTCCTCCACTCTTCTGCCAAAGAGAGACAGTTAATTTACTTCAAGCTAAGTCTGCACTCATTCTGATTATTTGGTCTATACTCACCAGTCTGCATCCTTGTCCAGTTCCGTGCCTCTGTTCAATAAACTCTGTTTATACAACTTACCTGTCTGCATCCTTCTGTTGTGTGACAATGAGGCTCTTCCCCATTTCTGTCAACTGTTAATCCTGACACACACTCATCAAACACACTATCATTATACTTCTGGATGGCATTTCTTAATTTCATTAAAAGAAAACTCCTGCCACTCTGGACCACTAATGGGGGCATAGACATTAACAAACACAAACATAGTTCCCTCATATTTAATTTGTGTTAGTAATAATCTACCTTCAACAATATTTTCTATATTTAAAATTCCAGAAAATAAAATAGCTACTCCCACACTATTATGTCTCCTATGGCTCAAAGCAAGCTTGCCTTCCCACCACATACCCCATTTAATTTCATTATCCTTATTAGTGTAAACATTAACCTTTTTAAGAAATTTCTGAAACCATTGCTGATTTACCCGTCTCATAGTGAAGTATTACCCATGCTTCATAGTCGCGACACTGTGGGAATGCCTCTGTTTGATTGCTTCTTGAAGCATGTGTTAAATCAGTCCAATGGCATGGTGGAACGTCACATGCGGGGTGATATCATGACCAAGAGCGCCTGGACCAAAAAAATGTCAGGTTCTGATAGGCCAAAGCTAATTGATCAATCGGCATGTAGGAAGTATGGAAGGGTGACTCAGCATCTCGTTCCCTTATCAGGGAACAATGGTTACAGTCGTAACCTGAGACATTCCGTTATGAGGGAACTCATGCCACGTCATAGTAGCGATGATGATAACAATAATACCCACTACGTCGTACTGACAAGTGCCTATCTAGTGTGAATCACAAGCACAGCAATGACATTAGCACCTGAGAACTTGGTGCAGAACCCAGGTCCACATTATAAAACCTTACAAATGTGAGTGGAGAGGACCAGCCTGCCACATCACACACATTATCAAGGGATACTTCTGACAACAAGGCTTTAGAAGCAGTCATACTCTAACAGCCATAGGTGACGTTTGTCCAGAAATCTCGTAAGCAAGTGAAATAGCCATCAACTGTCCACTTGCTAACTTTAAGTGTCATGTGCTCTAACTGGACACACAAAATGAAGCTTCTCCTGGTCCGAACTTGAAAAGGGGGGAGGACAGAAAGTCTGCAGAACTATAGGACGTGGCACATTAGTTGGTATCTTAGGCATATAACCCGGTCTCTTGGTGAGAATGCCTTAACCATTCCTGGTGCAAACTCTAGGCATGACGGGGCAACCGAAAGGGCCTGGAAGTCTCCTACACTCTTCAGAAGTAATAGCTAAGAGAAACTCTTTAGAGTCATAAACTTGACTGGAACAGTTTTCAATGGTTAAAATTGAGCCAAAAAGAAACCTTCCAACACAACGGCCAGATCCCAGGCCGGTACGCTCGTGTGAGCAGCACATATTTTGTTTCGCCGTGCATTTTAAGCAAGGAGAGCATTCACACCGGGAGCAGTGCTTGATCGTCAAGCAGGAGCAGCTGGGGTTTATTGCTGCGCTGCTGTAGGCTCAATTAAAGTAAAATCACATAGACATTTAAGGTGTAGGGATGACCCTGCAGAGAACCATTCCTGCAGGAACTCTAGCACTGTACCAACTGATGATTCTCGCACCATGAATTGAACACTCTCCACTTCAGGGGTGTTACTGGGGAGCTAAATCATTTAATGCTTTGTAAGTAATTAGCAAGCTTTTAAAATGTATAGGGATAGTCAAATGTAATAGGGAGCCAATGCAGTGTTGACAGAACTGGACTAATATGGTCAAAGAGCAAATAAGCTTCCAAGAGCGCAACGAGGATGTGAAAGCGACTAGTCAGTAGATGAGTTTACCTGTTCAGCTGATTACGTTTAATGTCCCAGAAAACCTCTGTAGTCCCATTTAGCCACTTTTTAGCAACTGGCAGTTTAACACGTAAAATCTTTAAAAAAAATAAAATAAAATAAAACACAAGTGGGTATTACTGATGATTTTTATGTCATAGAATAAAACATCAAAATATGGAAGTGCTAAAATGTTAACTAGTTTCCAGGTTTTGGCCGAAAAAAATATGTCATCCCTGCAGCACTCTATTTGTGTACAGATTATAGAGTTAATTACAAATATTTTAGGGGGGCTGAGTAGAAATTGAAGTAACGCCCCTTGCATAATATACTAAGAATTTAAAGGTAACTAAAATATACTTTAACCCCTTAAACCCGAAGTGTACCACCGGTACACAAGGGTAGATAGTCTAGTATTGTCACAGTCATGTTTAGTTTGCCTTATTGAGGACTTTAAGTTTGTTTCCTTGTTCAGGTCACATGTGTTCCTTTGTATCAGTTTCCTGCACTTGTCTGTTTCCTTGGTTACCCTCGTTAGTTAAGTTCTGTTCAGCTGTGTTTAGTTAATAATCTTGTTTCTGTCTACTATATAGTTCCTTCTTTTTCACGCAGTCTTTGTCCTTTGGTAACTGTTATGCTATGTGGACCCTGCTTGCCTGTTTGTAATTAAACTTGGAGTATTTAGAGCGAGTCTTCGTCTTTCTACCTGCACACAACCGTGACAAGTAGGTTCTTTCATAGAAATATGTTTTTACATTACAACAACAATATTCATTTTTAAGTTTAAAATGTACAGAAGGAATGACCCACAGACCCACAGATCTCCCATTTTAAAGATTGATCCAAATAAGTAATAAATAGTCAGTAGTCAATTAACAGACACGTTTACCCCAAATGACTTCTAGTACACTTATTACAGGTACAAACTCCCTGGAGTAAACTAAGGTTACGTGTTTTATTAAAGGTCACAATTAGTTTGAGTTTATGGACCAGCCATTGGATATCTCAAAGAAGGACTACTCTGATTACCAATCACACTACATTCATAGTCATAGATGTACAAGCTTATGAAATAAATCATTTAGATGTATCCTGAACACCAGAACGACTTTCATTTCCAAGAATTAGTGACAAAAGGCAATTATGTGTGTTGAATTCTGCATTTCACAGTTATCTTTTTATGACCATGTAGGCAGAGATATTTTGTTTTACAGGTCAAGGGCTTTCTTCAAGAGAGATTTTGTTTGCTCAATTTTCCATGCAAATCATTTTAGTGTCAATGGAAACATCTGCAAGGTCAGCAAGTGTATCTGTAGGGAACATTTTACATTAAGTAGAAAAGAGATGAGGACAGTTTATTACATTGTTCCATGCTGAAGGTACAAATCTAGCTACAGTGCAATCATGCACTTGAATTTTCCTGGTATGATGACATTACAATTGTGATTGTACTTGACATTCAGATCGTATAACTTTCTACAGACTACAGTTTTTGTGATCATCTATTTCTGTGTGTGTCATGCAATAAATAAATATAAAAACATATATTATACTTTTATTATCATATAATATATATTTAAATATTATAAATAAATACGTCATATTAAATTGTGATCTATAGCAAGTCTCTATTCTGATATATGGAATTTAGTTTTTTCATTTTATAGCACACCTCTCCTCAACAAGCTGCGCGACTTGAGTTATTATCCATGAACATATTATAAATAGTGAATAGGTTAAGATGAATACTTACAGGGTTAGTGGTTTGTTGAATATGAGAAGTAGTTATAATGATGCCTGTCTTCACAAACAACACTAAATATTTGCGTGAAATGAATATGTGTATATTACAATGAGGAAAAAAATTATTAAAATGTTTTCAGATGAAATAAAATGGAAATAGTTAATCTGATAGTCATGTTTATATTTAGAGCTGCCTGAAACATGGCATGCAAAATGCCTAAATACAGAAGAAATAACTGCTTAGATGGGTGAGGAGTTTCCTAAGCATTTAAACAAATCCAGTTGCAATGCAACAACCTTTCGCCTTGTTGAAGTGAGACCATCATTTATTTTATCATCTATTCTCTTGAGGTTTAAGAGTTGAACGCTTAACCACACAAACTCAGTGAACCCGCAGATAAGCTAATTAAGCTTTTTACTATGGATGTGATTACAATAAACAGTGTTTATTGCATTTAATGTTTAGCTTGTTGGAGTAGTATAATGTCTTTTTATTTCATATGACATTTATCTGATATCATAAAGATTAAATAAGCAATGCAGCAGAGAGAGAGAAAGAGAGAGGGAGTGTGTGTGTGGGTAATAATAAACATGCAAATTAAAATAGTTCTAAGACATACTTTTTTGTATTTTTTTTTATTATTTGTCATAACTATTCATACAATTCACCATGCAAAAAATATCTTACATAATTGTTTTAAATATCAGTTTATATTTAAAGTTGTTTTAGCTCAATGCGGCTGTTTTAATGGCTCCTTATGCAAGTTCTTACATGAGGAAATGAATACTGTATATACAGTGTTTTTCACCTGCCATGTTTCAAACGTGCAAGTTTAGTATTTGTACTATAATCACAATAATACAATACAATGTGATGTAAATGTATCTGATTTAATTTTATTTCTGTTTCACTGAACTTTCAATAAAATTTACAACAAATATTTCATAATTTCATTTTTTCTTTTCTTTTTCAAATGAACACCTATATTAAAATAGAAGTGTATTATAACTTGAAATAATAGTATTTTCATGGTGTTTATTGCAGTGACACTTTAAAGTTTTCTTTTTGTACATTTTTTGCACGTTGCAATTTTGTTTAAATAATTATTGTATGACTATTGTTTTAAACAAATTTAGGCGAAGTTACTTTTTTATTTATTTTGTTTATATGTTTTATTCATGTATAAACCTTTATTAGGTATTTACTGTAAAAAAGTCTTACTACAGAGTCATAATATCAAATCAATTCAATATAACTCAGAATTATTAAATTATAATTGCATTAATTATAATTATTTTATCTACATATAAAATACTTTTAACTACTATACATACTAAAATCTATCTATTTTCTGTATCAGTATCAAAAAATACCTTTATGTGATGTGGCAGATTGTCCAAAGTACTGTTGCGATACATAAAAGTGTATGGTTTAGTTGTGGGTGAATGTGCATGAATGTATCTCATCTTCACCTTTGACTGCACATTACTGCATATGTATATAATGGGATGGCAGGGTTATACTGCCAAAATTGGCTGTTAATCATTGAACATCATTTAAACATGCTTAGACCTTGTTTGCTCGCATGGTGTCAAAACACACCAATGAACTTCATCACATCATTGGAATGCTAGTCTCAGTCTCAGACGTCACGCCAACAGACCATTGGCTGAACGTCTATAGCATATGGCACACATAATTGGAAACACTTCAGGATTTTCAAAGTCATCATCTGATTGGTTGAATTCTACAGGATGTCCGGGAGACGTGCATGTCGCGTTCTTTAACGGTCCGCTTGGAAACAAATGCCGCGACTCCAAACTCCCTCGTGGAAGAAGTAAGCCGGTGTGTCTACAACTGTGACAATGGGCACTTATCATGATCAACTAAATGCTGGATTTTTAAAAGTATGTGAAGTAGCTCCATTGTTGCAGTAAACTTGCACAACGTTCTTGAATTAATAATTTATAGATGCACACCGGTCTGTTGTTGTAGGGACATCGACTTTACATTTTCACACCCCTAAACATGATGCGAAAAAAAAAACGAATTGTGATTGGTTGCTTTACATGTCAGTCAAACGTCCTCTTGGGGCAGCCCTTGGCCAATGAAAGCTGTGATAGAGTCCAGACCTTCCGACATCAGTTTGAATGTCTGGCTACACAAGACTATTGTAATCCACACTCATTAGATGCAATAAATAGAAGTGAAACAGGTGCGCCTTTAGGTATCACTTTGTCTGAAGAGACATCTGGACACATCCTCAGTGCAGCAATGTAGCGTATCTCATTCCTGCTTTTTCAGGGAACAGGGTTAAAGTCAAGTAACCTGAGACGTTCCCTTTCAAAAGTTACTCTCAGACCTGGGTGCAAAACCCTCAGGACTTCATCTTTTTTGAAGCAATAGCTGAGGTCAGGGATTGCATTTTCAGATTCAGATTGCATTTTTTTTGTTTCCAGTTGATTTTTTGGGCTGTAATAATATCAGAATCCAACCTGCTTTAAAGAGCTCGAGCAATTAAAGCAGCACACTAAAAACTGCAGCACATAAATAAACAGAACGATATTGTCCGCTGGTGTGGACACTAGTTATCTGCAAAGATGGAAGTTGATGATGCTTACTCACCATCTCCGCAGTAGTGGATGCGCCAAGAGGAAAATGCACGTCATACGGATAACCTATTTCTTTTAGTTTTGAATTGTTTCATTTAAAAGTCATTTCAAGCTTTCTATAGACATATTTCTTATGTCTTTGTGGCAAGTATACGCTAAGATTCAGTTCATTTATGAGACGTGCTCCAGTTCACGTGCAATGCCTGATCGCACCAGCGCCATGATTATATTGTCTGCTATATTTGCTTATTATTTATTAAATCCAAGCAATTGGTTGATGAAACATTGATAAAAAATTAAGATACAATTTATACAAAACAAAATTACTTTATACAAGTAGTCAAAATCATTTCTGACCCACTCCATGTCTTCCGACATATTGTGTATCTTATGATGTGTCCTATCTTACTCATGCTGTTCACTTTTCATAATCAACATAGATGAAATAAAAAATAACATTATAATATTTAAACATAAATATGAAAGTTTTTTTAATGGATACAACAAGTATAGTACAGTACAAAGAAATGTAATGTCGGAGCGGGATTTGAGTGAACGCCGTTTTACC